>JALIGW010000121.1:142500-220650 GCA_023053685.1 Diadophis punctatus similis
CCTCTCTTCTCCGTCGGAATATTTAGATATCGATGTGAAGCTAGAACCGACTTCAGTTAAAAATAATTCCGAGTGATGAAATCACCCTTTCCATCGTAAATCTGGGTTAAGAAAACTCCGCTGCACAATGTTCGCCTGCCAGGCCTTACCCAACCAAATAAAACATGGTTGGTTTAATGGGATGGGCTGCTTCATCCAACACGTTACGCCAATGGTTGCATTCTCACAACATGTTGAACCGCTAAACTATCTGACATGGCTTTAACCTTGTCTAGCCCACTGGGTAAACTCAGCCACTTGCTCCCAGCCCATAATACTTGCCAGGTATGTTGTTGAAGGGATAAATTGGAGGCAGACGTGACATGTACGCTGCCTTGCCCTGCGAGGAGAAAGCCTTAGGGTTGGGAATCTAAGAAGTTACGTTATCCAGGAGAAGGTCCTGTCATGGAACTGACTTCAGTGGGCATAAGAGCAAGAATGTTGACTAGGGGGCTGGAGGCTAAAATGTATGCAGAAATGGTTGCAGAAACATCTAATGGCTAATCTAGTGAAAAGAAGGACCAGGGGTTCCATCCTTAGAATAGAATGTAGCTGGAAGGGACCTTGGAGGTCTTGTAGTCCAGCCCCCTGCTCAAGCAGGAGAACCTATACCATCTCAGACAAGTGACTGTCCAGTCTCTTCTTAAAAACCTCCAGTGATGGAGAGCCCATGATTTCTAGAGGCAAGCTGTTCCACTGGTTAATTGTCCTCACTGTTAGGAAGTTTCTCCTTAATTCCAGGTTGCTTCTCTCTTTGATTAGTTTCTATCCATTGTTTCTTGTCCTGCTCTCTGGTGCTTTGGAGAATAATTTGACCCCCTCTTCTTTGTGGCAGCCCCTCAAATCCTGGAATACTGCTATCATATCACCCCCTAGTCCTTCTTTTCTTTAGACTAGCCAGACCCAAAACCTGCAGCCGTTCTTCATGTGGTTTAAGTCTCCAGGCCTTTGATCATCTTAGTTGCTCTTCTCTGAACTTTTAGCAGTCTTCCAATATTTGTGGGGCTGCCCCAAAGAAGAGGAGGGTCAACCTATTCTCCAAAGCACTCGAAAGCAGGACAAGGAGCAATGGATGGAAACTAATCAAAGAGAGAAGCAACCTAGAACTAAGGAGAAATTTCCTGACAGTGAGAACAATTAAACAGTGGAACAGCTTGCCTTCAGACGTTATAGGTGCTCCAACACTGGAGGTTTTTAAGAAGAGATTGGCCAACCATTTGTCTGAAATGGTATAGGCTTTCCTGCCTAAGCAGGGGGTTGGACTAGAAGACCTCCGACCTCCCTTCCAACTCTATTATTCTGTTATTCTCTTACATGGTCCCTTCAGAGCTACTAAGAACATCTTGTAGCAAGATGCTCTTGTTCTCAGGAACTGTCTGTCAAATAATCCACCCTCTGCATCTGGTTTGTGAAGAATGTGAAGACTTTTAGGGACTGGTGCCAGTCCTACGTGCTTAGCAGGGGACTCCAGAGCATAATCTCACACCGTTTCCCATAATGTTGACCAGGGCTTGGCAAGCAACTGTGTGTTCTTGGCTGTGCATTCTTTTCTGATGGAAACCTTGACGTGGATCTGGACGGCGTGACGCATGCCTCAGCAACGCAGAAGAAGCCTTTATGTAGTTCACTCTCTCTTGACTCCTCGGGTCTATCTGGTGTAGCAAAAGGAGCTGAGCAAACAGAAGTCTCTTTCTGGGCCTTTTCCCCCCCTCCCCGCTTTTTCTAAGGTTCCCACCTCACAACCAGACAACAGGGTCAAGGAATTCACTAAGCGCTGACCATTTGATGGGGACCGTGTTCCAAAAGGTAATAGTTGGAGCCAAGAAAAAGAAAAAAGAAAAAACTCATTTCATCTGCATGTAATTACAATGAAACATAGCAAACAGGCTTATTCTCCAATCATTTATTATTAAATATCCCCTCATTAAAAATGGCAATTTAGCGACAATGGGTGGTCTCGGAGTTGTGGGGGTCATATAAAGCTATTGTTGCCCAGGATTGTCTTCCTCTTACTTAGAATGCTGTTTAGAAAAGTAATTTGCTTCATTAGTGCTTCCCCCCCCCCCCTTCTCCCTTCTTTGGGGAGTTTTCCAACTTGCATATTATTAACAAGACACAAAGAAGCGATAGAAACTTTGGGCTGAAAACCTTTTGCATTTGCATACATAGATCTCAGGCAATTGTCCTTCAGAAGTTAGTTCCATTCTTCTTCGCAAAGAACCTGCCGGTTAATTATGAAAATGCTTATTAAGTCCCTCTTTTCCTTCCTTTTCACACAAACAAAAAAATCCAATTTTCTTAATACCTGAATTTCAAATTAGAGATTTTGACAAGTCCAAAGCCATAAAAGTGGATGGTTTGAGAGTTTCCAACGTTCCTTTTTATTAGACATTATGAGCGTTTGAGCCAGAAATAACATTGATCTCATCAATTGGCACTTAAGAAGGGGGGAACAAATCGTTAAGGAAAAGATTGGAGGCTGGGAGGAGGTCTTGGAGAGGAATTTTTCATACTCTCCTATCTGGTGGATCTTGTCCAGGCTTAAAGATAAGCAGGATGTATAGGAAAGGAGACAAGCTAGAGTGGAAAATGGAAAAAAAAATCCTACTTCCATTTTGTTGCCATGAAAAAGGCATAGATGTAGCTCAATGCTGGTTTATCGCTGTAGTAAAGATTTGGCTTGACTTAGCCAAGTTATCATGATTTTATAGCCAATTTCCTGTATATACTGTACATGCTGGCTGGGGAATTCTGGGAGTTGATGTCCATACTTCTTAACATGGTCAAGCTTGAGAAATACTTACGCTCTTTTCTCCTTTATTTTAGCTCATTTTAGGCATTGTCTACGCTTAATTTTACCATCAATTTAGAGATGATAAACTGATGGAGGGAAGAAGTAAAAGAAACACACATATATTTTAAATAATTTTTTTAAATCCCCTTCATTTGGGTTTTGGGAGCCTTCTGAAGAACTAAGACTACAGATCACAATCCATTCCAAAAAGTGCTTTTTACAAAGTGAAGAATATGTCAATACAGCTCCTTATCATTCATTCTCCTGTCAAAGGACGAAAGACGCCCTAAAGTCACCCCCCCAAATCAAAACCTTCTATTATTTATATCTTTTTATTTTTTGTAAAGGAAAATTAACGTATGTTTATAAGTGCATGCTTCGGATTAAATCTATGTGCTGCCTCGGTTGCAAATCAATCCGGAATGGTTTTGCTTAATTTATACTTAGTGTAAGCTAATAAATCCGTATGATAATGCTTCTGTTTAATTAGGCAAACACTTGTGGGTATTTTCAAAGAACAAATACGATCTAATTTAGGGCTTATCCGGTGCCAAACCCCATCTAAGAGAGCTTCCAAGTGCTTCTTGTGTGTTCACACAAAGTCTGATCTCTACTGGGGAACATTTCTGAAACGCAGAGTAGAATAGAATAGAAGCAGAAGAGAAGAGAAGAGAAGAGAAGAGAAGAGAAGAGAAGAGAAGAGAAGAGAAGAGAAGAGAAGAGAAGAGAAGAGAAGAGAAGAGAATATTGGAATGAAGAATAGAATAGAATAGAATAGAATAGAATAGAATAGAATAGAATAGAATAGAATAGAATAGAATAGAATAGAATAGAATAGAATATTAGATTGGAATAGGAAAGGACAGGACAGGATAGGATAAAGAATAGAATAGAATAGAAATAAGAATAGAATAGAAATTAGAATAGAATAGAATAATGAATGGAATGGAATGGAATGGAATGGAATAGAATAGAACAGAAATTAGAATAGAATAGAATAATGAATGGAATGGAATAGAATAGAATATAATAGAATAGAATAGAATAGAATAATGAATGGAATGGAATGGAATGGAATGGAATAGAATACAATAGATTAGAATAATGAATGGAATGGAATGGAATGGAATAGAATAATAGAATAGGATAGAATAGAATAATGAATGGAATGGAATGGAATGGAATGGAATAGAATAGAATAGAATAGAATAGAATAGAATAGAATAGAATAGAATAGAATAGAATAATGAATGGAATGGAATGGAATGGAATAATGAATGGAATGGAATGGAATGGAATGGAATGGAATAGAATAATGAATGGAATGGAATGGAATGGAATGGAATGGAATAGAATAGAATAGAATAGAATAGAATAGAATAATGAATGGAATGGAATAGAATAGAATATAATGGAATGGAATGGAATGGAATGGAATGGAATGGAATGGAATGGAATGGAATAGAATAGTTGGAAGGGACCTTGGAGGTCTTCTAATTCAACTCCCTTCTTAGGCAGGAAACCCTACACCACTTCAGAAGGTTTAAAGGTCTGTAAGCAGCTTGAGGTCCTTACTGTAACTTCCCCCTTCCTTTATTTTAAAGGGCAGAAGGTCTTCAGCTGCGGATTCAGCAAGATTGAATCTTCTGCTCAGATTTTTTAAAGCTTATCTTGCACGTTGCTGTCTTGTGCAGCTTTGCAATAAATGGAGTAGGTTGTGATTTATTTTCAAGTATGGACACATAAGGGCAGGTAGTTAATAACAACACTCTGTGGTTGGACTCCTTCTTGGGTGCTGTTATGCCAGCCCATCACCCAAACCTATGCCCAAATCATACCACATAAGAGGTCCTATCTTCTCCTTCTTAATTTACGACGGCCAACTGCTTGCCGGAAGGGACGGTATTTGTGCTATTCTACAGAAAATTGGAGCGTGTAACACCAGTCGGTCACCGGAAGGCTAAATCACGAAACGACGTCTCGGTTACTTTGGCCATGTCACACGGAGGAATTTCACTGGAGAAAGCAGTTATATTTGGAAGAGTTAGCACTAAAATTTATTTATTTATTTTGTCATGTTTATGGTCATGTTTATGCAGTGCAGGGGCGGGTTGCTCACTTACCGATACTGGTGCGCTGCAGATTTCAACGAGATTTTGCTTCCGCGCATGCGCAGAAGCAAAAAAAGCACAAAAAAGAGGGCACCGGAGCTGTCGTGTGCAAATAGCGCCATCTGCTGGCCTCTACTGGAACGACAGAGTGGACCGCACCAGTAGGAACCCACCTCTGATGCAGTGTATACTGGAGGTGGAGACCCTTTGAGAGCTGTATGCAACAAAATTTCATTTTAATGTATGCCGATTAGTGTGCATTTAATGTAACAAATGAAGTTATTATCCTATTCTATTCTTCTAAAGGAAACCAGGCCTCCAAAGAACACGGTGGCTGGACACCATCAAAGCTGACACCAGCCAGAGCATAGAACAACTCAAGTAGCGCAAGATCACAAGATGTGCAGAGACCTGGCCAACAAAATCGCCAAGAGTTGGACACAACTCAATGAATAGCATCATCATCATTATCATCATCATCATCATCGACACAGAAAATTGATGAGGGTAATAACAAAGAGAAATGATTCCTTGGCCTATTGATCAGCCTGCAGGAGATATTGAGAACCTAAAGAATTTCCTTTCTGGACTTCAGATTGTCGCTTCTTTCCAAAAACTCTATTTGAGAAGCTTTTTTTTCTCTCTCTTTCGAGTTCCTGCAGTGCATGAAAAAACATAATTTCACATTCTCTTGCAGTGCCAAATTGATGGAATCTATTCGATTTAGAATGAATGAGCTGGAAGGGACCTTGGAGGTCTTCTAGTCCAGCCCCTTGCTCAAGTAGGAGAACCTATACTATTTCAGATAAGTGACTGTCTAGAATCTTCTTAAAAACATCCAGTGATGGAGTGCACACGATTTCTGGAGGCAATCTGTTCCGCTGGTTAATTGTCCTCACTGTTAGGGTTATTGTTATTGCAGTAAGTGAGGGGGGGAAAAACTCCCGTATTTCACAAATCCACCAAAACCCAAGCATCTTGTGAAGATTGTTGCTCATAGGTGCGATATTTTGTATTTGAAAGTCCCGAAGTTTGACCTGCTCACAATAGTGACATTTTTTTCTAATATGAAAACGTGCTACAGGGATGAAATTTAACCATTTTCCGAGCCAGGCGGACTTTAGATGAGTTAGCGAGTCACTTCCTTCTGTGCACGGGACAAAAATATTTGCAAGTGTTCTGCAAACTCGTGTCTTAAGTCACCTTCCCCCCCCCCAACCCAGTGTTTCACCAAGTTAGACATGCCCAATTTGAGAACAATGACATAAACGTCATTCTCTCGCGCCAATTTCCAAAGCCGTCTTTAATAGTAAAACGGGGAAAAAAAGCAACCCACTAATGTCAATTAGAAGATGCTGCAGAAAGCTTTGAACGAAAACGAAACGCATTCGGTAATGAGAAAAATTGGTCAACTCTCATTTGACACGGCTGGGAAGTATTAATTAGCGCAAAGGAAAGTTAACACTAGAATATTTGCCGTACCCAGCCGTCCTGCAGACTCCAGTCCCGCATTTTCCTTGGTTATCAAGAAGTTTTATCAACTTGAAAAAGTCGGACTGTTGCAGAAGGCCCCAGAAGTTTTTCAACTTCAGCAATTTGACAACAAAACGTATGGAGTAAGGATGCTGGGGAATTCTGGGAGTTGAAGGCCACAAGTTTTCAAGTTGCCAAGGTTGGGCACCTCCACATTGAACCTGCAATTGCATAGTTGCAGGGAGTTCGACCCATAGTTGGGAATAGGCCTAAGTCTCCGGATTAATTTCTTACATGGAAAGTATTTGATTTGGGGTTGCAAAATATTAGTTGAATAATCAAAACCTCCTGTCAAAATACCACAACCGCCTACCACAACCGCCTTTTCTGAAAAGCTCGGGGGGTTAATCTTGGTGTCAAATCGAGCTGGTTTAAATTATCGTAACGCATAAGAAGGAGCCTTAATGACAATAGTGGGGTGGGAAGCCAAAGAATACGAGGAAATATGGGCCAACGGCACCGAGCAGAATCCAGAGCGAGCGAGAACGCCAACATGTTGCGCCTGTTTGAGAAGAAGGGGAGGAGAGACCGTGGAAAGTCGGCATCTGCCGTTCCCAGAACGTCTCTCGGCAGCGCAAAATATTTGTGAGAACTTGCAGAGTTTAATCCTCAGAGAGTCAACAATCCCTCATGAACCGAAGAAGGAAGGAGGGAATCTAAATTCCAAAGGAAGAATTCTGGGATTTTTGTGGCCAACATATTTGAGTCGCCTTTGGTGAGATGGGCAGCAGACAAGCTTGATAAAGAAGAAAGAAAGAAAGAAAGAAAGAAAGAAAGAAAGAAAGAAAGAAAGAAAGAAAGAAAGAAAGAAAGAAAGAAAGAAAGAAAGAAAGAAAGAAAGAAAGAAAGAAAGAAAGAAAGAAAGAAAGGAGGGAGGGAGGGAGGGAGGGAGGGAGGGAGGCAAGGCAAGGAAGGAAGGAAGGGAGGGAGAAAGGAAAGGAAGGAAGGAAGGAAAAAGAAAGGAAAAGAAGGAAAGAAAGGAGAAAGAAGGGAGGGAGGGAGGCAAGGAGAGAAAGAAAGGAAGGAAGAAAGGAAGGAAGGAAGAGAGAGAGAGAGAAAGGAAGAAATAAATAAATAATAATAAATAAATAAATATAAATAAATAAATTAATTAATTAATTAATTAATAGGATGGATAGATGGTAGGCAAGTAGGTAGGTAGATAGATAGATGATAAATTGGCCTCTTGATATAAATCCACAAATTAATCCAGCATAGTTGCCGTTTCAAAACCCTCGCTGGGCAGACACATATCTGATACCATTATAGGTAGTCCTCGATTTACGACCATAACTGAGCCCAACATTTCCACTGATAAGCAAGACGGTTGTTGAGTGAGTTGCGTCCCATTTTACGACCTTTCTGCCCACCATTGCTAAGCAAACCCCAGCAGCTGTCAAAGAGAATCGTGCCGTCCTTAAGGGAACCCGGCTTCCCCGTCGAGTTTGCTTGTCGGAAACCAGCCGGCGAGGTTACACAAATGGCGATCACGTGACCTCCCTGGGAGACGGCAACCGCCGTAAGTCCAAGCCAGTTTCCCAGCGCCTGAATTTTGATCACATGACCACGGGGAAGCTGCAACGGCCGTGTGAAAAAAACCATTGGAAGTCTGCTTTTCTCAGGGTGTTGTTGTAACTTGGAACGGCCACTCAACGGATCGCTGGACGTCGAGGGCTACCTCTAGGCCCAGGTGGTTCAAACTACACAGAGATCTTGTGCTTTAAAAGAAAAAAAAAGCCCCGTACTTTGTCTGCCTCCCCTCCCTTGGCTCTTTCTGTTGAACTGTAATGAATTGTCTCATAATCTATTCCATCTTCTCGCCATTAGCAGGCTCGGAGTGTTTCACAAATAGCAGCAAAGAACTCATTTTCCAGAGCTTTAATCACACAAAGAGGGGACGCCTAATTCTCTAAATGAAATGGTCTGTGATCACTGAAGCAGAGATTTAATATATCATGGCAAATTAGGTAGATTTTAATAAATGACTTATCTTTCCGAACACTTTACATCTACGCGCACAAAAGAAAGAGATCGCCTGTTTTTGCAAACAGCGGGGCGCTCTTCCCCAACAAAATCCCAGTTAAAGACTTGAAAATAACACACACACACACACACAAATATACACACACAAGTAAATAAAAAAACCTGCTTCTGAAAACAATACTCTTTCACAGAACAGAGCAGAGAAGGCTGGGCTCAGTATTATTCGTGGCTTCTTACATCCCTATTTTTCTTTATTATTATTATTATTTTTAAATGTTACCTGTTCCTTGCGAATTTCATTTAAATCTTTTTCATCAGCATGGTTGGAAAGCCGGAATGTTCCAGGTTACGCGGGCAGTCCTAAGCCAGACAGTCGTTCAGTGAAATTTGCCCCCTTTTACGACCGTTCTTGCCACTGTTGTTAAGCGAATTGCCGCAGATGTTCATAACCCGGTTGTTAAGTGAATATGGCTTCCCCTGTTGACTTTGCTTGTCAGAAGGTGGCAAAAGGGGAGCAAGGGACACAGCGACCGTCATAAATATGAGTCAGTTGCCGAGCATCTGAATTTTGATGATGTTACCCCAGGGGAAATGCTACAACGGTCGTAACTGTGAAAAACGGTCATGAGTCACTTTTTTCAGTGCCGTTGTAACCTTGAACGGTCAGTAAATGAACGGCTATAAGTCGAGGATTACCTTGTATCAATGTATTATATAAATACGGTCTAAATGGGAGGAACGTAGACCTAGCAGAGAGAAGGAATAGCTAAGCCTGAAGTGTAAAAACATTTTAATATGTGGTTGATATATGTAAATGCCCCTCCAGCAGCTGAATCAGAGGAGGAGGCGTGGGAGTCAGGGTCAGCATTAAGGCAACCTTAGAGCTCCGAGGGGGAAGAGGGAGTAGAGCTGGCAGAGAGAGAGAGAGAGAGAGAGAGAGAGAGAGAGAGAGAGAGAGAGAGAGAGAGAGAGAGAGAGAGAGAGAGAGAAAGACAGAGACAGTGACAGAGAGAGAGAGAGAGAGAGAGAGAGAGAGAGAGAGAGACAGAGAGAGAGAGAGAGAGACAGAGAGAGAGAGAGAGAGAGAGACAGAGAGAGAGGGGGAGGGAGGGAGGGAGGGAGAGAACGTCCGTCAGCCCTCAGATGAAGAGTCGTCAGCCCCCAGGTCTGGAGGTGGCTGATGAGGAAGAGAAGGAACAGCTGGGTCCAGTGCCTGACGCACGGATGCGCAGAGGAGAGGAGAGCAGTGGAAATCTATGGGCCGGTCCTTGAGACAGAAGAGCCACGGCTGGTAGCGAAGCCCCACCCTAGCTCTGGGGATAAAAGGCAGGGGCAGAGATGAATAGGTGTGGCAGACAACTATTTTCTTCCGGACAGACGGACTTGTTAGCCTGAGGTGAGACAAACATTTTGCCGTTGCTGCCGGCACTCCTAATTAAAGGAATCTTTGAGTTCACTTCAGAGAGTTTGTTGTGTTTGGGGAGCTGGGTCAGAGCGGTAAATTGCTTACAGATGAACCTCCCTTTCAAGACCCCCATGTACACATCCATACGCACCATTTATGGGACACACACATACACACAAACCCCTTCCAAACTTGATAATCTCAACTCTTCGCAGAAGGGCAAAAGTTGTGTGTTTCTTTCTTTGTTTCTTCTTTTTTTTCCCCATAAAAGCTTGCAGTAATTTAATAAATCTGGGGACTAGCCTCATTCTTTGTCTTTAATTGATAGAAATGGCAGGCATCAAAGGAAACGCATACTGAGACTTAATGTGCATAAAATGGATATTAGCATTTTAAAGAGGCAGATTAACACATTTATCCAAGTAATTTTCATATATTGCTTCTAATAAAAGCTTTGCAGTATAAAATTCTTAATGAGGCTAATCGCAGGCATTCCATTTAGTGGGGTGATTAGGAATAACATAGAGGTATTTTTAATCAGTTTGCTGAGGCTTAAGTGTATTATTTTATTATTATTATTAAATTACTTGATTTTTCATGACTTTTGTATATGGAATATATTTATACATACACACACTAGACAAAAGTCTCTCTTTCTCCTTCTCTCTCGCTCTCTCTTAATATATCCAATTAACAAAAAAGTTCCATCATTCAGTCATTGTAGATATTAATTATTTACAGGCTGATGGGCTGGAATGATAGCCCTGGGCTGGGGACAGAGGGAGAGAAATATAAAAATATAAATTCAAACCGAGGAGAAAAAATATACAAACTTTAAAACTGCAAACCGAGCAGGTTTTACATACAAATTAGACATTTCGATATAAGGTAGTATCTCTCTTGCTTTCCATTAGACATGGCCAGGCCTCCAGGTTCAGGTTTCCTGAGCATTTCTGCACTTCTTCCGGACTGAATTCAGGGCCGCCAGGGCTTCTACTGTCACTTTCAGCTTCCCGATGACCGTTCCGTCGTCTTCTGAATTGAAAACTGGAGAGGAAAAACCAGCAGAAAAAAGAGACTGACGCATCAAGAAGCAGATTGTTCACCTGGTGGTGCCTGTTTCCACATTACTGCTTAATTGCAGACACTGAAAACAGTTCGCATACCTTTTGTTACCTTTGGTATTTACAGACAGACAGACAGATTAACAGAGTTGGAAGGGACCTTGTACTGTAGGTCATCTAGTCCAACCCCCCGCCCAAGCAGTTGACCCTACACCATTTCTGACAAATGGCAATCCAGTCTCTTCTTGAAAGCTTCCAGTGATGAAGCTCCCACAACTTCCGAAGGCAACTTCTGTTCCACCGGTTGATTGTTCTCGCTGTCAGAAAATTTCTCATTTCCAGGTTGACTCTCTCCTTGATCAGTTTCCATCTATTATTCCAAAGCCTTCGGGTGCCTTGGAAAATAGCTTGACCCCCCACTCCTCTCTCTGGCAGCCCCTCAAATATTGGAAGACTGCTACCATGTCTCCCCTGGTCCTTCTCTTCACTAGACTAGCCATGCCCAGTTCCTGCAACCGTTCATCGTATGTTTCCAGTCTCCTGATCATCCTGGTTGCTCTTCTCTGCACTCTTTCTAGAGTCTCAACATCTTTTTTATAGCGTGGTGACCAAAACTGGATGCAGCATTCTAGGTGTGGTCTTACTAAGGCTTTATAGAGTGGTATTAGGACCTCACTTGATCTTGATTGTATCCAGAGTTGGGCCTCAAAATTTTTAGCAAGGGGTTCTCTGCCTGGTTGCTGGGTGGGTATGGCCATGGTGGACGTGGCCTAGTCATCCTCTTGCACCACGATGGGGGGGGCGTGTTTTTGCCCTCTCCGGGCTCTGGAGGATTTCCTCGAGCCTCCGGGAGGGCGAAAACGGCCTCCCCAGGCTCCAGAGGCCATCTGGAGGCCGGAAACGGTCCCATTTCTAGCCTTCCCAAACTTCCAGTAGGCCCGTTTTTCGCCCTCCCTGAGCCTCCGTGCGTGCCCTGCACTTACCTGCATCCAAAACGGGCTGCGTGGGGACTCCTGGGTGGGGAGGGTGGGGCCAGCCAAAAGTGGGATTTGGGCGTTCTCCAAACTGCACAGAATCTTAGCTAGAGGTTCTCCCGAACCTCTGAGAACCCCCAGCAGCCCACCCCTGATTGTATCCCTCGGTTAATGCAACGTAGGATTGCGTTGGCTTTTTTGGCTGCCGCTGTTAAAGAAGGACTTACCATCGAGGTCTTGCTCAATGAGGTCTTGCCTTTTCTGAAATATCTGGCTTAAGCTCACATAAGCAAAGCCAATATCCTCGCACTCCAGATCCTGTTGATCTTCTGGAGGGTCACTGACCACTGTAAAACGTATACTGGGGGGAAAAAAAGAGAGCAAGTGGATTATTTCTGACATTACACAGCTGCCCGGTTGGGAATTTTAAAAGTCAGGTGAAACGTCAGCTGGGTTTCAATTAAAGCAGCCTATTAGGTTGAAATAGATTTGGATCCTTCGCAGTTCGGGGCCGGGAGGGGATCCAGTCGCAGCCTCAGTTGGTCACAGAAGTCAAGAGAGGAACATGGTTGATCTGCCGTCAAAGGCGCCTTCTGGAGCAAAAAGGTCCTTGGAGGACTTTGGGGGAGGCTCTGACTTGGACTGGGAAGGTCTCTAAGGATCAACAGTCAGGAGTTGCATTTTGTCCGAAAGGGAAGGGGCTGCTTTAATGAGACACTTGTAACATAAGGGGAAATTCAGTTCTTAGAGCCTCTTTCAAGAGAGCATCAACAATCCATTATGCAGCATCAGAGTGATGGTAGCTGCATTTATTTATGCTCTCAGCACGTTGGGCTCTTATGATGGTGGGAAACGGAGCTAAATTAAGGGTGTCCCTGCCTCATAGTGTCTCATTTAGCAACAGTTCCCCAAAGTACCTAGACGTCTGTCTGTCCTTCCTTCTCTTCTCCTCTCTCCCTCTTTCCTCCCTTCCTCTCTCTTCTCTTCTCCCTCTCCCTCTCCCCTCCCTTTCCCCTTTCCTCTCCTCCCTGCCTTCCCTTCCTCTCTTCTCCTCCCTCCCTCTTTCCTCCCCTCCCTCCCTCCCATCCCTCCCTCCTCTCCTCCCTCCCTCTCTTCTCCTCTCCTGTCTCCTTCCCTCCCTCCCTTCCTCCTTTCTCTTCTCCTCTCTTCCCTCTCCCTCCCTTTCCCCTTTCCCCTTTCCTCTCCTCCCTCTCCTCTCCCCTCCCTCCCTTTTCCATTTCCTCCCCTCCCCTCCTTTCCTTTCCTCCTTTCCTTTCCTTTCCTTTCCTTTCCTTTCCTTTCCTTTCCTTTCCTTTCCTCTCCTTTCCTCTCTGCTTCCCCTCCCTCCTTTCCTTTGCTATAGCCACCCATCTCAATCAATGACTCTGGACAGTTTATAATTCCTAGCTCTGTTTAATTCAGACCCAGAAGTATGACCCTAAACAAAAAAATAAACAAAAAAAAAACATTTTAGGAAGGGAGGAGGGAAAACCAGGATCTCATGGAAGACCAGAAACAATTTATTATCTCTCTGCTTTACAAGATAGCATCCCTGTCTAAAATACTTTGGGAGGTGGGCCTGGCAAAAAGAGTCCTGTAGCATTCTGGCTTCTCCCTCAAACAGAAAAAGGAAAGTCTTTTTATCTGTTCCATCCACAAGCCTCAAAAAAAAAAAAAAAAAAGGAACAGGAGAAAACGCGTTATTTCATAAGTTTCCAATATATAATACAGGAGAATGTCCTTCAGTCGTAAAGATTGCTTGTGGTGGGCTCTGGCATTTGACGTTCTGCCAATAAAACTATTAATTCATGTACAAAGTCCTGGGAAGAAATATTATTTTGGAACGCATGCTTGCTTATGTTTAGATGAAAAAGGGAAGGAAACTATTTTGGGGGAGACCCAATTTAAAATAATGCCACCCCTCTTGTTAAAAAAACAAAACAGACCAAGAACCAACTTTCAAATACGGGCGTGCGTGCGTAAGTGCACTAGCGTGCCTATTGTTCCTGCCCCATTTTCATATTTTTCTCACGTTGCCGGTTCGAACCTGTAATTTTCGTTCGACCAATAAACATTAAACGACGAGTCGGCTTTGTTTGTTGACTTGGCAACGTGGAATGACACAAAGCGCAAAGGCGAGTGTCACAAATGACTTTCCCTGGCGCCTCAGCCAACCCAACACACTTGGAAAAGTTTAGCCAGACCGCAGAAAATCAGCTTTGCAGATTGTTATGCCTGTTGTGCGTGTTCCTTTTTTCCCTGAACCAAACCAAACAAACAAAAAAGCCATCAACGTCAATGCAAATTAACACAATGCAAATTCTGGATAGAACAGATGTGGCTTCGAAAATATTTAATTTAGCTTCCCAGCTGTCCCAAAAGATCATGTTATTAGCAACAGGAGGAAATCTTTTTACATAGGATGGGGCAAACTAAAAAGCTCAGATCTATAGGTGTTAACATACGTGTATGAACATTGCGGTTTATTATTTATCCCCTTGGGATTTGATTCTTACAGAATATTAAGCCACAACGTTGTTTGAGTTTAACCATGATGTAATAATGGCTTCAAATATTGAAAACAAAGCCATTGTTGGCTGCAGAATCCTGGATAGTTTTGTCGTGAGCTTATTATTAGGAGTGAATTGAGAATGGTGACTGTCGCCTTATTAATTTTTTTGCTACGTCCGTTTCTCGTGGTTATTGACAGAAGAGTTGATTTACAAACTCCAAACAAGCCATCATTGTTTCTTTTATTTAGAAACTGCCTCTAGCCTTCTCGTTATTTTGGGGACAATGCACAAATTCAGCCTATATTTCAGTTGCAGAATGCCAAGTTAGGGAAGTTATAGGGGCTCTGCGAGGGAAATGAGCGATTTCCAAATTCAATAAATACACTGCGTTCGTATAGTAATTCTACAGCACATTCGGAGAATTAAAAAAACCTTCACACCTGCAGTTTTGACAATGTTTATAATAGCAACCCGGTTGCCCTTTTTTAAAAAAATAACTTTTCCCCCCCGATGTCCAGAAGATGGAAATCGCGGCAAAATTCAATCTGCAAACTAAAAAGCGTGACTTTAATTTTCGTTGTCTTTTTTTTTTACAGCGTGAGTTACTGTAATTTTTACTTATCCCTGAAATTTCCTTTCCCCACATACGTGGCCAATTTGGAGCGATATTTTTATCCCGGGTTGTTTGGTTTCCTAAACTTTAAAGTTTGGTTCCTGTTTCAAATGAAAGGGGGGAAAAAAAAAAGAAATCTTCTGATATTATTATATAGGGCTTTGTGATAGGAAACATGTGCCCGAGGAACGAAGCCGCCAAACTTCACAATCTGCGGCATCTGTGCACTTGAGAACAATAATATGCATTTCCCATCCCTCCTGATGGCTGGACTTCAAAGATGGGCCTCGAGCCGGACGAGGGAGGAAGGAACGAGTCACATATTCAAGTGGTCCGCACATGGGGACATCTTATATGGGACAAACTAGGAGAGGATGCTATAATTGGTTAAGGCGCCAGGCTAGAAAGCAGAAGACACTGAATTCTGCTCCTGACTTAATCATGAAAGTCGGCTGGGTGACTTTGGGCCAATTACCAGGGGACTGGGAGTTCTAGTCCTGCCTTAGCCATGAAAGCTGGCTGGGTGACTTTGGGCTGATTACCAGGGGACTGTGAGTTCTAGTCCTGCCTTAGCCATGAAAGTCGGCTGAGTGACTTTGGGCCAATTACCAGGGGACTGGGAGTTCTAGTCCCGCCTTAGCCACGAAAGTCGGCTGAGTGACTTTGGGCCGATTACCAGGGGACTGTGAGTTCTAGTCCTGCCTTAGCCATGAAAGCTGGCTGGGTGACTTTGGGCTGATTACCAGGGGACTGTGAGTTCTAGTCCTGCCTTAGCCATGAAAGCTGGCTGGGTGACTTTGGGCCAATTACCAGGGGACTAGGAGTTCTAGTCCCGCCTTAGCCATGAAAGCTGGCTGGGTGACTTTGGCCAATTACCAGGGGACTGTGAGTTCTAGTCCCGCCTTAGCCACAAAAGTCGGCTGAGTGACTTTGGGCCAATTACCAGGGGACTGTGAGTTCTAGTCCTGCCTTAGCCATGAAAGCTGGCTGGGTGACTTTGGGCTGATTACCAGGGGACTGTGAGTTCTAGTCCTGCCTTAGCCATGAAAGCTGGCTGGGTGACTTTGGGCTGATTACCAGGGGACTGTGAGTTCTAGTCCTGCCTTAGCCATGAAAGTCGGCTGAGTGACTTTGGGCCAATTACCAGGAGGCACTGAGTTCTAGTCTTGCCTTAGGCATGAAAGCCAACTGTGAGACTTTGGACCAGTCACTCTCTCTCAGCCGAACTAACCTCACAAGGTTGTTGTGTGGAAAATAGGAGGAGAAAAGTGCGTGGGTTGTGCTCCCTGCCTTGAGTTATTTGTAAATAATAAAGGTGGGATTTAATGACTTCTTGGTCTGTCTTAATGAATCCAACCATGCATCCATTCGTATGAGTAACTTCTTCTTTGATTGACAATGGTTCTTGAGAATGGGCGATTGGGGGAAAATGGTGCATAGAAATACCGATATGTTTGTTTGGGTGCACCCTGCACAAATTAAATATGGATATTCTCCCCTGGGTTTTTAAAAAGAAAGATGCATAATATTTGCATAAGCACATCCAGAATTAAAATGCATCCGTTTTGGAATAATCCAGACATTTTAAGTCAGGCTTAACTGCAAAGAACGCTGAGCAAAAGATTTTGCTTAGTCATTAGGCTTGCATTTGTCACATAAAACAATCATCTGTGTCACGGATTATAGGACTACCGGGATAACTTTAACTTTATTTGGAGTTCTACTAGACCCAGTGTGTTATTCATCTCACTAATGTATGCAATAAATCTGGAAGCCCTTTGCTTGTTTGCTGAAATGAGAAAAGGGGAAGAAGAAGAAGGAAAAAAAGAATATTTCTGAACTTCAAAGTGCTTTAGATGTGAGACGTGCCTACTCTTAAGGGATCAGTTTATGGCACTTCCTGCCGGATTCCATTAAAAGCAAACAAACCCTTGTGTGCCAGCCACCATACAAAGCTCAGTTTTGGAAATCAAATGGAGGAAAGGAAAGATGGGTTGCCTTATTGCCAGCTAATATCCCGTTTGCTGAAACTGCTTATCTGTAAATACACGAAGCTAATCAGCGCTTTTCTTCAACCAAACGAATCGGCGGCTGCTCCGGCTACGATCAAAATAGCCCAGATCTTGAAATTAAAATGCATTTTTCTACACACACACACGCACACACACACACACACACACACAGTGGACATTAAAAAGGAAAACAGTGCTTTGCTTTTGAAAATCGTAAGCCGCCTTCTGACACCGTGAAGGGTGGATTTTACATTTTCTCAGAATAAACATGGGCATTAGGATTATATTCTTTTCTGAGAACAGCTTGAATCTACGCCCCCGTTAAGATAGATAGAAATACAAATAGATTATCTGGCTACCAGAGTAGCTGAACTTAGTGAAGCAAAATTCAACTTTCCCCAAGTATTTAGGTCCCTGTTTATTCCTTTTTTTCTTTCCTTTCCCTGCTAAAAGTCATTTCTCCCCCAAGTATTTATGTTCTCATTTACACGTAGACTTTGACTTAGGACCACAATTAAGCCCAACATTCCTGTTGCTAAGTGAGACAGTTAAGTGAATTTTGTCTTATTTTACGACCTTTCTTACCACAGCTGTTAAATGAATCACTGCAAGCTGTTAAGTTCGTAGCAGAGCTGTTAAGTGAATCTGGCTTTCCCCATTGACTTTGCTTGTCAGATTCACGTCTGACTTTGCTTGTTGTAACTTCAAACGGTCACTAAATGAACTGCTGTAAGTCGAGGACTACCTGTAATTAATAATTACAGCATGGGGAAAGGAAGAAAGGAATACAGGTAGTCCTCAACTTACAACAGTTCATTTAATGACCGTTCCAAATTACAACGGCACTGAGAAAAGTGACTTATGACAATTTTTCACACTTATGACCACTGCAGCATCCCCACAGCCACGCGATCAAAATTCAGACGCTTGGCCACTGACTCATATTTATGACGGTTGCAGTGTCCCGGGGTCATGTGAACCCCTTTTGCGACCACCTGACAAGCCACGTCCATGGGGGAAAGCCGAGGTGGCGCAGCGGTTAGAGGCAGGTACTGCAGGCCACTTTAGCTGACACTGATCCGCAGGTCAGTGGTTCAAATCTCACCGGCTCAAGGTTGACTCAGCCTTCCATCCTTCCGAGGTGGGTAAAATGAGGACCCAGATTGTTGGGGGCAATATAAATATACATTGCTTACTGGTGTAAACCGCTTAGAGAGTGCTTGCACTGTGAGGCGGTATATAAATCTCATTAAATAAATAAAATAAATAAATAAAGCCAGATTCACTTAAAAACCGTGTGACTCGTTTAACAACTGCAGTGATTAACTTAACACGTGGCGAGAAAAGTCATAAAATGGGGCTCGCTTAACCGATTTCTTCACTTAGCAACATAAATTATGGGCTCGATGACGGTTGTAAGTCGAGGACAACCGGTATTACTCACGTTATACGAATCACTGTGTCCTCTCAAAAACTTACCTTCCATGTCTGGGCTCAGATCCACAAACAACAGCCTTGAGATAATTCCACCTTGCTTCGTGCTTAGCTTGATCCACATGTATCACTGCAAAATCAAAGAGAAATTATATACCACTTCACAGTGCTTTTACTGCCCTCTCTAAGCAGTTTACAGAGTCATCCTCTTGCCCCCCAACAATCTGGGTCCTCATTTTACCAACCTTGGAAAGATGGAAGGATGAGTCAACCTGGAGCCGGTCAGGATCGAACTCCTGGCAGTCGGCAGAATTAGCCTGCAATACTGCATTCTAACCACAGCGCCACCATGGCTCTTAAGTCTTAAGACACGACTTAGGACACAGGTTTGCACAAAACTCACAAATATGTTGTCACATGCACAGAACTGACTTTCTAACTTATCTGAAGTCCATCTGGCTAGGAAAATTGTTAAATTTCATCCCCCTAGCACTTCCGTCTGAACCAGGATTTCCAAAGCAGCACATTTTCCTATTACATAAAAATGTCACTATTGCGAGCAGTCCAAGCTCGGCACTTTCAAATATGAAACATTGCACATTTGAGCAACAATCTTCACAAGATGCCTGGGTTTTGGTGCATTTGTGAAACACGGGAGTTTTGGCACTGCAAGAGAATGTCAAGTTTATTTTTATTTGTTTGTTTGTCAAACATGTACAAGATAGCAAGTATATGTACAAACATAAACATATACAAAGTAAGTACAGATAAATGAGGACAGTAAGACAGGAACGGTAGGCACAATGGTGCGCTTGTTTTGGAAGGAAGGAAGGAAGGAAGGAAGGAAGGAAGGAAGGAAGGAAGGAAGGAAGGAAGGAAGGAAGGAAGGAAGGAAGGAAGGAAGGAAATAGCAATAGCACTTAGATTTATATACTGCTTCACAGTGTTTTACAGCCCTCTCTAAGCGGTTTACAGAGTCAGCCTCTTGCTCCCAACAATCCGGGTCCTCACTTTACCAAGGAAGGATAGAAGGTTGAGTCAACTTTGAGCCAGTCAGGATCGAACTCCGGGCTGTGGGCAGTTAGCCAGCAATACTGCCCCCTGAAATAAAATGTTGCCCTAAATTCATATTCACCCTTTCCCCCCACCCTCCAAAGAAATGCTAACATAAGACCACGCATTCTTTTACAATGACTTATACGGACATGCAGTTCCCATCTGGTACAAGATGCGCAACGTAAAACAAGAATAAAGACTGGAAGCCAATTCTAGAAGGCAGAATGTGGAGGGCAGATGAGCAGACTTTATTCTCAGACAGACAAATATTTCCAGAAAAGGTGGATTTTAGAAAAAACAAACAAACAAAAAAAACCAGATGGCTCCGAATCTTCAACGTCTTTGCTCATGGCTTTGGATAACGCTCAAAGGGAACTGCTGTTGAGTCGAAGGGAGAAAAGGTTATGATTTCAATCCTGAAACCTTTGGCTGGACTGTTCTTGATGTGAGATATTGGGGGAAGGCCCTCACGTAAGAGGCTCTGACTTTGACAAGACCTTCCAGGCTCCTCCTGGGAGCAAGAACGTCTTTTGAAATCAAGCCAGTAGTAAAAAAGATGCAAAACTGTTTTTGATCGTGGCCTGAGCCTGTTCGAGAATTGCTCTTTAGTTGGGATTGGGGATGTCTGGTCTAGTGAAAAGAAGGACCAGGGGAGACATGATAGCAGTGTTCTAATATCTCAGGGGTTGCCACAAAGAATAGGGGATCAATTTATTTCCCAAAGCACCTGAAGGCAGGAGTAGAAGCAATGGATGGAAACTAATCAAGGAGAGAAGCAACTTAGAACTAAGGAGAAATTTCCTGACAGTCAGAACAATTCACCAGTGGAACGACTTGCCACCAGAAGTTGTGGGTGCTCCAATACTGGAGGTTTTTAAGAAGAGATTAGACAACCATTCGTCTGAAATGCATAGGGTCTCCTGCTCGAGAAGGGAGTTGGACTAGAAGACCTCCAAGGTCCCTTCCAACTCTGTTACTCTGTTCTGCTCTTCCGGCAATCTTTAAAAAAAAATACCTTGAGAATGCTGTTTTTTTTCTTCCTTTAAACAAATGCCCAGGCTAAAATAGTTCCTATAGTTTTATTTGTTTTTAAGGCTTCCTTGTGATTTTGATCAGGCACTTCGTGAATTTTAAAAATGTAAATAAACAAATGGAACTGATGAAGAAGGAAAAAGGCTGTGTTACATGAAGTCATCCCATCTCGCTGGTTCACGCTGACCAATTTCATTGGTCCTGCTTCACCTTTAATTGGGATCTTAAGAGTGAAAAATTCAGCTCTAAATTATAACTCATTAAAGCACAACAGTGCAAACGTCTTATGGGAAAGGGTAACAGAAGAACAGAGTTGGAAGGACCTGAGAGGTCTTCTAGTCCAACCCCCTTCTGACAAGCAAAGTCAATGGGAAAGCCAGATTCGTTTAACAACCATACTTCTAATTTAGCAATGTTACTAATTTGGCAACTGCAATGATTCACTTAATAACAGTGGCAAGAAAGGTTGTGGGGGAAAAATTCACTTAATGACTGTCTCACTTAGTAACAGAAATGTTGTGCTAAATTGTGGTCGTAAGTCGAGGATCACCTGTACCAGGAAAGAAACTTTCTTCCATCGTACTACTCTGAATCCAAAGGATACTCAGCCGTTACTCACTCCTAAATCTATGTAAGTCTCATTAAAAAAAAAAGTTTGGGAATATTTCATTAATCTTACCCCTTTCTCTTGTCAATTCTCGGGCAGGTTTATACATAGCCAAGATAGCATTCTTTAGGCTCATAATCATTAATCTTGTTTCCGGGCTGTTTTCCTGCTTTCTCAGCATAGTGGAAGCAATATTCTTTTTGGCTCTATGAAATATAAATGCTATTTTCTTGTTATCGGTACCTATCAACTGAACTTAATCTTTGTTATTTCAATTATGGTGGTTTTGTCCAAAGAAGCAGAAAGAGAAAAATGAGATGGAGGGACCGGGGGGGGGGGGGGGGAGGGAAGGAATCATTTTTTGAAATTAAGAATTTCCTTTTGTGTGTCACTGTTTATATCAACTTAGTGAAGAAATGGTCAGTTTGCTTACACCCCTAATATTTGACTTTGGAGAATTAAAAGTACTGTTCATTTCATGTTGAAAATAGCTAGTATAATTTCTGCCTGCTTATTAATGTCTTCTCACCTATTTGTTTTTTTTTTTAAATGATCTTTCATTCCGAAGTACTGTTTGATACAGCACCTATGTCAACAGGTCATAAGTGGAAGGACTCTGCAAGGAAAGGAGAAATAGGATGCAGATTTTATGTTATCTGTATAGCAAAATACTACCAATGGTTCTAACCAATATATCTAGAGGCAAATAGCAATGTAGGAAAGCAAGTTAATGGCATTCTTCTCTTCCATAGGGTCCTTGATGGTCTCTGAGCTTGGTTGTTTTCTTGCAGATGTTTCATTACCCGACTAGGTAACACCATCAGTGCTAGAAGCAGCTTCTAGGTACCGATGATGTTACCTAGTCGGGTAATGAAACATTTGCAAGAAAACAACCAAGCTCAGAGAGCACCAAGGACCCCACAGTTGTCTCCTCCTCCTCCTCCTCCTCCTCCTGATCTCTGCAAATCCCCTCCCTTCTAGCACTGATGATGTTACACAGTCAGGTAATGAAACGTCTGCAAGAAAACAACCAAGCTCAGAGAGCACCAAGGACCCTGCGGTTCAATTCTGCGTTACAAATATTCTCTTCTCTTGATTCCCCTTCTTCTCTTCATTCTGCTAACTGCTTCACTCATCTGGTTTCTCATCCGGGAAAGACAGATAAGACTGCGGACAACCATGAAAAAAACCCCAGCAAGGCCTGAAAGTTAATCACACCTCCACCCTACACCGGCTTGCTCAGATACGTCCTAAATTTGGTTCCGGGTACCACAGTTCCAAAAGGACAGAGACAAATTGGATCAAGTTCAGATGAAGGCTACCAAGATGGAAGCCAAGTCCAATGAGGAACAACGAAAGGATCTGGGTAGGAAAAGGTAACCAATGCAAGTTATGACATCAGGGTGCATATATCTGAAGAGTTGTTACACAGAAGAAAGATTGAGACCTTAGTCTTCATTGTTTTGAAAGGCAGAACAATTACCAACGGATTAAAATCCCAAGGATGATGGTTTAGATTAGACTTCAGGAGGATCTGAATGACTGCATGAGCCCTCAGAGAACCTACAGAAAGTGGTGAATTCTTTGCTGGAGGACTTCAAACAAAATCTGGAAGGTCGTCTTTGAAAGATGCTCTAGGAACCCTATACTTAGCATAGAGTTCAAGCTAATGATGATGTCCAAGATCTCTTCCAATTCTATGGCTCCAGACCAGGGGCCGGCAACCTTAGAGAGCCATTTGGACCCATTTCCCACAGAAAAGAAAACACCGGGAGCCACAAAACTGTTCCCTTGCCTGACTATTTCCTGAGCGGCCACAGAACTAGCATATATAGTTGAATTAAATGTTCTGTTTTCTTCTGAAACTTTTATTTACTTGGATTTATCCATGGTTGGCCTACCAGGGGTCGAAAAGCTCAATAAATTGCGTGCCAGCAGGTATCACACATTTTGAGCAACAGGGAGCCACAGCAGAGGGATGAAAGAGCCACATGTGGCTCCAGAGCCACGGGTTGCTGACCGCTGCTCTAGACCTACCGTAGATCTTGGTTCTGCAGAGTAGACCAATCACACCATCAGCATCATAAACCATCTGCCTATATGAGCTTATTAATAAGTTACTGTCGGAGGCAAGTCCTACCACATGTCCCAGCTTCCAAGTTTTGATGTTCTATCTCTTCTTGTGTCAATGATATGAGAGCTTGGAAATTGTAGTTCTTCAATTTTTGGAATATCTATAAATGCTCCTTTCTGAAACGCACTGTCCATCTTCTTTACGTGATTCGTTAGACAGGTTTTTTTTTTTAATATGAATAAAGCTGTATGCAAAATAATGTCCATAATTAACAGACAAGCTTGGACCCATTATAGTCTTATGGTTTACTAAGGACGTTTAATTTATTAACTGTAAATCTCTCCTCCTTCTATCTATAGATTAGAAAGGCAAAGCAAATGGCTAGGGAAACCCACAGCACTCGGTTGTGATATTAAATGTTGCTTATTAAGGCAGAATTTCACAAGATCTCTTTGTCTCAGCTAAGATGCAAAGCAGTTCCTTAAAAAGCCAGCCGCGATGCTTGAGACATAAATATAATAAAAGAACCCAATAAAAAAGGCATTTATTTATGGAGAAATAATGACTTCTCAAATTACACCTGGGTTTATCATGATTATTTTTTTTTCATACAAAATCCATGGGACTGCTAGTTCCCCCCTAAGCTCAAAGTACACTTCCTTTCCCCATCAGGTAAATCTCAGTTTTATTAAAGAAAATATTCAATTAACCTCAAATATTCTACATACCCAAATCTAATTAGGCCTGAATAAGAAATGGAGTAAAGCTATAGTAAACACGCACATTCTGACTTCATTACTATTAGATTATTGGCTTTCTTGCCGACATTATGAAACACCAAAATTCATTAGGGCATTTTCTCTGGATTGATGTTTCTTTACAAGCAGAGCAGGCACAGAGGAAATATTAGATGACCAGTTATTTAAGTAATACCCTAGGAAAAGCAAAGCAACCTAGCTGGGAATGAGTTCTCTTCCGATAACTTCATGGCAAAGGCAGAAATATTATTTCCCAAGAGAAGGTGCAGCTTGTTAGGAAACTGATTTGTCTAACATAACTGTATGCAAGAATCCTGGATTGTATAAACAGAGGCCCAGAATCAAAACCACGTGACGTGTCATTACCGCTTTATAAACCTATAATGAGACCACACCTGGAATACTGCATCCAGTTTTGGTCACCACATTGCAAAAAAAAAAGATGTTGAGACTTTGGAAAAAGTGCAGAGAAGAGCACTAAGATGATTAAAGGCTTAAGAGACTAAAACATACGAGGAAAGGTTGCAGGAATTGGGTATGGCCAGTCTAGAGAAAAGAAGGACTAGGGGGGACATGATAGCAGTATTCCAGTATTTGAGGGGCTGCCATAAGAAGAGGGAGTCAACTTATTTTCCAAAGCATCAGAAGGCAAGAGATAAAGCAATGGATGGAAACTCATCAAGGAGAGAAGCAACCTGGAACTAAGGAGAAACTTCCTAACAGTGAGAACAATTAACCAGTGGAACAGCTTGCCACCAGAAGTTGTAGGTGCTTCATCACTGGAGGTTTTTAAGAAGAGACTAGACAGTCACTTGTCTGAAATGATACAGGGTCTCCTGCATGAGCATCCCCAGGGTCACATGATCAAAATCCAGATGATTGGCAATTGGTTCGTATCTATGATGGTCGTAGTGTCCCGCAGTCATGTGACCCCCTTTTGTGACCTTCTGACAAGCAACCTAATTCGCTTAACAACCGTGTTACTTACTTAACAACTGCAGTGATTCACATCATAACAACTGTGGCAAGAATGGTTGCAAAGCTCACTTAATAAATGTCTCACTTAGCAACCTAAATTTGGGGCTCAATTGTGGTCATAAGTGTTGTGATTTTTTGGAGGAAGTTGATTGGCTATCAGGGAGGGGAGGATACTGGGCAAGATGAATAAAAAATATATATGTATGTGTGTGAGTGTGTAAAACCATAAATCAGAATTTTTCAATAAAATCTGTTACGGATGGTGGAGGAGGAGGAGGAGGAGGAGGAAGAGGAGGAAGAGGAAGAAGAAGAAGAAGAAGAAGAAGAAGAAGAAGAAGAAGAAGAAGAAGAAGAAGAAGAAGAAGAAGAAGAAGAAGAAGAAGAAGAGACACACAAACCCAGCAATTTAGAAGCACGAAATGAAATAAATATTAAAAGAATTCCTACCGTGGCTGTAGTTATAGGATACCCACTGCCTGCTTCTGGGTTTTGGAAGTGCCACTGGAGTTTCGGTTGTTTCGAAGCTGGAGAATTTGGACTCTATGAAAAGCTGCTGGATCAGCACATCCATCAAAATCTGGGGATCCGTGAGGCTGAGTGACACAATCTCAATGCGGATCCTTTCGGCAGTCTGCTGAAAGACAAACAATAGTACCTTTGCTGCTTGTAACGCAAAACTGTCTCACTGAGGTTGGCCCATGTCGCGTGGGGGAATTCGCTGGAGAAAGCAATTAGGTTTGGAAGAGCTAGCGGTGAAAGGAGACCAGGCCTTCAAAGGACCTGGTGGCTGGACACCCTCAAAGCTGACATCAACCAGAGCATCCAAGAAGCAGTGCAAGATCGGAAGATGTGGAGAGACCTGGCCCGCAGAATTGCCAAGAGTCAGGCACAGCTGAATGGACCACATCGATGGACCACAAGCAGACACGTCACACAGAAGGCTTCAGGTGACAAAGCTGAAAGGAGTCCTGATTTTGGGATTCCTACAGTCTTTGTACGAGGCAACACACTTATGTTTTATGTCACATATAATAAATCACTCTTTTTTCTTCTTCTTTCATTATTACCTCCCTTGACGCTTCTTTCGGCCATTTGGATTGCTAAACGGTACATCCACTAAACATGAAACCAACGTCTGTCCGGGGGAAACTACTCTCTGGTGTAACCACCACACTGTTCACCCTACAAAGCACATCTTCTCGGAGTAGCATGTAACATTATTGCCCTTGAAACTGCTAGCTTTTCTGGGCGTAGTAAAATCACCATCTTTAATACATGAACGTGCATTTACAAGACGTCTTCATTTTTTTTTTGAGGTCTTGAAATCTTTGATGGGGCCAAAAACATGCGTGTTGATTGCACGTCCCACTTAACGTGTATCGCTCAAAATAACGCTGGCCACGAGGTGGAAGGAGCTCTGTGTTAAATATTAAAAGAGAAGGACACAAGGAAATCTCCTGCATTAAGTTGGTGGGTTTCAAAAGAACGCATAACCTCTCCAATTTCAAAATGAGGTTAGGCTGAAGAACACTTGAAGGGCGAGTTTTGTCTCTTGGAGACAGAAACTGAAGACCTGGGAGTTAGTCAAACAGCTGTCAAGTTCTCCTCAACTCTCTCTTGATGGTTCCTGTTTGACTTGAAAGTCAATTTCTCCTCTCTGCAATCTGAAGACTTCTCGGTTATAAATCTCCATCACTCACCTTGCACGAATATTCGTCAAATTAAACAATGATTTAAAAAAAAACAACCACCCAACCAGAATGGTTTGGGGTGGTTTATCTTCAAACCAAACATGCCTGCAATGGTTCAAGTGAGACATCGCACCTGACATTTTTCAGAAGAATATTCTATAATTAAGCCGTCGAAAACCACCCCAGGATTTCCCCGGTAAATAAATATATATCCTTCCCACGGAGCAATATCCTTGCTGTCAACCGCCTTCAATATTGGATGAAGCGACACGACTCCCACTGTTTTCAAAAGACATTTTCTTTTATTATGTATCCTAAGACACCTTTAACTAAAAATCCGAATCTGAATATTTCAATAAGATTTGTTTTATTATTCAGTAGATTCATGGAAATTTTACCAGGATGACAGCAAATATTCCACACCGTTCTGTCTCCGCTAATGCAGGTAACACAGCTTCAGCTGGCAATATTACCAGGATTAGCATAGCATGATGAAATATTTAAAGGAATTTTCTTTTCGTAAAAACCTAATAAATCAAATGACTGCCAAATGTCATTAAAGTGATGGTCTTTTTGACTTGAATATGCTTTTCATATTCAAATTTCGAAAAGAGACGAAGGCATGGAAAGGTTACTCAGTTTCAACTAATAACCTCAAGCACCCTACGTTCACATGCATAAAAAATGAAATTGCTTCCATTGTCTAATTTCGCTTTAGAAATGGCCTCTTTTCGCCTCCCGTCTCATGTATATATAGGAAGCATTTTTAAGTGAAATTCAGAGCAATTCCCGGCCGAATGCTTAACTTGCCTGTCAAAATCCGCTCGGGTTTACAAATGCCGTAAACAAATATATGTAGTAACAGGATGCAACACATATTTTTTTTAAAAAGGAAAAAAGTAGAACCTTTGCTCACACTGCCATCTTGATTTTTTGGGGGTGGTGAATGGCTACCAGTCCCTGACAAACCTCATCCATTATAATTACACTCAACCTTGGCATACATATTTTTTTTTGAGAAAAAAATGTTTATTTTACTTATTTATTTGTATTATGCCTTTATTGTTTTTACAAATAACTCTAGGTGAAGAAGCTATCCAACACACGTTCCTCTTCCTATTTTCCCCACAACAACAACATCAACCTTGTGAGGTGGGCTGAGCTGAGAGTGACTGCCCAAGGTCACCCAGCCGGCTTTCCTGCCTAAGCCGAGACTAGAACTCACGGGCTCCTGGAGATTGGCCCAAAGTTACCCAGCCGGCTTTCATGCTAAACTGGGACTAGAACTCACAGTCTCCTCGTTATTGGCCCAGAGTTACTTAGTTGGCTTTCACGCTAAAATGGGACTAGAACTCATGGGCTCCTGGTGATTGGCCCAAAGTTACCTAGCTGGTTTTCACACTAAACTGGGACTAGAACTCACGGGCTCCTGGTGATTGGCCTGAAGTTACCCAGCCGGCTTTCATGCTAAACTGGGACTAGAACTCACCATCTCCTGGTTTCTAGCGGTGCCTTAAACAAACTGACTCTCTACATACGATTATTGTGTCTGTATTTCATAATTTCCCTATCTGCCACGTTAAAGAACACAACCGAAGAGTAACTTAGAATAGTCTCTGAGCACAAGCAAAGGCTAGGTGAACTACAAGCAGATTTGGTGGCCAAAATCCAGATATTGACCTCTGGTTTAAAGAACTCCAGTTCTTCCTTTGCCTGGCACAATATCACCTTGATTTGAGCTGATTGGGTCAACTCTACTACTAAGACGTTGCAAAGAGTGGCTTTGTGGCGAGATGGGTGGCAAATAAATTTAATAAAGAATAATAATACATGATAAGTAATCTTGACGCCCACGGCAAGACAGGTATCTGTTAAAATGATTTAAAAAATAGCCTTTGAATAATAAAAAAGATCTCATGCACCTACCACTTCCTTTCCTTTGAGCGTGCCTCTATCTTAACAATACTCTTTTGCTGTGACCGGACACCGATATGCCTATTCTCAAGACAAAGGAAACCATGGAAAGAAGAACATGTGATTTCCCCCCCACCCCCTGTGAAATGATGAAGGGAAGAGAGAAGATCCTGATCAGGTAGGCATTTCCTTTTGAAAGAATCAGACAAGGAGCAGAATTTCAATAATAACAGACTTAATTGTCGATAAGAAAGACCCAAAAAGTCTGGATGGTGGACCTGGCAGTACTTGGAGACAGAAGAGGAGAAGAGAAAGAATTGGAGAAGATAACAAAAATACAAAGTCCTGCAAACTGAAATAGAACGACTGTGGCAAAGGCAAGCAAGGGTAGTATCAATCATCATAGGTGCCTTGGATGCAATCCCAAAACAACTGGAACATCACTTGAAACCCCATCGGCACTGACAAATTCACCATCGGTCAATTGCAAAAGGCAGCTTTACTTGGAACAGCTTACATCCTGCGACAAGACTTCTAACACCACCAAACATCTATATCAGTGGTGAGTTGCTACCGGTTCGCACTGGTTCGGACAAACCGGTAGCGGGGGCGGGAAGCTCCGCCCACCCACCCGGACGTCATCAAAAATGCTCTGCGCATGTGCAGAAGCTTCTGCACATGCGCAGAAGCATTGCGCGCGTGCGTGCCCGCACACTCCCATTCCCAAAACGGTAGCAAAGAAGTGAAACCCACTACTGATCCATATCTGCCTATCTCATGTCCCTGGGAACAAAAACGCCAAATCTGGCCTGAACATCTGACTAACTGTGCAACGAACCAAATAATAAACCATCATTATTATTGGCTTCCTTTCTTCAGTGATCTTATTCTCCCATCTATAGCCAAAGCTCCAGATGCATCAACAAAAGCTTTTCAGTTCCCCGATCGTCAAATTTTACTTGCTGTACCGTTAAAAAAGGGGAAGGAAAAAAATTCCCACATGTGTTCCTCTATAGCAGAGATACATCCACCTGGACTTTTGAAGCTGTTTAAAAAAAAAAAAAACCCTCCGCTGGATGTCAGCATTAATTATGAACTTCAAGAACCTCGTTTAAAGAAAATGATGATGACAGTTTTCACTAAAATGGTATTAGTGCTAAAAAGAAAAAAAGAGAGAGACTATCTAAAACGAAGGAGAAAAGATGTAAACACACCTAGGAGGAAAATGAGGCCACCGCAAAATAAATTGGTTTTACTAAGCCTTGCCCCGCGGGCACATTTGAAGATAACTTGAGAGCTGACAGCAAGTAAAATTTTATTGTGATAATTGAAAGCTATATTGTTCTCAAATAATCAAGTGAAGATGTGGAGAGATGACAACAAGCATTGTTTACATTTTATTCCGGAGGTGTTTTAGCCTTTCCGAACGCCCGTGCAAATTCTCAACTCCCAATGCCCAGCTCGGAGGCCTGTAACAAGGCTTTTAATCAATGTATTATACATCAAATTGATAATGCTAACTTCTGATTATATTCACACGCATGAAATATTCATAAAGAACTGTCCAAAGTTTTACATTTTTCTGATTTCTCCCCCTCCCCAACCTCCTCCTTCCATTAATTATCATGCCTAGAAGCTCTCCCGCTCTCTTTTTTTAAGCGAAAACACCAGTCGTCAGCTTGAATCAACCTGACAAGCTAGCAAGAGCCAATTACATTGGTACTCGCTGGCGCTTTGATGTAGTGGAAACGCAGAGAGATAGGGGGCAAATTGTGTAGCACATTATGTTAATGACATGATTTAATCCAGCCACTAAACTTTATGTAGCCTGCTAGAGAAAAGATGCTAACACTAATTACGCCACTTTGGAAAAGAAAAAGAAGGGGACAAGCGTTTCGTTACTGACGAAGTGGAGCTCATAAATGTTGTAAACGAAATGAAATAATCTACGATTAATTATACATAACGGACAAAAAAAAAAGAGATAGTGAGAGAGACACAGAAAGAGGGGTCGGGGAGGAAGAAAGTGTGATTATAAAGCTAAATTCTGGAGGAAAACACATTAAGGTTCTTTTTATGATCAGCCGATCTAAGAAATAATGCCGATGATTTAATTTGTAACTTGTTTTTTTTTTAAAAAAGGAAAAGCATAATTGTCAATGGCTCAAACAACGGGGTGTGTTATTTTGAGATTCATGAGATAATTAGAGGGAGAATCTTTCAATATTTTTAGGGTTTATTAATACATATTTTTTTCAGCACTCTAGATAACTAGGATTTAAGAGCATCCGTTAGATTGGGGCAAATTATTACCGGATTAAGTGGATGCTGAAATCAAAGCTGAGCTTAGCAGAAGCCGGTGAAATGTAAAATCTGAAATTTTCCAAAGTTTGGTAGCAATTCCTCAGAAAGAAAACCCAGGCATTCTGCTTGCAACAATTCTATATTTCTCCCCAGACAGAAGAAGGGGAAGAGGACAGATAATTCGGTCTTGTATTCTAATCGTGAAAGGTTTTTATCAGTGCTCCTCAATTACAATCTACGTTAAAGCAAAGGAATATATGTATTTTTACCGTATTTTTCGGAGTAAAAGACACACTTCCCCCCCCCCCAAAAAGAGGGTGAAAATTTGGGTGCGTCTTATACACCGAATGTAGCCCACCCGCCGAAAATGGGGTGTGTGGAGGTGGCAATTGGCTATGGCATTCCTTGCAGCCTGAAACAGCTGATCGTTGGGAGGCTGATCCAACCAACAATTAGCTGCTTGTGCTAATCAGGCTGTGCTGAAGCTGAAACGGGCTGTTTTCTGTTTGCTGCAAGGAAGCAAATTGCTGGGAGGGAGGCAGATTTTTTTTTCTTGTTTTCCTCCCGAAAAAAGGTATGTATGTATGTACCGTGTTTTCCCGAAAATAAGACCCTGTCTTATATTTTTTTGGACCCTGAAATAAGCGCTTGGCCTTATTGCCATGCACTCAAAAGCCCAATTGGGCTTATTATCAGGGGATGTCTTATTTTGGGGGAAACAGAGTATGTATGTGTGTGTGTGTGTGTGTGTGTGTGTGTGTGTGTGTGTGTGTGTGTGTGTGTGTGTTTGTTTGTTTGTTTGTTTATTCATTCATTCATTATTTATTCATTATTTATTCATTATTTATTTATTTATTTATTTATTTATTTATTTATTTATTTATTTATTTATTTATTTATTTATTTATTTATTTATTTATTAGTTGCATTTGTATGCCGCCCACTCCACAGAGACTCTGGGTGGCTCACAACAGTAAGGTAGGTGCATCTTATACTGTACTTTTATCCTATCATCAGACTGCTACTCTGGGCACTTTAAAAGACTAAGATATTTCAGCCCAGGTTGTCACAGGAAATGTGTCAGCACGGAATGAGTTAACTAACTAGGATCACACAATTCCGAATAACGGAAGGTCTATATCAATTCTAAACCTGCGTTAATAAAATACATTTGCTAAGCTCCGTAATACATGCAATCCCCCAACCACTAAAGGAATTAGATAATGGCTTACCTTAACAGGTTGTGTCTCACAACACACAAAATCAAGGGCTAGGCCCCTGCAACACTCCGAACCACACTGCCCAATCCTTTTAGTATCTAGACCAAGGGTCTCCAACCTTGGCCACTTTAAGACTTGTGGACTTCAACTCCCAGAATTCCTCAGCCAGCAAAGCCAACAAAGCCAAGCTGGCTGAGGAATTCTGGGAGTTGAAGTCCACAAGTCTAAAAGTGGCCAAGGTTGAAGACCCCTGGTCTAGACCACTGATGGCCAACCTTGGCAAGTTTAAGACTTGTGGACTTCAACTCCCAAAATTCCCCAGCCAGCATGGAGTTGAAGTCCACAAGTCTTAAAGTTGCCAAGGTTGGACATCAGTGATCTAGACCAGGGGTGTCAAACTCGATTTCATTGAGGGCCACATCAGGGTTGTGTTTGACCTCGGGGCGCCGGGTAGACGTGGCCAGGGTGGACGTGGCCAGCTCGATGTCATTCATCGAGGCTCCATTTTCGGCCACGACGCCCTCCTGCAGCCCTCTGCCAGTGGAAACGGAGCTCGGGGAGGCCTCCCGGGCTCTGTTTTGGGCCATGACGGCCTCCTGCAACCCTCTGTCGTGCGGCCTCCCCGGACTCCGTTTTCACTGGCAGAGAGTTGCAGGAGGCTGTCACAGCCCAAAACAGAGCCCCTTTTGGTTGGCAGAAGCACCGCGGGCCGGTTCTTCACTGTTTTTAGGGCGGGCCCCTGGGCCAGATCTAAGCACCCCACAGGCCGGATCCGGCCCCCGGGCCTTGAGTTTGACACCCCCTAGTCTAGACTGATGGTTTATGTGATCCCAGATACAAGTCTCCAAACATCAACCTCAGAAATCCTCAACAATAAAGAAAACCAAATAAATAAACAAAGAAGTTCTGGTTTCAAAGAAGGATTCAGAAGACGAATGCAAGACAACGGAGACTTCTCCCACCAAAGCCACATTAGGAAAGACACGGCTAAGGAGGCTCTGAGAACTTTTGAGAAGAAGGACTTTTTTCCCCCCTTGGTTGCTTCTGACTAACCTGGTTAAGAGTTGAGGATGCTGAACTTGGAACCACACAGTCATCACTATCTGTGACCGATTCGGCGGCGGCCTGTTGGTCTTCTTGTTCTGTGGCAAAAAAGGAAAAGGTTACCCAAGATAAGCAGAGCTGAGATTGTAAAAGAAAAGTACGAACAACAGAAAAGGAAAGCGAAAGATGTTACGGTTCCAAGCAACAATGGACCATGGCTTTTTCAGGCAGACAAAACACGTCCTTGGTCCACCCAAATGGTGTTAAATTGTCGCCTGGCTGCTTCTTGATCTATGTTTGATTTTTGGAGATACTTTGATCTACTAGGGCAGTGATGGTGAACCTATGGCATGCGTGCCACAGGTGGCACACAGAGCCCTCTCTGCGGGCACACAAGCCGTCGCCCCAGCTCAGCTCCACTGTGCATGCGTGCGCGTCTTCCACCTGCCAGCTGGTTTTTGGGTCTCTGCTGCACATGCGCGGGGGGCGGGGCGAATGCAGGAGACTCACATGCACGTGGGGGGGGGCATGCACGGGGGTCGCACGTGTATGCATGGGGGGAGCAGAGGGGAGTCACATGCATGGGTGTGTATGCGCACACAGGGGGTGGGGAGAGCGCGGGGGTTGCATACGCATGTGCGAGGACAGGCCGCATGCGGGGATCACGTGCACATATGTGGGGGGCAGGGCGCATGCGGCGGGGTCGCGCCATATTGCATTATGGGTGCGTGTGCATGCGCTTTCGGCACGCAGCAACAAAAAGGTTAGCCATCACTGTACTAAGGGGGAGACATGATAGCAGTCCTCCAATATCTGAGGGGCCGAGACAGAGAAGAGAGGGTCGACCTGTTGTCCAAAGCACCTGAGGACAAGACAAGAAGTAACGGATGGAAGCTTATCAAAGAGAGTTCCAACCTAGAATTGAGGAGAAATTTCCTGACAGTGAGAATCAATGGAAGGGCTTGCCTCTGGAAGCTGTGGGTGCTCCATCACCTGGAAGTTTTCATGAAGAAACTGGATAGCCATTGGTCTGGGATGTTACAAGTCTCCTGCTCAATCTGAGGGATTGGACCAGAAGACCTCCAAGGTCCTTTCCAACTCCGTTATTCAAGATCACCACCTCGCTCCCAATAAAACAAATAAACAAACATCCTCTTCTTCTAAGATTCAGTACGGACCATCAACCTACGTGGACTGTTCTAGGGGCATCCAGAGAGTATTCAGAAACCGTGGGACCTTCCACAAGATGGACGGAACGGCCCACCGGTTCCCACGGTTGAGATCGGCTTGTAATCTTCGATGGCTGCCTTTCCCACGGTGACTTTGGCAGGGCCTTGGTCAAAAGGATTGTCCTCTGGCTTGTCAGAAGCTTTTTTTTCACATACATGCCCCGTCTGCTGTGAATTGGCTGTATTGTAGCTTTGGGTCTGATTTGCAGTCGTAATAATGATGGATTGCTTCACTGCCAGAGGAATTAATGATGGGTTGACACTCCAAGGAGAGGCAATTAGAATGACGTAAATAGCTTAATGGATAGTCATCCCAACGAACATTTTGCTATTCCATGTCTTCTCCTCGAGGAACACTGGGGTAATTTATGGCCCAAGACCAGACTGCCAAAGCGGTGAAAATGGTTGGCAACGGTGGGTCTTCTTCCCTTCCACAGCCGTTGCGTTATAAAAAATGACTCCCCGAAGAGTCGTCATTTCTCCCGCGTTTGAAGGAAGGAAAAAGAGCTTTTGGGGTAGATGTTAGCAAGACAGCCATTTCTGGTGAAGTGGAGAATACGGGCGAATGGGGCTCGTTCATTGAAGTATAACTTATTGGATTTCTTTTGAGCTTGAGATCTTGACAAGTGGCAGAAGAAAATGTGAAATGACTTTATCAAAGCAATGGCGGGGGCTATACCTGTGTGTAACGGAGTGAGTTTCCGTTACTTGTCCCAGCTTCTGCCAACCTACCGGTAGTAGTTCGAAAGCACGCAAAAAATGCAAGTAGAAAAATAGGGACCACTTTGGTGGGAAGCTAACAGCGCTCCGTGCGCCTTCAGCGTTTAGTCATGCCGGCCACATGACCACGGAGACGTCTTCGGACAGCGCTGGCTCTTCGGCTTAGAAACGGAGATGAGCACTGCCCCCTAGAGTCAGGAATGACTAGCACATATGTGCGAGGGGAACCTTTACCTTTATACCTGCGCTGGCCAATTCACATTCTGTGTCTAAAGAGAGTGTATGTGTTGTGGCCTCTCGGCCACCGGCCCCTCCAGCAGCCAAATCGGATGAGGAGGAGTCGTGGGATTCAGGATCAGCATCAAGGCAACCTGAGAGCACCGAGGGGGAAGAGGGAATAGATCTGGCAGAGAGAGAGAGAGACAGAGGCGGAGCCTGGGTCGTCCATCAGCCCTCAGATGGAGAGTCAACAGCCCCCCCGGTGCGGAGGTGGCTGATGAGGAAGAGGAGGAACAGCTGGGCCCAGTGCCTGATGTATGGATGCGCAGAAGACAGAGGAGAGGAGAGCAGTGGAAATGTATGGGCCAGTCCTTAGGAGGGAAGAGCCACCGCTGCTAGCGAAGCCCCACCCCAGCTCTGGGGATAAAAGGCAGGGGGTGGAGAGGAATAGATGTGGCAGATAACTATTCATCTTCTGGCCGGCCGGACTTCTTAGCCTGAGATGATAGAGAAACTTTTTGCCAGGGTTGCTGGCGCTCTTAATAAAGGAATCTTTGAGTTCACTTCAGAGGGTTTGTCGTGTTTGGGGAGCTGGGTCAGAACAGTATGGTTATTTAAAATAGTCCCAAAGGTGGTTTTTCAAGAGGCAACTGGACTTTGTTTTTCCTTGAAGATGTTTCGCTTCTCATCCAAGGAGCTTCTTCAGTTCTTCAGTCCAGTTGCCTCTTGAAGAAGCACCTTGGGGTCACAACCATGACTTAGATGACTGAGACTCTTCATAGAAAGTTATCTAAAATACTTATACAGGTACTTATCGACTTACAACACTTTGTTTAGTGACCGTTCGAAGTTACAGCGGCACTGAAAAATTGCTTTATGACCAATTTTCACACTTACGACCATTGCAGCATCCCCATGGTTACGTGATCAAAATTCAGGTGCTTGGCAACTGACTCATATTTATGACGGTTTCAGTGTCCCATGGTCCAGTGGTGGGTTCCTACCAGTTCGGAATGGTTCTATAGAACCGTTAGTAACTTGGTGGCCTTGGTCGCTGGAACTGGCAGCGACCCAGGCCTGCCACGCCCCCGAGTCGGTACTCTCAGTGGCACCATGGGCTCCGCCATCTTGTTTTTTTGCTTTTGCGCATGTGCAGCCTTTTTTTTAGTACTGCGTATGCATGTGCCTGCGTGTGCGCCCATCCGTGCGGTGCGTCCCTGAGCGAACCGACAGTAGCAGAATCCGGAACCCACCCCTGCCGTGGTCACCTGATTCATCTCTTGCGACCTTCTGACAAGCCAAGTCAACACGGAAGCCAGCTTCACTGGACAACCATCAACCGTGTGACTAACTTAACAATTGCAGTGATTCACTTAACGGCTGTGGCAAGAAAGGTCATAAAATGGGGCCAAAATCACTGTCACGCTTCGCAACAGAAATTTTGGCCTCAATTATGGTCGTAAATCGAGGACCTACCTGAACACAGTGTAGGGCCAAGCCAATGCACCAAGGTACAGGAAAAAAAGGGGAATTTCAGGTAGAAACGGAAACAGCCCACAGGTGCGGAATTGTTCTGCTAGATCTCTACCTTCTGTGTCCACTTCCTCGATTTCAGTTTCATCTTCTGAAGTCCCTGAACTCTGGTCAGCAAGTTGACCTTCAGAAAGCTGAGAGAGGTCCTCAGGTGCTTGTTGAATCTGGGTTGCAGCTTTGCTCGGTCTGCTGTCAGGATCTGTTTCTCGTAGAGCCTTTGTCGTAGGATTACAAGAATGAATACATTCATTCATACATACATACATACATACATACATACATACATACATACATACATACATACATACATACATATATTCAAACTTACAAAGAACTGATAAAGAAATAAAGGGAGTCTAGTATAGATCTATTTCAAGCTATTTAGCTCTCATCAGCTAGCCATACCCTTCTAGGATTTGAACTTGGGCTACTTGCCTTGTTAGGCAGTGCTTTTACCCTCTAAGCCACAAGTTCTCCTCCCTTATCAGCTGAGTCAGGGGAAAGATTAAATGTATGCAGTATGCTCCCTCCCATATTTGGGTATACTAGGTGACTCAACAGAAAAACATTTATATATATATAAATTCATCGATGGAAATGAGATTTTGATAAATTATAATTTAGAGCTGGTTTTACGAATGAAAAAAGATCGGTGTTAATCGGCAGTTGAAAAATGCTGTTTTATGGGGCTGTAGTTTCAGGGTGTTCAACTTGACAAATAAGATGCTTCTATAAAATGAATTTGAAATCAAGGCAGGGGGAATTACATTCTTAAAGGTATCCATTTAAAATCAACTGCCTTGATTTGAAATCCCTTTTACAGAAGTTGCGAACATCTTATTTGTCCATTGGAGCATCCTGAAAATACAAAAGTAACATTTTCCACATTGCAGTAGCTAGAAAAAAGCATCAGAGTTTCTAATCCTATGCTTTTGTTATTAGGGATCATTTACTGAATATACCATGTTCAATAAACCCACATAGGTAAATCTATCTACGACCTCTGATCTTCATTCGATCATGTATGACAGAGGTGGGGAACTATGGCCTTTTTATGACTTGTGGACTTCAACTCCCAGAATTCCTGAGCGTTGAAATCCACAAGTCATAAAAGGGCCATCGTTCCCCAACCCAATATAGGACATAACATGTCTTGTAGCACTTTATAAAACCATTCCCTCAAACGTTCAATTTGCAATATGTAATTACTCCTTTTCCTGTTGCATTTTTAACCATGCTGGGACTATTGGTTAAATAGTTTTTTTGGGGAGAGTGATTTAGTAATAAATAGGAACGGTCAAATCTCTTTAACTTTTTTGGGAGTCAATCTTTTAGCAAAATGGACGAAATCATTTCACACCTACCCAATACACCCTTGCCTTATTTTGGTCAATTTGCTGAGATTTACCCACAGCACTTAGAAAAGTATTCCCCAAACCTTGGCAATTTTAAGATAGGTAGACTTCAACTCCCAGAATTCCCCCAACCAGCCATATGTTGAAGTCCACCTATCTTAGAATTGCCAAGGTTGGGAAACATTGATTTAGAATCTCAGAGTCACCGTGATATCGATGGAATTAAGATTCAGAAAAAAACTGAGGAATAAGTCATTTTTCAAAATGATAATTCTTCCTGCTAACTGAAACAATCTTCTTGAAACAACATCAAATGTTTTCCTCTTGCTTTCTTCCAAGATTTTTTTTTAGATTTTCTTGTCTGATTCACAGTATTACTGACAGTCTCCCATCCCCCAATAACCAGGTCTGTTCCCATTTAATCAGCTGGGCTGAAGTCGATCATTTTTAGAATTAAGTAAAGGTTTTAATCTATTGCCACTAGCCCACCGCAGAGAACGAAAACAGCACATGAAGCAAGACACTCAAAATTATTTTTCTATACCCAAAGAAGAAAATGAAAAGTTTCTTACAATCTCATCAGCAACAGACAAGCCTGGCGCTAAGACCAAATCAAAAACATTTTTAAAAAAATCCAGATTACTGAATTAGTCACGGGTACCATCAACTTATGCTTTTGATGCAACATATCTAATGGAGATCTAATGTACTTTGTTTCAAGACTTGATTAAATGGAATTGCTTCATACCTGTGGTCGATTTAAAAGTACAGGCTTTTCATCTTTGGCGTTCTGCAAAATCGTTTTATCTTCTTTTTCAGGAATGGGACTCTACGTTAGATTTAAAACACAGGAAAAGTGACTTAGACATTTGTAAAATGGCCTGAAAGATTTTGCCAATTAAAGAAAGCAATATCCTTTGGACTGCTATCACTCCGTCTACTGGGTCCATGGTAAGGTGATAGCATGATGCACCCATCGCTTCTGTCCATAATACCTACACTATATTTCTAAGAGAGAGAAAATGAAGTTCCTGTTATTAAAAAAACAAAAATGTTGCTTGGCAGAGAGTTGGAATGGAATTGAGTTTCTATGGTGTGGTTTGTTCCAGTTCCTTAACAACAACAAAAAACAAAAAACCCTACCGAGGCAAAATAAGTTGCATGAAGACAATGGCTGCATTGTAAATTTACGCAGCCAGGAGAAGCTATCTCAAAATAAAGACAGGCAACAGAACAGTTCATACTCACTGAATTTGGCAACGGGTCCATATCTACAAAAGAGACTTTCTTGTCCACTGCGGCTGAGCGCTGCCTTGGCTTCGGCTGCGGCCTCTAAAAATGAAAAGCGAAAATATCTTGCATCAAAGTACAATCACTAAAATCCGGAAGAACTTGATTTGCCTGACTCGTCATGGGGAATCATCTTACAGCTTAGAAAAGAAACCAATGTCCTCTCAAAATCTGGGAACGTTGCCATCAGGGAGATAATGGGGCACTTACCTGTAGTCCCTAACATGGCCACTCCCGATTTAAAAGAGAAAGTAAGGGATAAGTGAATGAGGGACAAGGAAGTCTTCGTGCAATCTAGAAGACCGTTTCCTAATTAGGTCCTCTCTGCACATTGCGTGGTCTAGAACAGTGGTTCTCAGCCTGAGGTCCCTGGACCCCTGGAGATGCGATGACATCGCGTACCCCATCTCCATTAAATCTCCATCTCCATTAAATCTTGAGTTAAGTCTTGGTGGTTCCTGGCCATGATCTGTGGCCACCAAAGCAGGGGTGAAATCCAGCAGGTTCTGACCGGTTCTGGAGAACCGGTAGCGCAAATTTTGAGTAGTTTGGAGAACCGGCAAATACCACCTCTGGCTGGCCCCAGAGTGGGGAGGGAATGGAGATTTTGCAGTATCCTTCCCCCAGGAGTGGGGAGGGAATGGGGATTTTGCAGTGGTGAAATCTAATTTTTTTTACTATAGGTTCTGTGGGCATAGTTTGGTGGGTGTGGTGTGGCTTGGTGGGCGTGGCAGGGGAAGGATACTGGAAAATCTCCATTCCCACCCCACTCCAGGGGAAGGATATTGCAAAATCCCCATTCCCACCCCACTCTAGGACCAGCCAGAGGTGGTATTTGCCGGTTCTCCGAATTACTTAAAATTTCCGCTACCGGTTCTTCAAACTACTCAACATTTCTGCTACCGGTTCTCCAGAACCTGTCTGAACCTGCTGGATTTCAGCCCTGGGATTCTGCAGTATCCTTCCCGCACCACACCCACCAAGCTACGCCCACAGAACCAGTAGGGAAAAAATTTGAATTTCACCCCTGCACCAAAGATATTTCAAGGGGGTGAAAAAAAGGTAGAGAACCACTGGTCTAGAACAGGGGTCTCCAACCTTGGCAACTTTAAGACTTATGGACTTCAAGTCTCTGGGAGTTGGGCTGCATAGAAATTTTAATAAATTCAAATTCAATTCCCAGAATTCCTCAGCCAGCTTTGTTGACTGAGGAATTCTGGAAGTTGAAGTCCATAGGTCTTAAAGTTGCCAAGGTTGGAGACCCCTGTTCTAGAAGACCGCCTCGGTCACATTTATATCGAGAGGGCAGAAGAGAACACAGCTCTGGACTATGAGGAAAGGCTGAATACCATGACTGATGAGAAAGATGGAGGTAGAGGTGGACCTTCTCCTTGGCCCTTCACTGGTTTCTCATTCTGGATGTAATCTGTGAGGTTTGGAGCTACAATGGAACTGGCCGGCTGAAGGTAAGTCAGCTTCCATTTCAGTTCAATGTTCACTGTCCCAGCAGGACAACCTTCAGAATCGGTTAATTCAAAGGTGCCTGAAAAATCAAAAGCAAACGTGAGCGCATTGCATTCATCGTCCTAATATTTGGGTTCCAAAAGCTGACAAAACAGATTCCACGATTATGCTCGGAATCCATCAAAATGAGCCTTTGCTAATTTTGGTACTCTGCAATCCAGCAGAATGCAACGCTAATCATTTGAGAAGACTTTCTAGGTTCACCTAGAAAGCAATCATGGGGCTAGTTTTGCTAAGTTTCGACTCAGCAGCTGTTAATACGATAAACGTATGGACTATTGTAATGGGTATTTACCATTTTTAGTTTTTTTAAAAAAATCCTGGCATGGTGTTATGTATAAATCCACTCTATAAGTTTACATAATACCTGCTAGGAGATGAAGTAGAATGGTGAATGACCAGTTTCATCAAAATATCACCCAGATTTATTTTAAATAGTATTTCTGACTAATCTTTCATCTTGGAAAGACTTTTTGCGCCATAAACCATAATAGGACAAGCTTATGAGAGGTTCTTGGGGTTGTGTCTGAGCTTGGTTGTTTCCTTGCAGATGTTTCATTACCCAACTAAGTACATTAGACTAGCATTGATGATGTTACCTATTTTGAGTAATCAAACGTCTGCAAGAAAACAACCAAGCTCAGAGGGCACCAAGGACCCCCCAGTCCTCTTCTCTGCAAACCCCAATTCACTTCTAACACTGATGATGTTATCTAGTTCGGTAATGAAACGTCTGTGAGAAAACCAGCCAGCTCAGAGAGCACCAAGGATCTTCCATTTCAACCCTGAGCTACAAATATTCTCCTTTATTAGGACAAGTTTAACAACAAACTGCACCACTTATGATCTGGTTGAGCAAAGGGTCAGGATCTTTACCTGAAATGGATTTATCATGGGCCAATGAAATTAAAGGAACGTTTGCTTTTCCGACGTAAACCCCATCTTCTGTTTCCCCGTCATCAAAGACGTAAATATTCAAAAATTCGGATTTCAGATAACGGTCGAGATCCGCATTCATTGGCACTGGGAAGCCCATGTGGTCATCAAACCGAGGGTGGTTGCTGCTGGGAATGATGGTGGTATCGTGATCGGCAAAGTCGAAGAACTTGTAGACCACGTAAGGACTCGGCTGGAGATTGGTCTTTCGGCCCGGCAAATCGTTACAACTTTTTACGGTAATGTGGAGCTCATTTAAGCTCCTATCAATTGAAGGGCTGCCTTGGAGAGAATTGAGCGCTGGCTATTTTAACAAGAAGGAAGGGAGAAAAAAATATATGAATCAATGTTTATTGGTTTTGGTTTTTATTTTTAAACTGCAAAGGTGAACATCTTTAAGAGCCGAGGTGGCGCAGCGGTTAGAGGCAGTACTGCAGGCCACTTTAGCTGACTGTGATCTGCAGGTCAGCGGTTCAAATCTCACCAGGCTCAAGGTTGACTCAGCCTTCCATCCTTCTGAGGTAGGTAAAATGAGGACCCAGATTGTTGGGGGCAATGTAAATATACATTGCTTAATGGTGTAAACCGCTTAGAGAGTGCCTGCACTGTGAGGCGGTATATAAATGTCACTAATAAATAAATAAATAAATAAATAAATCTACCAGTAGGCTAAATTAGCATCCAATCACTGACATAGCTTATAATAATAAAAAAAACACCCCAGTGCAAAAAGTAGGGCGTATACCTTAAAAATTCTCAGACAGCCGTAAAGCTTGTAGGGTGATCCCGACTTAATCCTGTTCTCTGAACCAAACCACATCACTAATTTGCTTTGTGGACAAAAGAGGGCCAGGAGATTATATACAGGTAGTTCTCGACTGGTAACCTACAACCTATGAACCCCATATTTACGTTGTTAAGCAAGACAGTTATTAAGTGAGCTTTTTAGTTTTTTCATACTATTTTTCTAGATCACTTCCAGATGGGTTTATACCCTGCTTGAAAATTATGATCTATGTTTCTTCGTATTTAATTAAAAAAAAACCTGCTACAATTCAGAAAAATGTAAATCATTAGTCATGTGGATAAAACTATCAGTAAGAACATCTAGAGAAGGGGTGTCAAACTCAAGGCCTGCGGGCCAGATCCAGCCCGTGAGATGCTTAGATCTAGTCGGTGGGGCTGCCCTGGAAACAGCAAAGGACCGGCCCACGATGCCTCTAACAGCAAAAACGGAGCTTGGGTGGCTGCGACGGCCTCCTGCAACCCTCTGCCAGCGAAAACGGAGCTCGGGAGGGCCGCCTCTCGACACGAGTGACGTCGAACTGGCCATGGCCACCCTGGCCACGCCCACCCAGCCCCCAAGGACAAACACAACCCTGATGTGGCCCTCAATGAAATTGAGTTTGACACCCCTGATCTAGAGTAATTCTTTGCGTAGCCGGAAGGAGGACCCACACATAAGGATTGCCACCATGGTAGAACAGGACCTGAAAAAACAGTGAATTGTGAAATCGAAACAAAGCAACATGCTTTGGTGATTCCGGCATCAATAGGTACAGGAAGACAAGTGTATCTGAGACAACCACAATAATACAATTTTAAAAAAAACTTGAAACTTGCCTGTTCCTTTATATTTGCTGCGATATAGCCAAGGGCTTTTGCACGTTCCTTGTATAGCCTCATTGCTTGGTCCATGGGAACTCTTAACCTGACCCAATATTCCACGGTGCCGTAATTCTGGATTTCTCTGCCAACACCTACAAGTCAAAGTTCACGCATGTTTGCAAGGTCAAAAATTTCAGGCTCAAAGAGAATAGAATAGAATAGTTGGAAGGGACCTTGGAGGTCTTCTAGTCCAACCCCCTGCTTAGGCAGGAAACCCTACACTTCTTTAGACAAATGGTTATCCAACATCTTCTTAAAAACCTCCAGTGTTGGAGCATTCACAACCTCTGGAGGCAAGTTGTTCCACTGATTAATTGTTCTCCCTGTCAGGAAATTTCTCCTTAAGTTCATCCTTCTAAGTTGCTTCACTCCTTGATTAGTTTCCACCCATTGCTTCCATGTTATTTGCAATCATTGCGAAGACAACACGGAATCCAGATTTATTGAGGTTTTACTATTTCAACCGAGCATTTCTCTCTAAGGACAAGATGATCAGTCGCTAAACACGGGAATGGGATTTGGCTTTTATAAGATCTCGGCGTCATAATGGGAATAATTGCATGCCAGATAAGATAAGCTGCTCTGCTATCTAGGCCAGGGCAGAGGTCTCCAAATTTGGCCACTTTAAGACATGTGAACTTCAATTCCCAGAATTCCCTAGCTAGCAACCCTAGGCGTGACAACCCTGAAGCTGACCTGACCAAAGCCATTTTGATGCTTCAGTGTTGCCACACTGGAGCTGAGGGATAGGGAGGGAGAAATAGAGACAGCTGGCGTTTTGTAGCCAAAACAACATACTTTCTCCTGGGAACCAAGGACATTCTCACACCCGGTCAGAGAGAAGAGGTGTCAGGGTCCCAAATAGCATCCAAAACTAAATCAGAGTCCGAGGCAATTGCTTCCTCAAAGTTCCAATTTATTAACAGAGCCATGTTGGCACATCTGGATGAAACCCGAATCTGAAGTCCCTCAGATTTCACCACCCAGTTGAAAGTTCAAGCCACCACACCCACAAGTCCATCACGTTGACCAATCTTCAACTGCCAGGCTGGCAGAATCCACCCATCTCCTTCCGTGCAGGTGCAGGAGTGCAGAGACAAAGGATGACCTTGATTTTCTAGAAAGAATGTGTTATGGCTACATACAGACAGCCCTCATGCAATTCCCCCTCCCAATTTCCCACAGTAGAGAATATGTATTAAAATAGCATAAAGTGTGGCAGGCCAAAGACCCCAACTAAAATGGCTTCGGCCTGACAAGAGGAACGAGTTACCAGGCAACCGGAAAGCACCTTGATTGGACCATGTGACTGATTGTTTGGGGAAGGGGAAAAACTTTTGACTTTTAATTAGGTGAAAACCGCGGGAACCTTCAGAGTTGGTTTTCACCAGAACTGTGCCAATTGTCAGGCTCCAAATAATGCACCCATCATAAACCGAGCTCCGAGGCATGACTTTCCTCAAAGAACAAATTTATTTAGATACATCATGTTGGTGCTGCTGGTGAAAAGCCAGTACTAAAGTTCCCGGGCTTTTCACTCCAATATAAATTCCAGTTTTCTCAAGTTTCCAAACCAACCGTCACATTGTCCAACCAAGATGGGAGCTGGTTGCTCAGCAACATATCTCCTCCTTCTCCTCCGGCCAGCCAGGCGTTGGAATGTGGTTGACTCATCAGTTATGAGTTCTGTTTTGACTGAAGGCTCCATTCTCCCTTCAGCTCCAAACTGTGTCAAGCTGAATGCATGTCAGAATGCCCAAGGATACAAACAATCCCTCACCCCAATTGAATTCCGGCTTCACATCAATATGATATATCCAATAAAACTATTCTTTGAGGAATCTACCTGCCTCGGAGTTTTGTTTGCTATGGGTGTACTACTTGGAACCCTGACAAGGTGTTGAAGTCCACAAATCTTAAAGTTGCCAATTTGGAGAGCCCTAGGCTAGGCTATGGACAAACTTACGTTAATAAATGTAATTCACTTCTCAATGGTTCTGACACATTACACAAAAGCAGTCAGACCGATAAACATGACCGACGTTTGACTTTATCATTAGCCTTCCAGCCATTTAATAGAATGAATAAATAATTATCGATGAATTCAAATGCATGCTTTCTGTTAAGAGTGTATTTTAATGCTTTGTAATAACATTATTTCAATCTAAAAGAATCATGGGCCTTAAGTAGACCATAATTATGCAGACTACAATGGCAATTTCATATTGCCATGGCATTATTGAAATAAGACCTGGCTTGTACACGAAATAATCCAATATAAATATGGAGGCATTCATAATTAACGAATAACTATTACCCTTTTACTTCAACTTCTTCTAGTTTGTTGTGCGCTAACCTTCCTCCACCAATCTTAATGATAACAGCACGGAATTGATTCAGCCACTTAATATGTGTCAACAATAACACCGTTTTTCCTTAGTTATATCAAAAGAAGGGCTGTTTTTTTTTTCATGTGAACACAAGCTAGTAAACACGCATTTATAAACGCATGATCAGTTAAGTGACACTAATTCATGGATTAGCTTCGCTGAAATCCGCATAACTTAATCATGAGTACAAGTGCACAGGGCTGCAATATTGTGTCTTCCTCTTCTAATTTAAGAAATCAGTCATTTGCCAACAATCACCAAATGGATTTAGCCTGCCTCAACTTAAATGTTTCCTAACTGTGTTGGACAAAAATCCCCAAAATTACAGTTAAGTAGCATATTTTTTTAAAAAAAAAATTAAGCCAATGCATTTGGAGAATGATAGTTGGAACACAGTGATCTAGGTAATCATAGAGCAGTGTTTCCCAACCTTGGCAACTTGAAGATCCAGACATCTTCAAGTTGCCAAGGTTGGGAAACACTGTCATAGAGGCTGGGTTGCTAAAGATAAACTATTCGTTTTTAAACACAGTTACCAAAGCAGTCCAAAATGCAACTTTAACGCCAACACGCGACACCTACCAATCAAGATGGCGGAACCGCAGACTCTGCCGTTTTTTTCCAGAATTTCATGGAACCTTAGCTGGCAGGCAGCCGCCGTTTCGAAGTCTATGCCGTGAGCGAGATGGATTTCGAGAGCGGTGGCGCTTTTCTGCAAATACTGCAAAAAGCCGTCATCCACCCGCACAAGATACTGAGAAGTGAAATTATAGGCTGGGCTGAGCCCTTGAACGACCGGCGTGGTCTGTAGTTCGAAATCGTAAAAGGCGTAAGTACAGAAGGTGGCGGGCTCTTGGTCGCCAAAAGATCTGGTCGCTTCTGGGGAAAACGCAACCCGGCTGATGTGGATCTCAAAGAGGTTCTCTCCTCTTTCCAAATGAGCCGTTTCGTCAAAGTCATCCACAGGTTCATCGGCTATCATTTCGGGTCGAAATCTGTACTGTTTGGTCCCGTAAGCGATATCCTTAAGCTGGGCTGTTTAAAGCAAAGAATAGGAGGCGGACATGAATTAATTGGGGCTGAGAGTTACACTTTTCCTTGTTCCTTCCGCAGAAATTGACAATTCTAAGCTTATATCCATAACACACAGAGGCGCATTACATGTACATTGAAAAAAAAACTAGAAATTTTATTCTACAAGTAGAAATGAGAGTGTTCTGAATCCTAACTAAGGAGAAACTTCCTGACAGTGAGAACAATTAACCAGTGGAACTACCTGCCTCCAGAAGTCGTAGGTGCTCCAATACTGGAGGCTTTTAAGAAGAGACTGGACAACCATTCATGTAAAATGGTATAGGGTCTCCTGCTTGGGCAGGGGGTTGGTCTAGAAGATCTCCAAAGTCCCTTCCAACTCTCTTTTTCCGTATTCTTAAATACTTTATTCTAGGTAGTCCTCAACTTACGACCACAATTGAGCCCAAAATTTCCACTTGTAAGCGAGGCAGTTCTTAAACGAATTGGGCCCTCATTTTACAACCATTTTTGCCATTGTTGTCAAGCAAACCATTGCAGTTGCTGAGTGAATCGTGGAGTTGTTAAGTAGCTTCCCCCATTGACCTTGCTTGAAAAATGATCATAAGTCAACTTTTTTTCAGTGCCATTCGAATGGTCACTAAACGAATGGTTGTAAGTCAAGGACTACCTGAATTTCTTTCCACAAATCTCAGTTTACACCAATGGCACTCTCAGGTTTTTTTTCAGCGAAACACAATCAAATGTGTGGTCAGGAGTGAATTCTGACAGCCGATCTCCTCATCTATTTTTTCCCCCTTCTACAGTAATTTTCTGCTGTTAAAATCAGAATTCTGGCTGATATACCTTCTAATTTTCTAATACGGGAAGCTCTAATGTCGAGAAGGTGGACGTAGTGTTCCAGCTTTAACTCGTAATCTTGCTGCGAAGCTTCCATTTTTTGTGTCACGGATTCAACTTCGGCCTGAGGATGCAAGGAAGAACCGAAGGTTAAGCCTACAAGCCACGCTTTGCGCCAAGCAAGAGTTTGCCCACCAATCTCCTTTTCCCCAACACGATACCATCATTTCCCCCCACCCCCAAATTACTGGGATTTATTTATTTAGTGATCAAATTTAGAAACCGCCCATCTCCCTCACAGAGGGACTCCGGGTGGCGTATCAATAAAATTAGTGGCCGAGGGACTTTTAAGCCAAATTTTTAATCTTCCCAAGCCTCTTTGAGGTATTAAATTCTATTCTGGAATAAAAAATGTCTAATTGCGAGCAATGACCAATCCCCGATTCTGCACTGGGAAAAACATACCGCATTTTTCAGACTATAAGACGCACCAAGATTTCAAAGAGATAAACAAGGGGAAAAAAGTTTTTGCCCTCCCCAGCCCCCAGGAGCACTCTGCAGGCCTCCCAGATCCTCTGTGTGCCCCATTTTTGGCCTCCCAAACCCCCCACGCACCACATTTTTGCCCTCCCCATGTGTAGGTTTTACTTCTTTGGTTTGGTGTCAGGATTAGGGAAATTCACTCTTTCTCTTGAGGAAACGGAAGGATACGAAGAATGTAATGACTGATGCCTGAATATATTTCAAATAGAGCCTGGGAAAATTTTGACTTTTATGTTTGTCTGTACTATGCAATCTTAAGATTAAGCCATTTATCCCCAACACCAAATCTGACTTTTAATCCTTTATTTGCTGGGCTTCAGTAGACCCAAACATTTAATTTAATTAGGCCGGGGTCCTGGTCAGCAAATCGCAGTATTATTTTTTTTGCATAAAAACTACTTGCTAAAAAAAACCTGGAGAGGAGTGACTCATGCTGGACTTAAGACTATTAAATGAAAAGTTTATTTCAAGAGTGAAGTCTAGTAGAGTTCAACTCATTAAGATTTGGTTAGTTACCACATAAAATATTGGATTCATTAATCTTCATCGTGAGATTTAAAAACAGCGAGGCAAAGCACAAAGAGAGAGACACTTCACGTTCAACTGCAGTGGAGAAAATTAAGTACCTGATAGTCTTTGTTAATTTTATGCTGCACAATTAACATATTGCGGGTCTTTTCAAGTTCTTGAACAGTTTCTGCATGAACTGCCTGAAGATCACGCAGGGAACGCTCTAAATCCTTTTGACTGTCATCTTCCACTTTCTCCAAAAACCCAAGGTCTCCACTTGCTTGCTGTCGATGAACCTAGGTTGTGAAAGTTGACAGCTTCATAATTAGTTTAAAAAAAAACACCCTTTCATTTTAATTGTAATAAATGGACTTCTCTCTGTTCAGCATTAAAATAAATCTGTGTTGAAAGACCAGGCTTCTGTCTTTCTCTGAGGGGTAAAATGAAGAAGAAGAAAAAAGGAACTCAGAACTAATTAGCAATCTGCTTTGAGCCAAATCCTATACACATCTTTATTCAGAAATAAGTTTCAAACAAGTTCAAAGGAATCCAAGAGTCATTTCAATGAGAGCCGGTATGGGATCTGTAGATAAAAACTGAGGCTGCAGATTTCTGCATATCTAAGGTAACAGAATTTACCTCTAGTTAGCATTGCAAACTGAATTGCAAATCTCCCAGTCATGGGAATTAATAGTTCTGTCAATTTATAAACTCCGTCCTGTCAATTTGCTATATCTGTGCGTGCATTAACTCAGATGCACGCAAAACATCCCGTCTACGTGGTGTTTACCTACGTCAGACGGAAGACCGATGCATAATCCATGGTGCAACTAGAGAATGGGCAGGCTCTGCCCACTTCCTGAACCTGGGACTTTCTCCCAGATGTGCTGGCCTAAAATTCTCATAATTCTCACGGGCGAGGCTGGCTGCAAATTATGGAAATTGAGATCGGACACATCTGGAAGATGTCAGAAGGGGCGGGGCTATACCAGATTTATTACCCTTTCCAAAGTGTTGCAAATGACTTTGTTGTTGCACTTGATGTTAAACACAGGTCTGAAATAATGAGAAAAAGACACTATGCTTGTAGAATGCTATATTTAAGGTGGGTGCATCAAAGATGATTCAGGCATGTGCCTTCCTTCCTTTCTCTCTCTCTCTCTCTCTCCTCCTCCCTCTCCATCCATCCATCCATCCATCCATCCATCCATCCATCCATCCATAAAAGAAGCTTTCTTAGATTTTTTTTCAGGGAAAAGTGAACTAATACGAATCAAAATCAGTGGATGAACTTTCTTTTCACAGAACTTGAGCTGCACTTGAAAATTCCTCATTGTGTTGTTTGATTATAAATATGAATATGAATATGAATATGAATATAAATATAATGTATATGGAAGCCACAGACCTGAATCATCTTGGATGCACCCACCTTAAATATATTTTTATATTAATATCAAAGAAGAAATAATGGTTGGAAACTAATCAAGGAGAGAAGCAACCAGGAATTAAGGAGAAACGTCTTAACAATGAGAACAATAAACCAGTGGAACAGCTTCCCTCCAAAAATCGTGGGCTCTCCATCATTGGAAGTTTTAAAGAAGAGACTGGATAGTCACTTGTCTGGAATGGCATAGGGTCTCCTGCTTGAGCAGGGGGTTAGACTGGAAGACCTCCAAGGTCCCTTCCAACTCTGTTATTCTATTCTATTCCTATGTCCAGTTCCTGTTCCTGTTCCTGTTCCTGTTCCGATTCTATTCGATTCTATTCTAATTTCTATTCTATTCTATTCTATTCTATTCTATTCTCTATTCTATTCTATTCTATTCTATTCTATTCTATTCTATTCTATTCTATTCTATTCTATTCTATTCTATTCTATTCTTTATCCTATCCTATCCTATGCCTATGCCTATCCTATCCCTATCCCTATGTCCTGACCTGTCCTATCCGGCTATCTTTCTGTCTTTTTGGAGAAAAGAGACGCAGTGGACACATTCCAGCAAAGAAACATGAGCTCGCAAAGGGTTGACACAAAGCATGAGAAGATCTCATCTCAAAAACCAGATGTTCGCAGGATCACATTGGGTGAGAAGAGAAAGATCCTGAGGAGGCGGGCTGTGACCGGTTGTCCTAGTTACCTTGAGGAGCGCGAGAGCCTCATTGAGGTCGGCCACATCGACATCATTCTCCTGAAAGAGAGAAATAATTAACAAAAAGGTTCTCTTCAAGAAATGAATAATGGAGGGAAGACTCTCTCTTGCGTTCACACAAAACATGACATTCAGCTGGACAGCATGAATAAATGAACACTGTTGTATCCTCCGTTATTCAGTTCGGGGCTTTTAAGGAAGAAGCATTTGCATAAAATATATATATAAAAAATTCCCCCCTCCTTTTTCAGAGACATTCTCAAATCTGTTTTGATTAAAGGAAAAAACACACACAAATACCTTTATTTCTACCTGGAAACCACTTCTGCACTTTGTGCTTGAGGTGGCAAAAAAACGAAACTCTGAGTTTGGGTTGTACCGATTACATAAGATTTGTTGTTATAGAAATGGCTAGTTTCTATGATTATGAAAAAGTAAAAAGTTGAGGGTAGATGTTAATGCCTTATTTTACTGTACCAAAGGAGTCAGAAGTCATTGCCTTTCCCCCCCCTTTTTTCCTTTGCTTTCCCCCACTACCCACTTCCCTTTTTCCTTCCCTAATTTCCCTAGTATTTACTTTTGTATAGCAATAGCAATAGCCCTTAGACTTACATACCGCTTCACAGTGCTTTACAGCCCTCTCTAAGCAATTTACGGAGTCAACACATTGCCCCCAACAATCTGGGTCCTCATTTTTCCCACCTCGGAAGGATGGAAGGCTGACTCAACCTTGAGCCGGTCAGGATCAAACTGCTGGCAATTGGCAGAATCAGCCTGTTTTATTGCATTCTAATCACTGGCAGGGAAGGAGGGATAGCAAGAGCACTTAGACTTATCTATCGCTTCACACTGCTTTTACAGCCCTCTCTAAGGGGTTTACAGAGTCAGCATATTGCCCCCAACAATCTGGGTCCTTATTTTACCTACCTTGGAAGGTTGAGTCAACCTTGAGCCTGGTGAGAATCGAACTGCCAAATTGCAGGCAGCCGGCAGTCAGCAGAAATAGCCTGCAGTACTGCACTCTAACCACTGCGCCACCACGGCTCTATTCTCTTTGTATGTCATGTTATAAATTAATTAAAAAACCTCTAATTATCTGAGTCATTCTCTAAAACAAGGAGGGGGGAAAATTCACCTTGGTGAAAAAATGCACGCGGGCCTTCAACTCTTCCAGCTGTTGCTTCTGCTTGAGACAGTGCATTCGCAGCTCCTGGTTCTCCTGGGCCAGCTTTTCAGTTTGGTCTCAAAAAAAAAAAGAAAAAAAAGGAGGGGAAAGTCTTTTTTTTTTACACCCGGCAGAACAACTGTGGTTGTTTGGTCTGCTTAACTTGCAACACATTTAAGTTAAGTTATACGTATCGCATCCAACGCTGCTGTTAGCAAGGATTCAACCATTTCAACAGGCTTCCAGAGTGGACTACGCGGTTACATTTATGAGGATGGCCACATCTTTGGAATGATTCACTACATTGTTCTGACCCAGCTCCCCAAACACGAGAAACCCTCTGAAGGGAACTCAAAAGATTCCATTATTAGGAATGCCGGTAGCCCCAGCAAAAAGTTTCTCTATCATCGCAGGCTAAGAAGTCTGTCCGGCCGGGAGATGAATAGTTGTCCGCCACATATATTCATCTCCGCCCCCTGCCTTTTATCCCCAGAGCTAGGGTGGGGCTTTGTTAGCAGCGGTGGCTCTTCCTTCCCAAGGTCCGTCCCATAGATTTCTACTGCTCTCCTCTCCTCTGCATTATATGCATCCATGCATCAGGCACTGGACCCAGCTGTTCCTCCTCTTCCTCATCAGCCACCTCCAGACCTGGGGGATATTGATTCTCCATCTGAGGGCTGACGGACAGCCCAGGCTCCGCCTCTCTCTCTCTCTCTCTCCGACAGCTCCATTCCCTCTTCCCCCTCGGAGCTCTCAGGTTGCCTTGATGCTGACCCTGACTCCCATGCCTCCTCCTCCTCTGATTCGGCTGCTGGAGGGCCTGGCAGCCAACGGGCCACAACATACATAGAGCAAAAACTATTTTTTTTAACCATCTAGGGTTTTACAATTGCACGGTGTTGCTTATTCAGATCCAGGGCTTAGCGCGGATGTTTTGACCATTCAGGAACAGAAGAAGGCTTTTTGAAGGAACAAGCTTAAGAAAACGTCCATCCTCGACTTGCGACAGTTCGTTTAGTGACCGTTCAAAGTTACAACGGCATTGAAAAAAGTGACTTACGACTGTTTTTCACACTTACGACCGTAGCAGCCTTCCCCAGGGTTACACAATCAAAATTCAGACAACTGACTCGTATTAATGACGGCTGCAGCGTCCTCGGGGGGGATGTCACATGTTCCCCTCTTGCGACCTTCTGATGAGCCAGGTCAGTGGGGAAGCCGGATTCACTTAACGAGTGTGTTGCTAACTTTAAGAACTGCGGTGATTCCCTTAACAACCGTGGCAAGAAACAGTCATACAATGGGGCAAAACATGCTTAACAAATGCCTCACTTAGCAACAAAAAGGCTGCATTGCAGTCGTAAGTCGGGAACTACTTTTATTCACCTATAAAACACTTCCAAGGGAGGAATGTAACTTCTGGGGGGTGGGATTCGGGTTTAATTTAAAACAAAATTTTAAAAAAAGAAAAAGAAAACTGAGCACAGGGTCTTAGGCTCGTAAAACGACAGGCTCTTAAGAAAACAAAGATTAAGATAATCTACCGATCAAACAAACAGCTGTCAAAAACTATTTGCGCTAATATCATCATCTGTAATCAATACAGGGAGGGCGCCGACCCCTGCATTCCATGTTGCAAAGAACTGGAAGACAAAGGCTCTTAAGTCTGCAATTAATTTTTTCAGCATTAAAAAAAACAGCATTGAAATGTTCCAACCGAAAGGATAATAAAACCTGAAACTCATCGGCAAAACTGACAGGGGTGGGTGGGTGAAGAGAGAAGGGAGTGGAGGTGGGAAGCAGGCAAGAGATCAAAACAGTTCTTACTGTCCAAACAAATTTGCGAAGCTTCAGAAGGCCTCGCCGACAAATGATAAATGAAATCGAGAGCGAACGAAACAAGCAAGTTTGCTCTGTTCACCGAAGAAGACAATCAACTCTAGAGCCAACTTGTTTCCTTGGTGGGGATTTACTCTAAGAAACATCAACAATTAGAAGTGAAGCCGGGGTCCCCTTTTAGGAGAGGACGGGGGAGGGGATTTGCAAAGAGCGAGCCATCAAACCCACCGAGCTCCTATTTGTAGTCCTGCTACAATTCAATCCAGATTTACATCCTCGCTGCCGTTTCAGGAAATCTAAGCTGCACGAAAAATATATATATTCTTGTGGGGGTACAAGCTTTGATTTTCATCTGGGATCAGGGACAATTGTGTTTTTTTCTCATCGGAAAATATTGGACTGTGCAGAGATGGATAGATGGACATTGAAAATAAAAGATAAAGGAGATTCAGAGTACTACTGTGTTTTCCCGAAAATAGGACCCTGTCTTATATTTTTTTGAACCCTGAAATAAGCGTTTGGCCTTATTGCCAGGCACTCAAAAGTCCAATTGGGCTTGTTATCAGGGGATGTCTTATTTTTGGGGAAACAGGGTATTCAACGTGGAATAGGTTTTTATCAATGGTTAAGAGATAAGAGGCAGAAATTATATGAAGAAAGATCATTGTTATGTGTAAGTAAAATATGAATGTTGTCTATAATTATAAGTACGCTAGTATAATTAATATGATCATAAATAAGCTAATATAATTATAAATATGGTTATAATTATTACGTGTATTATCATTATCATTATCATTTTTTTTCTTCTGTAAAATGAAACGCTGGGACAATGCACTGTCTTCAAAATATTTATATATAAATTAAAAACATGACTTAAAAAACCCCAAACATTATCACCTGCCTTCCACCTGAAGAGAAAGGAGAGACCAGCAAGTCCAACAAGATGGTCTATGATGGTTTCGTTGCATTTATATTCTATAACTGTGATGGCGAACCTATGGCAGGCGTGCCGGAAGTGGAATGCAGAGCCATCTCTCCGGGCACACGAGCCGTCGCCCGTTGCTCTTCCAGGTTCCGGCGGGCCGGCCAGCTGGTCTTACGCGTGTGGGAGCGCTGGAAAGCGGAAGAGCAGCCGCCCGGTGCGCATGATGATCCGTGTCTGAAACCGATGATCTTCCAGTTTCAGACACGCACATGTGCACCGGCCACCTGGTCTTTGCGTGCCAGAAACCGAAGAGTGGCGAAACAGGAGCACGCACACGCATGCGTGTGCCAGAAACCAAAGAACAGGTGGCCGGTGCGCATGTGCACACTGGAAACTGGAAGATCATCTTCCCGGTGTGCGCATGCGCATCGTGCAGCTGCTCTTCTGGTTTCTGGCACATGCACGCATATGCGTGCTCCTGTTTCGGCACTCGGTGCCGAAAAGGTTAGCCATCACTGTTCTATAAGAACCTTCTGACATTGTCTATTCAGGGCATCCGAGGCCAAATGATAAGAATCAAGAGGTAGACCAAGGACTTTGAACCAGAAGACCCACAATTTGGATTCCTGTTACTAGTTAAAATGATTTAGTCGCGAGAAGATAGGAAGGATGGCCCCTCTTTTGCCCTGAGCTAGTCAGGAAAAAAAAAATTTGGACAGCAGACCAGACTGGCCTGGCACACAGCACCTTTGTTATGTTCCTGGATGTTCTCCACGACTTAAAACTCGAAAAGAAATCGGCACGCTTGGCGCGTGCAGGGGTGTACCTCGTTCCATTTTGATTCTGTCCAGGATATTGTTTTTTTCGGCTAAATCTGCTTTTAAAGCCGCCTCGAGCTGACCGATCTGCCGTTTCAGCTGCTGCTCCTTCAGCTTCCACTGCTGGTCGTGGGTCACCCCGAAGGCACTGAGAAATTGAATATGACATGGGGGAAATGAAAACACAAGACACGCGCACAGGTAGACCACTCTTGGCTCTCTTATGTATGCCGCGTGGCACATGGAGGGCCTCCTTGAAACGGTCTCCAACCCAAAAAAGATGGAAGTTGGAAGCCAGGGCAGAGAAAGGACCACGATTGTCAGGACAAGCCAATGAAGGAGAATATTTGTAGCTCAGGGTGGAAACGAGGGGTCCTTGGTGCTCTCTGGGCTTGGTTGTCTTCTTGCAGACGTTTCATTACCCACACTAGGTAACATCATCAGTGCACTGGCGACATTATCAGGTTTGGATAATGAAATGTCTGCAAGAAAACAACCAAGCCCAGAGAGCACCAAGGACCCCCTCAGCACGACAAGGCATGTTTGTGAGTCTTTCTTGGGAATGAAGGGAACGCAAGATGGACGGCTGTGGGTCGAGGCGCCTTTTGCTGGCTGCAACGATGGGTCACACACAGAAGATTTTGTGGGATGAGCAATGGAGTGGGCTTAGTTTTGGAGCATTATCACCACCCTATGGCAGGGTACACACACACACACACACAGAGAGAGAGAGAGAGAGACAGACAGACAGACAGACAGACAAATGGATGGATGGATGGATGGATGGATGGATGGATGGACGGATAGACAGATGGACAGACAGACAGATAGACTGGATGGATGGATGGATGGAAGGACAGACAGACAGATAAGATGGAGCGTGGGAGGGAGGGAGAGACAGATATACATACACACACACACACACACACACACACACATACACATATACGTACACACACACACACACTGGACCGGACCCTGCCATAGTGTAGGAATAATGCTAGGAAGAGAATATACAGATACACACACACACACACACACACACACACACACACACACACACACACACACACACACCCCTGCAACTGGAGGCTTCTTCTGGTGCCCTGTCTTGCTTCACAATCAGGGGTTTCCTTATTAAGCCTCTGCAAATTGACTGTAATTGCTTCAATTCTCTGTTCGGCACCAGAAAATGAATTCAGCGCCCTATCTCATTTCATGTTCCGTAGGTTTAGCTCCCTAATTTTTTATTTATGTGATACTCAGCGCTGCTGACAGAATTTACACAGACTATTACCTCGAAGCAACTTTTATAGAAATATCAAGTGCAGCCACGGTGCCAGCCCAAGGCATTTTTGGCACCCGAAAAGTCAAAACGACGTTCCGCTTGGCTCGCTACCGGAGTCCGCATTTTTCAGGAAATTGAGATGTTGCGGGGTAAGAGCTGGAGGCAAGAAAGGGGCATCCAAACCCCCCCCCCCTTTGCATTGGCTGCCTGAAATGGATGGTTCCTCCTCGGAGCGTGGAAGGGCAACATTATCTGTACAACAGGGCAGAGATTCTGGGAGGGAGGGTGGGTGGGTGAGTAAAGGATTTATAACTCCCAGTCCCCCAAAAGAGGAACAGTTCAGAAAAGCTGTTTTTTTTTTCAAGACTGTAAGGATCACTTAGAATACTGCATCCAGTTTTGGTCGTCATGATATAAAAAAAGATCTTGAGAAAGAGTACAGAGAAGAGCAGCAAAGATGATTAGGGACTGGAGGCTAAAATATATTGAATAGAATAGAATAGAATAGAATAGAATAGAATAGAATAGAATAGAATAGAATAGAATAGAATAGAATAGAACAGAAGAAAAGAATTAATGAAGAATAGAATAGAATAGAATAATAGAACAGAACAGAACAGAATAGAAGAAAAGAATTAATGAAAAATAGAATAGAATAATAGAACAGAACAGAACAGAATAGAAGAAAAGAATTAATGAAAAATAGAATAGAATAGAATATTAGATTGGAATAGGACAGGACAGGATAGGATAGGATAGGATAAAGAATAGAATAGAATAGAATAGAATAGAATAGAATAGAATAGAATAGAATAGAATAGAATAGAATAGAATAGAATAGAATAGAATAGAATAGAATAGAATAGAATTGAATTCTTTATTGGCCAAGTATGATTGGACACACAAGGAATTTGTCTTTGGTGCATATGCTCTCAGTGTACATAAAAGGGAAAAAAGAGAAAAAATACATTCATCAAAAATCATAAGATACAACACTTAGTGAGAGTCATAGGTTACTAATAAGCAATCAAATCATACTAGGAAACAAATAGAACAAATCACAAAAATTCAAGCAACATGGTTATAGTCATAATTGGGAGGAGATAGGTAATAGGAAGGATGAGAAGAATAATAGTAAGACAGTCTTTGTAAATATGAAGAACTGGTGCAGGAATTGGGTAGGCCTAGGATGCATTTCGGATTGCTTTCAAGCATTCTCTTTACGAGCCTATTGTCTTGATGTATACAAAAAAGGGAAAGACAATTGCACGATATCGAGAAGTTATTTGTGCTTCAATGAATATTTTGTTCCTGGGCTAATAGAGTCACCCAACACAACTGACTCCAAAGCTAGTTAACAACATTCTAACCTAGTATGTTTAGCCTAGCACTTTGCATCAACCAAGTCATGTGCTTCATATAAAAGTCAATGCATTGCGTAAACTCAGAAGAATGGGTTACTAAACTAGGGTTACCTTAAGCAAAGGTTAACCCATCTTGAGAACACAAACTCCTGATTTCTTTCTTTCTTTCTTTTAAATCCTGCATTTCTTGTCAAACCCAACCTTGTTGATCATCTTCCAAGCATGCTTTTGAACAGTAATTTTAGAAGAATGCTTCCCCTGGTTAGCTTTCGGGACTGCTCCGTCCCACTACAAAGCTTTGCCATGGTCCTGTAATCTCGCCACTTAAGTTTCTTTCTTTCCAGAGGCAAGAAAGAAAAAGGACAGAAGAGAACAGAACTAAAATAAAAAATAAAAAGTGTGTGAGAGAGAGAGATTGATGAGACTACCGGCTGGACAAGTGGCCTTGGATCAGGATTCAATCTTGTAAAAGTTAAAAGACTGATGTAGTGAAGAACATGGTCGGCAGTTCCTAAGGACCATAACGGGACCCAAAGGAAGTTCTCCAATGCAGGAGCAACTTAGTCACCCTAGAATGCTCCCCGAATAATATTAATGAGAAAGCGAAGATGGACAAGATTCTTGAAATCACCTTTCTAAGGCGTTAGCAACTTCACTCGCTTCTGCCTATCCAGGTCATTGAGTTCAAGATTACATATGCGTATTTCTGAGTCAGATGATTTTCGCCGAGAACATTTTAAAAAATATATATCAGAGTTTAAAAGAAATTACTCCATTCGTTATAGTTTACCTGTTATATAATTTATCATAGTTTTCCTTTAAAAGGTCCCTCTCTTTTTCCAAATCATTAATTCTGTCTTGCAGCTGGAATGAAAAAGAATGTTAGCGGGGGATTCGTGGCGTAAGGTGGTGAAAGCAACAATTACTAATGTTCAATAGGTTTCCTGGCTAGGTATCTGGGCCACCTGCTCTCTCTTGCCAATGAGAGACTGATGATCCCTTATTATTATCACCTTAGCTGCTCTGATGTCACTAAAGGACAAGGCCGATTACAATCGTACCTCCGTCAGAAGTATGAACAATAATGTTTCACTGACGAACGTGTTCTTTATTTCTTTGGGATGAGATGAACGTATTGGCAGGTTTGACTTTATATATTTATTCTATCCCGCCTTTAATATTTTTTTATACATAACGCAAGGCATCGAATATGCCTAATACTCCTCCCTCCTCCTATTTTCCCCACAACAACAACAACCCTGTGAGATGAGTTGAGATGAGAGAGAGTGATTGGCCCAAAGTCACCCAGCTGACTTTTATGGCTAAGGCGGGACTAGAACTCACAGTCTCCTGGTGATTGGCCACAAGTCTTCGAGCCAGCTTTCATGCCTAAGGCGGGACTAGAACTCACAGTCTCCTGGTGATTGGCCCAAAGTCACCCAGCTGACTTTTATGGCTAAGGCGGGACTAGAACTCACAGTCTCCTGGTGATTGGCCCAAAGTCACCCAGCTGACTTTTATGGCTAAGGCGGGACTAGAACTCACAGTCTCCTGGTGATTGGCCCAAAGTCACCCAGCCAACTTTCATTCCTAAGGCAATATTAGAACTCACAACCTCCTAGTGATTGGCCCAAAGTCCTCCAGCCAGCTAGACTAGAACTCACCACCTCCTAGAAGTTGGCCCAAAGTCACCCAGCCAGCTTTCATTCCTAAGGCGAGACTAGAACTCACTTGTCTCTTAAGGATGGTAATTCTACCTCCTTTATGAGTAGAGGTCCAGTGAGACTTTTGACCCATTATGTAAGGCTTTAGCAATCATCCTGGGAAAGGAGGAACGCTGTGTCCTGAAAGGGCTGACCTCTTGGAATGAATACTAATATATTACTTGGAGGCAAGATTTTTGCAGAGAGGTTCACGGAACGATGGCTCCCTTTAGATCAGTGATGGCGAACCTATGGCACGCGTGCCACAGGTGGTACGCCGAGCCATATCTGCCGGCACGCGAGCCGTTGCCCTAGCTCAGCTCCAGCGTGCATGTGCACTCCGGCCATCTGATTTTTGGCTCGCACAGAGGCTCTAGGAGGGTGTTTTTGGCTTCCGGAGGGCCTCTGGCGGGTGGGGGAGGGCGTTTTCACCCTCCCCAAGCGCCAGGGAAGCCTCTGGAGCCTGGGGAGGATGGAAAATGGGCCTACTAGGCCCACCAGAAGTTGGAAAATGGCTGTTTCTGGCCTCCAGAGGGTCTCCAGGGTAGTGCGGGAGGCCATTTTCGCCCTCCCCAGGGATTGAATTATGGTTGTGTGGGCACCCGCGCATGCGCGATAGCGCTCGAGCACGCGCTTTCGGCACCCGAGGAAAAAAAGGTTCGCCATCACTGCTTTAGATCGTTCGGATTCATATGAATCCTATGGCAGCGCAATAATAGTAGGAACTCTGGGTGGGAACAATCGACATAGCAAGGAAAATATGCAGTGTGAACGACTTATAAGAATATTGGAGGGTAAATACCTCACGTCTGCCAACACGCATCTGGCAGATTCCTGCTAACGATAAGCTAAACAAAACCAGATTGTTCAAATTATCAAGATCGCCTCTAACTGATTGGTCCCTGCCACTAAACATTTTTGGTTCTGCTCCGCTTGAGAACGCTTGGAAAACTCAGTGTCTCTTTTAAATACCACCACCCAAAAAAAAAAAAGATTTGCCGTTTCACCTCTTCCAATCGTCGTCTCGAAAATGTGGCGGCCTGTAATTCTCTCTCTAGATAGAGGCACTTTGAACGTTCTTCTTTAAGTTGCAAATTCAGTTCTTCCCCCTTGGCTATTAGGGCATCGTGGCTCGTTTTGAGATTTTTTTGGTTCTGCGAGAGGGGAAGGAAGATGAAAGAAAGGGGGAAAAATGTTAGTGCTAGATAAGTCATATTTAGGCTACATTCAGAATCACGTAGTTTTTTGCTCAACACTTTATACTTACACTAAGAGAAGCTGCCACCTCCACTCTGTTTATGTATTGGTCCCTTCTTAATCTAGTTTTTTGTTACTTTTTTTTAGGTTTGAATCCTTAAGGCTGAATGTTTTTAAATGGTTTTACTGTTCTCCTTGTTTTATATTGTGTTTTATGATGCTGTAAGCCACTCTGAGTTGATTGACAGTCAGATGGGGGGGCATATAAATAGAATAAAAAAAGGTAATGGAGTCCCTGCTGATTTTACTCCGCTGGTCATTGCCGACTCTTATCTGAGTTTCAAGGCCACTGAGCTGGCACTGCCTGAAGAAATTTCCATGATTATGTGGCCAGCATAACATCACGGAGCATTGTTACCTTCCAATCAAAGTGGTACCTATTTATCTACTCACATTTCCAACTGTTACGTGGGCAGGAGCTGGGACAAGGACAGGAGCTCACCCCATCTCAAAGGGTTCGGGTCTTGAACCTGGGCTGCCGGCTTTCCAGCTGAAAAGCCCAGCATCTTAACCGCTGAGCCCCCACACTGCTCATATAAATATAATGAATAAATAAATTTAAACACTATGTGATATTAATTGAGCATCCAGGAGAACCTCTCACCATGGATGTGATCTAGACGTAGCCAGGAAGAGTACAGAATGTGAACCTTTCCTAGTACCTGGTTAGAGTGCAGAACTGCAGGCTACTTCTGCTGACTGCCGGCTGCCTGCAATTGGCAGTTCAAATCTCACCAGGCTCAAGGTTGACTCAGCCTTCCATCCTTCCGAGGTGGGTCAAATGAGGACCCAGATTGTTGGGGGCAATAGGCTGACTCTGTAAACCACTTAGAGAGGGCTGTAAAACACTGTGTAGCGGTATATAAGTCTAAGTGATATTGCCCTTCCTTCCTTCCTTCCTTCCTTCCTTCCTTCCTTCCTTCCTTCCTTCCTTCCTTCCTTCCTTCCTTCCTTCCTTCCTTCCTGGTACAATGGTTAGAATGCAGTCTTGCAGGCTCTACTCATAGCCAGCAGTTCGATCCTGACTGGCTCAAGGTTGAGTCAGCCTTCCATCCTTCCGAGGTGGGTCAAATGAGGACCCAGATTGTTGGGGGCAAGATGCTGACTCTGTAAAACCGCTTAGAGAGGGCTGGAAAGCACTGTGAAGCGGTATATAAGTCTAAGTGCTATTGCTACCGCTGAATTGAGGAGGGTTAAGAAAAAAGCTATTAAAACATTTCCCGGTGTTTACGGAGGTGATGACCAGACTGTCCTTGAGGGTGGGATCAGATTTCTGGATCTGGATGAGAAATCTCAAGGATTTACATACCTCTTGAAGTTGAAGCAATTTTTCTTCCACCATTGCAAATTCACTGGTTTTCTCTATCAGCTGTTTGTGGAGTTTAATCATCTCTACGTTGTCTCGAATGCTGAGTCTCCAAAAAGCAATTTTGATTCCCCCCCCCCCAAGAAAAATCATGGTCAGATTTTTTTTACTAAAGCAGTCATACATGCATATTTGATCTTGAAATCTGTAGCCTTGAAAACAATTTCTTTATAGCTTCTTAATTCCTAACACAGTCAGGGGGGAAAACACTAGCGTGGCCAAAAGTCATTTTTTCCCCTTTAAATAAACATTATGGATAGTTAAATCAATCCACGCTTCAGTGGAGGAGGGTTGAACAATGCTGGCTAGTTAGACATAATGCTTTATGCCATAACAGTGCGGTAAATGTAATAGCCAAAGGAATAAATTGATATTTATAATAGGCAGATAATTTAGTTTTGCTATCAAGCAGGTTCCAAACCTTTGCTGTTACTTTTTACTGGTATTTTGTCCCCCGCTGGAACTTATTTCCTTCCTCAACTCAACTATTTCCAAGGCCTGTGATTTAAAATTTTACATAGACGATACTTTGAGACGGGTATTAAAATAAACTGCAGATGTATTTTTTAACACTGACCAGCGTGGCCGAAATTCTATAGGGCTAAGACGCTGTTATACATTTCCCTTGGTGAGATTCCATAACAAATTCATAATTTTATCTTGTGAAAAGTTAAATATAGATAAGATACATATGAGAAGCATAACATTTGATCTCATTGTTATTCTATCTGCATGGGTGCATCAAGCCAAGACAATTTTTTTAAAGGAAACTCCTTAAAGCAGCTTAAGTGCTAATACCAAATAAAGCAAAAAGATAAACAGAATTTCACATCTTGAAATACGCTGTTTCCCCCACAATACTTATCTGCTGAAGACAGATTGGAAAAATTATTCCACTGCTGGAACCAGAAATTAGACTACAAAGCTTATACATCTGTAAACCAGCTGAAAACTTAAAACTATATCTCTCCCTCCCTCCATATAGATAGATAGATAGATAGATAGATAGATAGATAGATAGATAGATAGATAGATAGATAGATAGATATAGATATAGATATAGATAGATAGATATAGATATAGACAGATAGACAGATAGACAGATAGATAGATAGATAGATAGATAGATAGATAGATAGATAGATAGATAGATAGATATAGATAGATAGAGATAGAGATATAGACAGATAGACAGACAGACAGACAGACAGACAGACAGACAGACAGACAGACAGACAGATAGATAGATGATAGATAGATAGATGATAGATAGATAGATAGATAGATAGATAGATAGATAGATAGATAGATAGATAGATAGATAGATAGATAGATAGATGATAGATAGATAGATGATAGATAGATAGATGATAGATAGATGATAGATATAGATAGATAGATAGATAGATAGATAGATAGATAGATAGATAGATAGATAGATAGATGATAGATAGATAGATAGATGATAGATAGATGATAGATGATAGATAGATAGATAGATAGATAGATAGATAGATAGATAGATAGATAGATAGATAGATAGATAGATGATAGATAGATAGATGATAGATAGATAGATGATAGATAGATGATAGATGATAGATAGATAGATAGATAGATAGATAGATAGATAGATAGATAGATAGATAGATAGATAGATGATAGATAGATAGATGGTAGATAGATAGATAGATAGATAGATAGATAGATAGATAGATAGATAGATGATAGATAGATAGATAGATGATAGATAGATGATAGATAGATGATAGATAGATAGATAGATAGATAGATGGTAGATAGATAGATAGATGATAGATAGATGATAGATAGATAGATAGATAGATAGATAGATAGATAGATGGTAGATAGATAGATAGATAGATAGATAGATAGATAGATAGATAGATAGATAGATAGATAGATAGATAGATAGATAGATAGATGGATAGATAGATAGATAGATCTATAGTAGTCTCCCTGTATTTCTTTATCAGTTCTTTGTAAGTTTGAAAATATGGTTTGTAGTCGGGATGGCCCCTGGAGTGGGACTGAAAGACAAAAAGGAAGCAGTATGCTCCCTCCCATATTTGGATATACCAGGTATACAGAAAACACACACACACATATATATATATACAGTATATACACATACATATATACATATATATATATATACACACACACACACATATATATATATATATGTGTGTGTGTATGTATGTATATTGTATGTATATGTATGTACATGTATGTATGTATATATATATTCATTCTACTTCACACACACACACACACACACACACACACACACACACACACACAAAAAGTGGGAGGGAGAGATATAGTTTTGTACCCTTCCAATAAATTGTGTAGTAAGTTGGGACCTAACCTCCTGTTGTGTTTTTATTACAGTTATCATGCTTTTCACATCAAACAACTTGGATTCCTTCAGAGAATGTCTGACAGGTCCTGCCTTTTATTTTTAAATAAAAAGGTTTTTTAAAAAAAAAAACCAGTGTCAGTGTTCTGCAGATGTTACCCTAATAGCTCTTAATTACCAAGATTCAATTGTGGTCGTAAGTCAAGGATTATCTGCATTTAACTCTAATTTCATCTGATGATCTTTCTGTGTTGTCCTACCGTTGGCCTGTGGCTTGCTGCTCTTTCAGTTGAAGGAGAGCGACTTCAAACTCTTCTTCTTTTTTCTTTTTCTCACTTCTTAGCATTTCGATCGCAAGGACCAACTCTTGATTTTGTCCCCGCAGGGATTCAAGCTCATTCTCACTGCAGGTCAACCGAGAAAGTTTTCCCGATGAAAAAGCAGAAAAATTTAAAACTTTTTTAAAAAAAGACAGAATACAGAAGGAAAGCTGTGTGTTTAGATAGGGATACAAGTGGATCAGTGGTTTATTCTTCTGAAAGAGCAGAGTTATTCTAAAGAGGTTATTTGGAAGAAGTGGACAATTTCAGAAAGATGGGTAACGGATTTGCTCATTCACTGAGGTAAAATAAATTTAAAATAATACTTGAAGAAACAATATTCCTCCCCCCCCCAAAAATATTATTTTTTCTTGATCAATGTCTCAACATTGTCTTTTCCAAAACTGCCATAACTAGAAAGCAAAAAACAAAACAAAACCCCTACCCTGAAATATATAAATCATGTCACCAGCTACTTTCAATGGGCTTGATCCAGAGTTATATTAAGAAAAGACATCTAAACTACCTTCTGTTCTGAATTACAATTATAACTGTTGATTACTACAATTAATAGCAATTAGTTGCTATTCACTGGTGTTTTTTTTGTAAGTGTAATCACCAGTTCTCCAAAAAAAAAAAAAGGCAAAGGTAAATTTGGGAGATAGAGAGATTGAGATGGGCAGAGAATAACCTCATCATTTTGACTTATGGAAAATGGGTGCTTTGTACCAACCATACCCAACGAGGCAGCCATTTTACAAATGGTCCAACCAAGCCTAACCGCCATTTTTATTTTTGAGGGAAAGTCCTCACAAATGGCTCCAAAATCCCAATGTGTTCTACTGAACCTCCGACATTTAGAGGGTCTTGAAAAACTCAATGTCAACTTTTTATAGGAGAACCCAACAAAACTGAACAGGACTTGCCCGATGTAATATTATTTTTTTTTACTTTTCTTGAACAGCTTAACAGGTTGATCAGAGGAGGAAGAGAAGGAGGAGGAGGAAGAATTCCAAAAAAAGCCATACAGGTTTTTGATCTCTGCTCTTGCTTCTTCAAGTAAACCGTGTCCATACTTGGGAGGCAATTCTTCTATGTTCTGCAGCCTCATTCCTGGTAGGAAAGGTGAGGTGGGTGGAAGGAAATAAAGAGAGGAGCACGTTTGTTGACTTGGAAGTCAATCCACGATGACAAAAATAATGGATTCATCATCACCATGACCAAGCCTTTATATATTTATTAAGTAAGATGCTTGGCTATGAACACCAGACCCATAAGAACATCCTTCATCCTCTTAAACTTTGCAGCACCATTCTTGCTTCATCCAAACTATAATGGTTGGTTGATGCTAAGGAGCGTGCCTTCTTACTATGCTACATACGATAGGAAACCTTGACCACAGAGAATGAAATCTTATAATGAGAAGATTGATGTTGATTCAGATCTAGGATCTATAGCCTGTATACGGTAGATCCAAGAGAGTTTGGAACTGAACATTAAGCCCACTACAGCAAATGCCAAATTCCTGGAGGCCTAGGAGCATTTAAGAAATGCAGGTAGATCTCAAGTTACAACTATTCAGTTAGTGACCTGTTCTAAGTTACGATGGCACTGAAAAAAAGGGACTTATGACTATTTTTCACACTTACAACAGTCTTAAAGGTGCTTTTTTCAAGAGGCAACTGGACTTTCTTGTTTTTAATTGTTTTTAATTTTGACGATGTTTCGCTTCTCATCCAGTTCTGACAGGATAGTGGGGAATGGACTGTCAGGGCTGAAGAAGCTTCTTGAATGAGAAGCGAAACATCTTCAAAAGAAAAAAACAAGAAAGTCCAGTTGCCTCCTGAAAAAAAAGCACCTTTGGGACAACCATGACCTGGAGGACTGAGAATCTCTACAGACACACAACCGTTGCAGCATCTCGATGGTCATGTGATCAAAATTCAGATTTTGGCAACCAATTTGTATTTATAATAGCTGCAGTGTCACGGGGTCACATTATCCCCTTTTGAGACCTTCTGACATGTCAAGTCAACGGGAAAGCCAGATTCACTCGACAACTAGTGTTCCTAACTTAACAACTGCAGCCATTCACTTAACGACGGGGGCAAGAAAGGTCATACAATGGGACAAAACTCACCCAACCAATGTCTCACTTAACAATAGACATTTGGGGTTCGATGGTAGTCGTAAGCCATGGACTACCTGTAGTAGAATATAGGTTGCCTTTCGAAAGAGGAAAGGAAAACCCGAAGACCTCTTTAAAAATGATAAAAAAAATGGAATAGCAATAGCAATAGCAATAGCACTTATACTTATATACCGCTTCATAGTGCTTTACAGCCCTCTCTAAGCGGTTTACAGAGTTCAGCATATTGCCCCCAACAATCTGGGTCCTCATTTTACCCACCTCAGAAGGATGGAAGGCTGAGTCAACCTTGAGCCTGGTGAGATTTGAACAGCTGAACTGCTGAACTGCTGAACTAGCAGTAGCCTGCAGTGCTGCATTTAACCACTGCACCATCTCGGCTCTTGATTGAAGGAATTCAATCAACCCAGATTCATAGAATTCAATCAACTGAAATCCCTCTGATGTTTATCCACTGTGCTGATGTGCTTAGCATCGACCTCAAGGACAAATGTCCCAATTGTCCAAAAGAATCACCATGAAACTGTTTCTTGGGCATCTAAGACACAGGTTTAACCTCTCACCTATCTGAAAGACAGACAGTTAAAAGGCTCAATCCGATACCTTTCTTGGCGGCCTCGTGGACCCTCAAACCTTCCGTTGCCTTCTTGAGTCCCGTGTTAACCCGTGCCTGGACGTAATTGTAGGGCGTGTGTCGTTGGCCTTGAAGCTGAAGTTGCTGTTTGGTAGAAATCAGCCTGTTGCGTATCATTTCGTTCTGTTTCTCTAAGTCCCGGACTTTCTCTTGAAGTTGTTCGATCACTTCCTCCATCTCCACGTCCTGACCCAGCCGCCTGGGGACGCCACTGATCTGCTCTGCTTTCTTCTTGTCATTAATGAGACGTATTAACTTGGTGGCCATTCTGAGGAGACAAGTCAGAGGTATCCAATGGGTGGGAGGGGGGGGAGGAAAGGAAGGGGGAAAAAGTCAGCATTAAAAAGGCACTTTGTTGAAAGGAACATAATCACTGTGAAGACTCAGGCGGTCGGACCTGAGTAATAAATTTCAGGTTTCGATAGAACTATGACGGCCTGCGAAGAGGTCTTTGATGATAATTGGAACCACGGGCCAGCAATCTGCTTTATAGCACTGATAAATAATAGTTTCCTAAAGGCTTATCACTGAAAGTTTAGTCAAGTGGGAAGGGACACATATTTGCTCCATATGGTGCTCAAATTTGGAACGGATGACCTTCGTACGAGACTCTGGACTCTGCTAAGTGTCGTTAAAGATTCGGGATGTGGTGAGGCCAGGCACAAAGGCTGCAGTTTCATGTGATATTAAACTACTCCGTGTATGCTTGCAATATGTAACACATTGCGCTGATGTCTTGCTTCCATGCAAGGACAGGGGGGGGGGGGAAACCCACGCCGTTTCTACCAAATAAAAAATAAAAATGAGTAGGTGCACCAGGCCAGCTTTTAATCACCCTCTGTGCCTTGCTGCGACTTATCCTTAGCAAATAATTAATAGAATAGATTAGAATAGAATAGAATTTAGAATAGAATAAATAGAATAAATAGAATTTAGAATAAATAGAATAGAATAAATAAATAGAATTTAGAATAGAATTTAGAACAGAATAAATAGAATAGAATAAATAAATAGAACAGAATTTAGAATAGAATAGAATTTAGAATAGAATAGAATTTAGAATAGTAAAATAGAATAGAATAGAATGGAATTTAGAATATAGAATAGAATAGAATTTAGAATAGAATAGAATTTAGAATAAATAGAATAGAATAAATAAATAGAATAGAATAAATAAATAGAATAGAATTTAGAATAGAATAAATAGAATAGAATAGAATAAATAGAATTTAGAATAGAATTTAGAATAGAATAAATAGAATAGAATAAATAAATAGAATAGAATTTAGAATAGAATAGAATTTAGAATAAATAGAATAGAATAAATAAATAGAATAGAATTTAGAATAGAATAAATAGAATAGAATAAATAAATAGAATTTAGAATAGAATAGAATGGAATTTAGAATAGAATAAATAGAATAGAATAAATAGAATAGAATATAGAATAGAATAGAATAGAGTTTAGAATAGAACACAATTCATTATTGGCCAAGTGTGATTGGACACACAAGGAATTTGTTTCAGGAGAGGCTTAACAGCTAGTGGTTGGATAATAATTGGATGCAGGAGGAATGGTTTTCATCTAATTTTAAAAGGGTAAAAACATTTTTTTTTTTTGCTTTTGGCGTCTCCAGAGTTGTACCTTTGATTCCTCTTGAGTTTTGATAAACAGAGGGAAGCTAGAACAAAAGACCAAGGAATGTGGAAGGGTGATGTAATACCCCACTAAATCAGAAGATAGTCGTAGCAGTGAAGGCCTTGGCAGGCTAAGAAAGAAAAGGTGGCTTTGATGGAGGAGGGAAGTGCAAAACTTTTACATCTCTTTAACGGCTGCATCTACTTTATAGGAAGACATTTGATTTCTTTTCCTTTTTCTTTGTGGAAAACCCAGACGGGAGCCTGAAAATAGAGGCACACTTCATCTATTTAAGGAGTTCCCCTTTTTTAATTATTAAACTCCTACTTTTTTCTTTAACAAAAAAAGAACAAAAAACATATGCGCGAGGAGGGTATGATGCTCAGCCCTTGGAGATGAACACAGAAGCGATTTGCTGTAGTGAGCAAAGAAGGTTTAAAGTCTCCTGAAGTTGAGTAAACAATTTAAGAGGGTTTTTTTTTTAAAAAAAGGAAAAGATTTAAAAACACACACACAAAGGAACCCAGCTTAATTGCTATTTATTATATAGAATAAATAGGAAGTCCTCAACTTACAACAGTTCGTTTTGTGACCGTTCAAAGTTACAACGGCACTGAAAAAAAGCAACCCATGACCGTTTTTCACACTTACGACCGTTGCAGCATCCTGCGGTCATGTGATAAAAATTGATATGCTTGGCAATGGACTTGTATTTATGACGGTTGGGGCGTTCCCAGGGTCAAGCGATCCCCTTTGGTGACCTTCTGACAAGCCGAGTCGATGGGGAAGCCAGATTCGCTTAACATCCATCTGACTCACTTAACAACTGCAGTGCTTCACTTAACAACAATGGCAAGAAAAAATGGGACAAAACTCACTTAACCGATGTCTCACTTAGTAATATGAATTTTGGGCTCAATTGTGGTTGTAAGCCGAGGATTACCTGCGTTTCGTTTTACAAGCAATATTTTAGGGAGTAAATAAGGAAGCCAGACCTTTTAATTTTATCCTCTTGCTTACGGGCATGTTGTTTTAGCAGGATGTTTTCCTCATGTAAGCGAAGGTATCGATCTTCAAGCTCTTCTCGGTGAATCCGCGAAACGATTTGCCGAGCCTTAACATTTTGGGCAGCTGATGGTTCTGCAAAAGGAGGAGGAGGAAGAATGAAAGATTTTTTTGTTTTTAGGTCTACTGTGAATTTTGCTGATGGCAGATTTGAGTTCAGGAAAGTTTTGCGAACTCCTCTGCAATGGCCTTAGAGAAGGTTGAGCTCTGGGATGAAATGGGTCCTTCTAACGCTTAGGACTTTAGGAGACACCAGTTCAGATTCCAGCTCAGGGTAGAAGTTAGAGAGAATGTACATGGAGGAAGAAAGAAAGAAAGAAAGAAAGAAAGAAAGAAAGAAAGAAAGAAAGAAAGAAAGAAAGAAAGAAGGAAGGAAGGAAGGAAGGAAGGAAGGAAGGAAGGAAGGAAGGAAGGAAGGAAGGAAGGAAGGAAGGAAGGAAAGAAGGAAAGAAGGAAAGAAGGAAAAGAAAGAAGGAAAGAAAGAAGGAAGGAAGGAAGGAAGGTAAGAAAGAAGAAAGAAAGAAAGAAAGAAAGAGAGAAAGAAAGAAAGAAAGAAAGAAAGAAAGAAAGAAAGAAAGAAAGAAAGAAAGAAAGAAAGAAAGAAAGAAAGAAAGAAAGAAAGAAAGAAAGAAAGAAAGAAAGAAAGAAAGAAAGAAAGAAAGAAAGAAAGAAAGAAAGAAAAAGAAAGAAAGAAAGAAAGAAAGAAAGTCAGATAAAAGAGGCCTGAGTCTTGGGCCAGAAAGTAAGATAAGTAAATTATGAGCCCTTCCCTGGTTTAAGTGAAGATAAAGCATGTTCAGACATGCAACTTTCTCCTTACTATAGCTTTGCAATAGTGTAAAAATAGTGTTGACGTACATGCATTAGTTCCTTACTCTGATCCACCTTAAAGGGCTGACATTCAAAATACCAAACAGGTAACCTCAGGGACCCATACATCTCTTTAAGGTAAAGGTAAAAGCCTTCCCCTGTCCAGTCGTGTTCGATCTAGGGGGCACCTCTCATCTCTGTTTCTTAGCAGAGGGAACCAGACATTTCCGTAGTCATGTGGCCAGCATGATTATATCCTGAGGCACATGGAACGCTGTTACTTTCCCACCAAAGTGGTACCTATTTATCTACTTGCATTTGCATGCTTTCAAACTGCTAGGCCAGGGGTCGGCAACCTTAAACACTCAAAAACCCACAAAGGTCCTAACTGGAAGCCCCCCATTCAATTCTGGAGCCAACAGGAAGTCTGGTTCCCCCATCATAGTCTCCTGCTAGTGTAGCATCCTTTTTCCTCTACCTCTCCTAACAAAAAGCCCTATCAATTGTGGAGCTGACCAGCAACAGGGAGCCACAGCAGAGGGATGAAAGAGCCACATGCGGCTCCAGAGCCGCAGGCTGCTGACCCCTGTGCTAGGCGGACAGGAGCTGGAGCAAGGAACAGGAGCTCACCCATCATGCAGCACTCGGGTCTTGAACCTGGGCTGCATCTGACAAGCTCTGCGTCTTTAACCCCTGAGCCCTCGTTTCCCTGTAACTGTCTGTGAGGATTTAATAATAATAATAATAACAACAAAAGAGTTGGAAGGGACCTTGGAGGTCATAATCATAATCACTATGATTGTAGTCAAACTGGAAGGAGGCTAAATCTTGCTTCATACCAAACAAAATAAATGATACTGTACATATCTTCTGAGATAATTTAGCAGAAGAACCTTTCTCCCATACAGAGACGTTCAGGAGTTAATCCGCTTTCTAACCAGGGTGACATACCTGAATGTCCTCCGAGGTTTAGACCTACGTCTCTCACCGGGAGATCTTCCGATGTTTCATCAGCTGCAGCAGACATGGCTGAGGTTTAAACGGCACGGCACTACGAATTTCCTGCTCTGTTTATAAAACAAAGGACACAGAGAACAGAGCAAATGACATTCGATTACTAAATTATCAATTATCTGTAGCTAGGGTTGAAATGAGGGGTCCTTGGTCTCCACGCTTTTCGGAAGAGCAAAAGGATGGGTGCAGATCTCACCCATGGGTGCCATGCAATGGTGGGTTTCACTTATCTTTGTTACCGGTTCGGGAATGGGAGCGCGCGCGTGATGCTTCTGCGCATGTGCAGAACGTCCGTGATGACGTCCGGGCGGGTGGGCGGAGCCTCCCACTGCCTCTGTTACCGGTTTGCACGAACCGGGCCGAACCGGTAGAAACCCACCACTGGAGCCATGGCAGAAAAGGCTCTTCTCCTGGACCCTGCCAGCAGTTACAACCTTTGTAGCATCCCCATGATCGTGGATCAAAATTCAGATGCTTGACAACTGACTCACATTTACGACAGGTAGTCCTCGTCTTACCACAGTTCATTTAGTGACCGTTCAAAGTTACAACGGCACTGGGAAAAAAAGCTACCAATGACCGTTTTTCACACTTACGACCATTATAGCGGATATCCCGGTGGTCACGTGATCAAAATTCAGACGCTCGGCATCTGACTCGTATGTATGACAGCTGCAGGGTGATCCACCTTTGGCGACCTTCTGACGAGCAGTCAGGGGGGAAGCCAAATTCACTTAACGACGGGGTTACGAACTTATCGACTGCAGTGATTCAGTGCGGGGGGGAAAATGTCCTCAAGCTCGCTTCACCAAGGTCTCACTTAGCAACATAAATGTTGGGCTCAATTGTGGTCGTAAGTCGAGGACTGTCTGTACGTACATAGGTGAATCTTGTCGTTTGTGGCATTTTATACACTTAGCATCTCAGATGTTGTTCCCTTCTTTTTAACAATTCCGGATCTTTTCAGAAAAATACATAAAGCATCCCCAGTCAGCCTCAATCAATCAATCAATCAATCAATCAATCAATCAATCAATCAATCAATCAATCAATCAATCAAATATATTCATAGCAGAATCACCTACAGATGCTGCAGCCGATCTCTTTCCTCCGGGCCGGCCTGCATCTCCTCCTCCTCCTCCTCCTGCCCGGCTCACAGCAGCCTTCCTCCTCCTCCTCTTCTTCCTCCTCCTCCTCCTCTTCCTCGCTGCGTCGCGGTCCCCCGTTAGCAACCGCCTCCGTTGCTACCCCCGACGTCACTTCCGCCCGAGGGCGCTCCTCCAAAGGGAGACGTTTCCGTTCCCCCCCCCCCCCCGCCACTCCGCTGCGCTGACTTCTGGGAGTTGTATTTCTCCGACGCGGAATCCCCCGCTTTCCCACCAGCTGGACGCAAACTACGCCCTCCCGCGTTTCCGGGATGGCACTGCTGGCGGAAGCCGCGCGGGGCAGCTCGGGAGTTGTGGTTCCAGAGTCCCGAAAGGCTGATAACGCTGCCCAGGGAAGGCAGAAGCGGGTGTTTCTCCGCAGGTCAAGGAGGGAAGCGAGTCGGGTTCTTTCGCACGTGGGAAAAGGCGGTCGGAAGTCGCCGGAGGAGCATGAGGAGGACTCGAGCGGAGGAAAGAGAGAAGGAGGCGAAGGTAAAGCTTAGCCAAAAAGCAGCCCCGGCTCACAGGTGCGGGCTCTGCAGGTGCGCTGGTCCCCCCCAAAGCCGAACTGAGGCGCTGAGTTGATTCACCCCCAAACCAACTTTGCAAATTCAGCGTGCAAATCTCGGCTTTGCACAAACTGATCGAGGAGAGAAGCAACCTAGAAATTTCCCGTTAGTGGGAACCATTAACCAGCGGAACGACTTGCCACTAGAAGTTGTGGGTGCTCCAACCACCGGAGGTTTTAAGAAGAGATTTAACAGATTAACAGAGTCGGAAGGGACCTTGCAGATCATCTAGTCCAACCCCCTTCCCAAGCAGGAGATCCTTACATCTGCCGCTACCTAGGATTGATCAAGGGTTTGTCTGAAATAGTACAGCTAGTCCTGGACTTACAACAGTTCATTTCATGACCTTTTTTTACACTTACGACCGTTGCAGCAGCCACAGGGTCACATGATTTCCATTTGGATGTTTGGCAAATGATTCACATTTATGACTGTTGCAGTGTCCTGGAGTCCTGTAATCTCCTTTTGTGACCTTCTGGCAAGCAAAGTCAATGGGGGAAAAAAACAGATTCACTTAAACATGTTACTGATTGAATAATTACAGTCATTCGCTTAACAACTGTGACAAGAAAGGTCGTAAAATGGGAGCAGAACACACTGAACTGCAACAAATTTTGGGCTCAAAATTGTGATCCTAAATCAAGGACCACCTGTATCGTCACTGAAAGAAACATTGCTTTTTAATAAGGGATACAGTCAGTAAGATGGCTGTTAAGTGAATCTGGCTTCCCAATTCACTAGCAACGTCAAGGGAGAAGCCAGATTCACTTAACAACCGTTACAAAAGAGGATCACGTAACGCCGGGACACTACCGCTGTCATAAATATGAGTCAGTTGCCAAGTGTTTGAATTTTGATCATGTGACCATGGTTATTAGTTATATTAGCTGCCTTGAGTTATGTATAAAATAAATACAGGTTGGGTAACAATCAAATATCAAATACATAAATAGCAGCAATGAGAAGAGAAATATCCTTTCAAATGGTAGGAGAAACACCTCATTCCTTCTCTGGTATTTCTGGCTGCATTGCAAATAACAAACTTATATCTAAGTTTTTCCCTTACTTTCTAAAGGATACATTGTTTAACAATGCAGCCCAAATAGCATAATTATTTGGCAATACATTGGGCTTTAATGTATTTAATTCTCGAGGCCAATTTGGGTAAAGTTGCAATTGTTGTGAAGCATTCCAGCCAGATCTGTAACTTTCTTTCCATGTCTCATAAACTGCAACAAGAAAGGCAAATTTGATTCTATTATTTTTCATTATTTATTTATTTATTTGTGAGATTTATATGCCGCCTCACAGTGCAAGCACTCTCTAAGCAGTTTACACCAGTAAGCAATGTATATTCATATTGCCCTCAACAATCTGGGTCTCATTTTACCTACCTCGGAAGGATGGAAGGATGAGTCAACCCTAAGCCGGTGAGATTTGAACCGCTGACCTGCGGATCACAGTCACCTAAAGTGTCCTGCAGTACTGCCTCTAACCGCTGCGCCACCTCGGTTCATTTCATTGTGTTTGCTAGTTTCATTTGTTTCTTCAGAATTAAAGATTCACTGGGATAATCTGCTTTTTATAGCGAGAGTTCCTCAATAATAATAATAATAATAATAATAATAATAATAATAATAATAATAATAATAACAACAACAACAACAACAACAACAACAACAACAACAACAACAACAGAGTTGGAAGGGACCTTGGAGGTCTTCTAGTGCAACCCCCTGCTTAGGCAGGAAACCCTACATCACTTCAGACAAATGGTTATCCAACATCTTCTTAAAAACTTCCAGTGTTGGAGCATTCACAACTTCTGGAGGCAAGTAGTTCCACGGATTAATTGTTCTAACTGTCAGGAAATTTCTCCTTAGTTCCAAGTTACCGCTCTCCTTGTTTAGTTTCCACCCATTGCTTCCACCCATTTAGAGGAAGCAATCAGTTGGATAGTGATTGCAAGGTTGATTCATCATACTAACCTATAATGTTTGCATGAAGTTGTGTCAATGCAAGACAAGAGTTGGTTTTACAAGCCATAATAGATGGCCCGTAATGTGGAGGGAACTTTGCCAACCTCAAATTGTTCAGGAAACTGTTTCGGCAAATCATACTTTCAAATGAGGTGCTTCATCCGTGTGAATTACGGAGTATACAGGCATTTATGCCCTATTAGATATCATGGAGCACTCAAATATTTGCATGATCAATGATGACGCTTCTAGAACAGTGTTTCCCCGACCTTGTCCAATTGCAGGTGAGGAGACTTCAACTCCCAGAATCCTCAGCAATGACTGGAATTCTGGGAGTTGAAGTCCATATACCTGGACATGGCCGAGGTTGGGAAAAACTTTTCTAGAAGTTCAAGGATAATTTCAGGTTTCACATCTCTGGAGTAGAACGTAGTCTTCCAAGAGGCTTCCTGGTTTTTCAGGGTAGGTGCATAGTCGAGTGTTTTACAAATTTAAACAATGTTATGTCATGGCAGAGGAACATAATGTTCAATTCCTTGTGTGTCCAATCACACTTGGCCAATAAAAAAAATTCTATTCTATTCTATTCTATTCTATTCCTATTCCTATATCTATATCTATATCTCTAATCTATATGTCTCTATCTTTATTTCTCTCTCTAATCTCTCTCTCTCTCTCTCTCTCTCTCTCTCTCTCTCTCTCTCTCTCTCTCTCTCTCTCTCTATCTATCTATCTATCTCTCTATCTCTATCTGTAGTCTACAGACACACACACACACACACACACACACACACACACACACACACACATACATAAATTATACACACACATACATACACAAACATACTGCGTGTGTGTGTGTGTAAAAGTTAAAAATGAAAATGGTCTGCTCGGAAGGGTCCAGGATGCTAAGCCGTTGGCTCCCCCCCACCCCCAGCGCTATTACCGAGACAGCTTGTTGAGGAATAGCGCACATGGGGCGTAATGCATCACCTGTGGGTTGGAAACAATGCCCTGATTCAGGAGGGCGAGCCGATGAAAGGTAAGATGGAGAGCGTGGCAAATGCTCTCTGTTTTAAAATTCATCACGGCCCCCGGACGCCCGCTTCAGATTGCCCCAGCTGTTAACGCTGGAACCATTACAATAATGGCTTTTGTAAATGAAGGAGAACTAACACACACACACACACACCCTTGATTACACCAGAGGGGTAATTTTCTCTTCATCGGTAATGGCAGCCCGAGTCTCGTATTGATCAGCCCATCAAGATACTAATCCTCTGTAAAATTACTTGTTATAACTGGAAATGTGTTAATCCAAGGCGTCCTGCGTCCTCCTGACACCCTGCTTGCTATTGAGCGCAGGCCGTTCAGATGGTTTATTTTCATGATTTAAACCCTCCTGCCCTCAATTGGATCTTCCTTGGCGAAGAAGGGCTGCTGGCTGGACAGCCGCTTAATCTTCGCACTTAGCCCAAGGAATGTCCTTCTGGTTTCTTTTCTTTTCTTTTTTTTCCTTTTTAAAATGGCCTTTTTAATTAAGGAGCGAGGTTTGTCTTGCTGAGTTATGTCCGGGCTCAGATTTATTAAGCAGCTAAATATAAACGGGAGGGAATCTTC
>JALIGW010000121.1:220750-282902 GCA_023053685.1 Diadophis punctatus similis
TGCGATGGCCTCCTGCAGCACTCTGCCAGCAAAAACAGAGCATGGGGTGCGCACGGCCTATCCGGGATCCATTTTCGCTGACAGAGGGCTGTAGGAGGCTATTGCGGCCAAAAATGGAGCTCAGGAGGGCTGCACAGAGGCACTGTGGGCCGGTCCTTTGCTGTTTCCAGGGCAGCCCCGCCGGCCAGATCTAAAGGCCCCGCGGGCCGGATCCGGCCCCCTGGGCCTTGAATTTGACACCCCTGCCTTATACTAAGCCTTTTTTCTCCCAAGGATCTTTGCTTCTTCTTTGGTTTTCACCTGCTAATAGCCAAATGTCTCTCCTCCTTAAAATGCAGGCTAAAACACCTCAAGGGGACTAAGGTTTTATCTCCTTCTTTCTCCGAGTTGCCAAGATGTCAACATGTGTGATAAGACGATGATCTGCTCCCTTCTTTGATAAAAATAAAATGATCTCTCTACTGTGTGATGGAACCGCCCGAGGCTGTCTTAACTTTTTAGTATCTCTCTGTGTGTTTTCTTATAAATGAAACAAAGACAGAAGCCCAGGATATTTCTGTTTACTATAATGTTTCTTCTTCTTCTTTACATTTCTGACTGTGGATAAAATAGACCTGTGGGTAAAATACAAGGCATCAGCATTGTGGTGCCAAATGGGACCTCTGGCGACAAAAATATGTTTTGTCGTCTGAATTCTTGCTATCCAAAGAGATACAGTCGAGAATTTATATCTCTTCACCCACTGGGGTAGAGGTTCAAATTTTCCAGTTAACCCCCTTTTCTCCACTTTTGTGTGTTTCTGAAAAAAGATATACTTGGACTTTCTTAAGTAAAGGAACGGACACTTCCTGTTTATTAAGGATTGTCATAAGGTAGTATAATTGTCATTGCACCTCGTACAACGAAATTAAATGCCATCTTCAGTGTACATTATAACTATAAAAATAAAAAAACAAACACACATCCTTCACATTCTATACAATTGAACTGAAAACCCCTGATATTGCATTAATATTGCACTATACAGTAGAATTCAACATAGTTACTGCCCTGGGATAGAAGCTGTTTTTCAGCCTATTTGTCCTTGTTTTTATTGTCCTGTACCGTCTGCCAGATGGTAATAGTTCAAAAAAAAAAAGGATGCCCAGGATGAGATGGTTCTTTAAGGATGTTTTGAACTTTCTTAAGGCAGCGGGAGCTATAAAGCTCTTCCAAAGAGGGGAGAGGGCAACCAATGATCCTCAGGGCAATGACGTTAACCCCCTGGAGCGCTGTCCTATCTGCCACTGTGCAATTGGCAAACCATACACAGGTGCAGTAAGTTAAAATCCTCTCTATGGTGCAGCGGTAGAAGGTCACCATCAGTTTCTCATTCAGTTGTTGTTTCCTGAGAAGTCTCAGGTAGTATAATCTCTGCTGGTCCCTTTTGACCAGTGCTGCAATGTGAGCTCCCCAGGTCAGGTCCCCTTTTATGATAACAGATCAGCAGACATTTGGAAAAGTCTCAAAAGAAATACCTTCCCACCAACCCATCTCCCTGCAGAACTCGTAACCCTCGAAATAAAATTGGCATCGCTGTCAAGTGAGATGATTCTTGGACCTCACAACAAGCAGGCCCATAAATCTGTCAAGGCGCCTCACCCCATATTTAGGGATTTGCTGAGAGCAGAAATTCACAACCTCCATACAATGGAACAAGTTGCAGCGCGAGAGAGACCTCCAAAGATCGAAATCCAAGGCCCCATGTAGAAACCAATGCGGGAATTAAATTCGTGGCCTTTTCCGCCACTGTTTCAAGTCACCAGAAATTTGGCCGGCCTCGAGATGGGGGAGACATCTGTGTGACATTTAACAAAATAGTTCTGCCTAGTTTGAGAATTGCTGGTTGACAACCTCAACAGCGCGAGTCGTTGCAATAATAGACAGCGAGTAACACTTCCTTCTTTGTGACCTGAAATATTCAAATTACAAGCAACACTTTGAAGCAGAAAGAGCGAGCCAGCGATATACTACAGACTCGGCTCAGCTGTACTTTATCCTCCCTAAAATGTAATTTTCTCCGGCTGAAGTTTTGTTTTGGAAAGCTGCCTTTGGTTGATGCCGCTACTGTCCCCAATTTGTGTTATTTAAATGCTGTTTGAGAGCTCCTCTAGGGTTATCCTACCGGTTATTTTATTTTATTTTATATTTTACATTATTTATTCAGCGTGTGGCATCTGCGGAGCACATGCACTGATATACGGGTAGTCCTTGATTTACGACAATTGTGCTCAAAATTCCTGTGGTTAAGCGAGGCATTGGTTAAGTGAGTTTTGCTCCATTGTACAACCTTTCTTGCCATAGTTGTTAAGCGAATCGCTGCGGTTATTAAGTTAGTCACGCGGTTTGTTAAGATATTCATGAAGTGGGAGAGCCATGTTAACAAGGTTAGCCAATGAATAGGCATAGCAGCTGAGTCAGCCAATAGGAGCTAACCACTTCTGAGTCTGTGCAGAGAATCGAAACTGGAACTTAAGCTTAAGGCTGGGTGTGGCTCCAGTCTCCACTCTGCTCTCTTGTCCTCTCTGAACTCTGAACTAGAAGCTGCTTGTGTTTTACTTTTAACTGTTGCTACATTGAAGAAGAACTCTGCTAATGGTATTGTAAATATATATATATATATATATATTATGTTTATAAAGAAGTTATTGAATCCAGCTGAATCAGTCCTCTGTGTGTGCTTCTGGTTTTGATTTTGCAACAAACTTTAATACGGTTGTTAAGTGAATCTGGCTTCCTCCTTGACTTTGGTCGCAAAAGGGGATCACGCAACCCCAGGATGCTGCAACCATCATAAATATGAGTCAGTTTCCAAGCGTCTGAATTTTGATCACCTGACCATGGCGATGCTACAATGGTCGTAAGCGTGTAAAACGGTCATAAGTCACTTTTTTCGGTGCTGAACGGTCCTAAACAAATGGTTGTACCTGAATAGCCCTCGCTCTGAAATTACAACTGCCAGGTGTGCAGGAAAAGGAACCGGTTTCTTTAACCAGTCCAGAAATTTTAACAGATTAACAGAATTGGAAGGGACCTTGTAAGTCATCTAGTCCAACTGCCTGCCCAAGCAGTAGACCCTACACCATTTATGACAGATGGCAGTCCAGTCTCTTCTTGAAAGCCTCCAATGATGAAGCTCCCACAACTTCCGAAGGCAACATCTGTTCCGTTGGTTGATCATTCTCACTGTCAGAAAATTTCTCCTTATTTCCAGGTTGAATCTCTCCTTGATCAGTTTCCCTCCATTATTCCTTGTCTGGCCTTCAGGTGCTTTGTAAAATAGCTTGACCCCCTCCTCTCTGTGGCAGCCCCTTAAATATTGAAACACGGCTATCATTTATTTATTTATTTATTTATTTATTAAACGCTCTTATAGGCCGCCCAATCCCGTGGGACTCATGTTTCCCCTGGTCCTTCTCTTCACTAGACTAGCCATGCCCAGTTCCTGTAAATTCAGTTTCTTTCTATTGGAGGCCTTTTTCGTCCCTACCTTTTAGGTCGGTCAATGTCTGGACGTGTTAACATAACCTTTCGGAGCATTGACTGACAGGTGCTGTGACTGTCACTGAGCTTGCAAATGGGGTGCATCACAACTGCAGCTACCTGCAGCGGAAAAGGTCCTGGACATGGAACATGCATCTTCTTGTAACTTGAAATAAACATCGATTCACCCTTTGAAGGCTTTGCAGAGAATCCCTCTGTCATCTTTCCTTTTCCCCCCAAAGAAAGAGGTAGGCAGGGCAAACATAGAAAGACTACAACAATAATAATTTGTTATGAACTTGTGGGATAATATATTATTTAACAGATGTTAAGTGAGTCCCTGCAGTGAAGTTAGTAACATGGTTGTTAAGTGAATCTGGCTTCCCCGTTGACTTTGCTGGTCAGAAGGTCGCAAGAGGGGGTCACCTGACCCCAGGATAGTGCAACCGTCATAAATATGAGTCAGTGGCCAGATGTTCGAATTTTGATCATGTGACCATGGGGAAACTGGCAACGGTTGTAAGGGTGAAAAACGGTCATAAGTCACTTTCATCAGTATTGTTGTAACTGTGAACGGTCACTAAATGAACTGTTGTAAGTTGAGGACTACCTGCATGTTTGTGTGTGTGTGTGTGTGTGTGTGTGTGTCTGTCTGTCTGTCTGTCTGTCTGTCTGTCTGTCTGTCTGCCTATATCTATCTGTCTGTCTATCTATCTATCTATCTATCTATCTATCTATCTATCTATCTATCTATCTATCTATCTATCATCTATCTATCTCTATACTGTATATATGTGTATACATACCTATATGTGTAGGTGTAGGTGTGTGTGTATGCCATTTTTCACCACTGTATTAAAGCTGTGTGTATACACACATACATATGGTTATATATATTGTTCTTTCTCCCATATTTGGGTACACCAAGACAATACGACAGAAAAAAACATATATAACATATATGGTGAAGAGCTGATAGGGAATAGAGCCTGTGGCCGAGTGGCTGTGCTGCTGCCTTACAAGGCAGGCGGCCCAGGTTCAAATCCCAGTAAGGGTATGGCTATCTGACTAGAGCTAAATAGCTCGAAATAGATCTATAATAGTCTCCCTTTATTTTCATTTATCAGCAAAAAAATGCTACACACACACACACACACATATACATATATATATATACACACACCATATACATACATACACACACACATACACATACACACATATACACTATATATACCATGTTTCCCCGAAAATAAGACCCTGTGTTATATTTTTTGAACCTCGAAATAAGCGCTTGGCCTTATTTTCGTGGAGGTCTTATTATTTTGGGGCGCGTGGAGCAAGACGGGGCTCCTCTTGCCATCTTACCTGATTTCCAGCTCTTGTCTCCCTAACCTTAAACAGAGGAAATGGTATTTTGGGGGGGAGGTTTTATTTTTGGGGGAGGGTTTATTTTCGGGGGAGGTCTTATTTTGGGGAAATACGGTACATACATATACTATACGTATACACATACACACACACACACACACACACACACACACACACACACATATATATATAGAGAGAGAGAGGGGGGGGGCATGACCATACACACACACACAAACATACACATATATAGCTTTAATATAGTGGTGAAAAATGGCAGCTTAGTTTCTTTCCAATATATAAAGAGCCTGATTATAAAGTAGATAGATGGTTACAGTTATCGCCTCGGCTCTTTCATTATTACTCAATACGTCTCTTGGAAATTTCCTCATTTGCAAATGTTCTTGAGTAATAGAGAGGATTATGCTCTCTGCCCGCCCCATTTGCTTTGCTTCAGAGGCTATTCTGCTATTCAACACCCTCCGTTCCCCCATGCCTTCATGTTAATGCGATCATTGCCTTTATATATGCAGGTTTTATAATGCAGCAAATGGCAACATTTGTGTAATGCTTAAATTTCCACTGGAAGGGATAAATAGAACTGGCGTTCAGCTGGTAATGAATTCAGTTTAGGGAGCATCTGGAAAATGAAAAGAGGCTTGTTCCAGACCAAGGAAGCATCGGATCCCTACAATTGTATGGTTTTGTATGAATAAGTGAAATTCATCCAAAATCACATCATTGAGCAAGATATACTCTTCTCTCCCTCCCTCCCTCCCTCTCTCTCTTTCTCTTTCTTTCTCTTTCTGTCTCCTTCCTCTCTCTTCCTCTCTTCCTTCCTTCCTCTCTCTCTCTCTCCTTCTTCCTCTCTCTCTCCCTCTCTCCCTCTCTCTCTTTCTTTCTCTTTCTTTCTTTCTCTTTCTGTCTCCTTCTTCCCCTCTCTCCCTTCCTTCCTCTCTCTCTCTTTCTCTTTCTTTCTCCTTCTTCCTCTCTCTCTCCCTCTCTCCCTCTCTCTTTCTTTCTCTTTCTTTCTTTCTCTTTCTGTCTCCTTCTTCCCCTCTCTCCCTTCCTCTCTCTCTTTCTCTTTCTTTCTCCTTCTTCCTCTCTCTCTCTCCCTCTCTCCCTTTCTTTCTTTCTCTTTCTGTCTCCTTCTTCCCCTCTCTCCCTTCCTTCCTCTCTCTCTCTTTCTCTTTCTTTCTCCTTCTTCCTGTCTCTCTCCCTCTCTCCCTTCCTTCCTCTCTCTCTCTCTTTCTCTTTCTTTCTCCTTCTTCCTCTCCATCCCTCTCTTTCTTTCTCTTTCTTTCTCTTTCTCTTTCTTTCTCTTTCTCTTTCTCTTTCTGTCTCCTTCTTCCTCTCTCCCTTCCTCTCTCTCTCTCTTTCTCTTTCTTTCTCCTTCTTCCTCTCTCTCGCCCTCTTTCTCTCTCTCTTTCTCTTTCTCTTTTTCTCTTTCTGTTGCTCTGTCTCCTTTTTCCTCCCTCCCTCCCTCCCTCCCTCTCTCCCCCTCCCTCCCTCTCTCTCTCTCTCCACTCCATACACTTGATTTCTTGAAAAAGCAAAATATATTGTTGTAACTGCCTGTGGCCAAAGAGATGGTGTGGAATGAAGGGTGTATGGATACTCTGAAGGCTGAAATCTGCATAACAGGTAATGTGGGTGGTAAATCTAAACTCTGGCAGAATATTCTTCCATTTTACTTTCTCTGGGAAGGAAGGAAAATCAGAGGGAAGGAATCAGAGGGAAGGTAGAAAGACCGGGAAAGAAGGAAGGAGGACAGGGAAGGGAGGAAGGAAGGAAGGAAGGAAGGAAGGAAGGAAGGAAGGAAGGAAGGAAGGACAAAACCAAGGGCCACTTTTCAAGGTGCCTTTTCAGACATTACTTCACTTCAGAGATGCTACCTATTATGAGATCAAAGATGTTTGCTCTTTTCATCCTTCTTTTCATCCACTTCACTTTGCCATTTGGTCGAATCTACTTACAGAAATCTCGCTGATTCTTGCAGATCAAAATAGTGATTGCATAATCTAAGGTTTGCGCAAACATGACCAAGCTTGTTCATGGCCATGGCATTTTGGCAGATACACACACACACACACACACACACACACACACACACACACACACAAATACTAGCAACTCGTTTACTGTTCTTATTGCAAGTTTGGAGAGAAAAGTTATGCTCGTATTAAAGTAGAAGGAAATTTCATAAAATCTTAGTGTGACCTGCCAAAGACATGCACACATTCATATCTGTACAAAATAGAGTAATAGAAGCAGATAACAGGACATGTTAGAGCTCAGTTTAATACGTCACAACAGCTAGTTTTCCACAATACACTACAACCAAACCCAACAATATCCTAGGGAAAAATATAGAATAGAATAGAATAGAATTCTTTATTGGCCAAGTGTGATTGGACACACAAGGAATTTGTCTTTGGTGCATATGCTCTCATTGTACATAAAAGAAAAGATACATTTGTCAAGAATCATGAGGTACAACACTTAATGATTGTCATAGGGTACAAATAAGCAATCAGGAAACAATCAATATTGATATAAATCCTAAGGATACAAGCAACAAGTTACAGTCATACAGTCATAAGCCGAGGTGGCGCATCAGTTAGAGGGCAGTACTGCAGGCCACTTTAGCTGACTGTGATCTGCAGGTCAGCGGTTCAAATCTCACCGGCTCAAGGTTGACTCAGCCTTCCATCCTTCCGAGGTAGGTAAAATGAGGACCCAGATTGTTGGGGGCAATATAAATATACATTGCTTAATGGTGTGAACCGCTTAGGGAGTGCTTGCACTGTGAGGCGGTATATAAATCTCACAAAATAAATAAATAATAAATAATTAAGTTGGAGGAGATGGGTGATAGGAACGATGAGAAGACTAATAGTAATAGTAATGCAGCCTTAGTGAATGGTTTGATAGTGATGAGGGAATTATTTGTTTAGCAGAGTGATGGCGTTCGGGGAAAAAACTGTTCTTGTGTCTAGTTGTCTTGGTGTGCAGTGCTCTATAGCGACGTTTTGAGGGTAGGGATTGAAACAGTTTTTGTCCAGGATGCGAGGGGGTCAGTAAATATTTTCACGGACCTCTTTCTGACTCGTGCAGTATACAGGTCCTCAATGGAAGGCAGGTTGGCAGTAACTGTTTTTTCTGCAGTTCTGATTATCCTCCGAAGTCTGTGTCTGTCTTGTTGGGTTGCAGAACCGAACCTCATCCCCACCATTTAAACCTCATGTGACCTCATCCCCACCATTAAAATTAATTCCATCTCTTCTTTTGCATCTGGGGAATACGTTCTCTGCTCCAAAATACATCGTCATCCATTCTCTTGTACGTCCCTCCTTTAATTTTTGCCTTAGCCTCTGTAGACATAGAACAGGATGGGGAAATTAAAAATGGGTGTGTTTCTTTGCAGCACAGCATCCGTAAAGGTGTTTTGGATCAACTAAAACAAAACCCAGGGAAATTTTAGCACCTTTTTTTTTCAACAGCGAGAGAAAAAGTCACCTTATTCTGCATCACCTTCTGCATCTTGAGCTTAAAAAAAAAAGATGCTTAAAAAAAATAGGAACAGTATTGTAAACAGTAGCTTGCCGCGAGCAAGTAAAGAGGTATTTGATGTCATCTCTGCCATTTTCTTGGTGTGTCTGAGCCTTTCTTAGAGTTTGTCTACCAGTTGTTCTCTTCAGTGCTTTTTCCTCCCCCTGATTTCTGCTTACTGTAGCAAAATCACATCAAACGCAAAGCTAACAACACACTGTCAGGTTGTTGATTTCTTTTTTTCCCCCAAAAGGACGTCAAGAGACAGGAACAGAAAGATCTGGTGTGCTAATAGGCAAACTCATGCGAGCGACCTGGTCCACTGACAGATTTCCTCTTTGTTATCTCCGCCGACCCACTTTCTGCTAGTGATTTGTGACATATTTTTTCGAGAGATCAAATACGTCGCTGACACCTGATTGCATTGTAGTGCTTGTTTACCAGTGCAATTTCTTTCTTTCTTTCTTTCTGTCTTTTTTGGGGGGGAGGACGAAATGAGACGAGATGGAATATTTTAACTTGAAATAATTAAATTTGCATCCTGGATTATGACAGGTGTTTCTTTACATAGATACTCAGCAGAACGTCTTCTCCGTAATGGGCCTACAAGGCACCGAAAGAAAATTGAGGGTGTTGCGAGACAGTTACCTTCCCGCTTTTGTTATCCGCCGTTTGAGGTTCATCAAATGGTGTTGTCATCACAGGATGGGTGTGAACTTCCCAAAGTATTTAGCTGGCTACTAGCGGAAGTCTTGGGTTGTTTCAGTGAACCGGTTGTCCATGATCAACAACATCCTGGGCTACAGCTTCCATAATGACCTCTAGTTTCAATGGGGTTTAGGCTCCTGTTTTGGTTGCCACGATGCAAAAAAGATGTTGGGGGTTCCGGAAAGAGCGCAGAGAAGAGCAACAAAGATGATTAGGGGACTGGAGGCTAAAACATAAGAAGGAACAAAGGGAGAAGGGTTAGCAAAGAATGAGACGGTTAGATAGTGTCATTGATGCAATGAAGAGCCGAGGTGGCGCAGTGGTTAGAGTGGGGTACTGCAGGCCACTTTAGCTGACTGTGATCCGCAGGTCAGCAGTTCAAATCTCACCGGCTCAAGGTTGACTCAGCCTTCCATCCTTCCGAGGTAGGTAAAATGAGGACCCAGATTGTTGGGGGCAATATAAAAATATACATTGCTTACTGGTGTAAACCGCTTAGAGCAGTGGTTCCCAACCTTTTTGTGATCGAGTACCACTTGGAGGTCCCGTACAGTCGCCGCGTACCACCTGGTTCCAGAGAAACTAAATTCGATCAGATATCACTTTATTTCCATAATTGTACCGTTCCTTTTTTGGCCCCGTGCTGGATTCTGGATTCTCGGGCTGCTGGGACCAGGTGGGTGGCGTGTGGCAACAGTTGCAAATCGTTGCCAGATTATCTTGTGTTAGGCAGTAAACATTTTTGTGAAGTAAAAAATAACTAACTAAAAATCGTTCATGACCCCGAAAGTGTTCGCGTACCACCTGGAAGGCCCTCGCGTACCACTAGTGGTAGACGTACCACAGGTTGGGAACCACTGGCTTAGAGAGTGCTTGCACTGTGAGGCGGTATATAAATGTCACAAATAAATAAATAAATAATAAACAAACAAACAAACAAACAAACAAACAAACAAACAAACAAACATGAGTTTGGGGAAACTCCGGAAGATGGTGGAGGACAGGGGTGGCTGGCATGCTATGGTCCATGTGGTGAGGAGATGGTCATACTTTAGTGAATGAACAACACTTCTACTACAGTGCATCGGGACAGATTATGGTCTGAGATATATTTTGACATCTCTTAATTTCAGTGAGGGACGGGGGAAGAATACCACATTCCAAAATGTCCAGGAATGGTCCTTTTAGACATTGAAATGCAAAACAAGCAGGAGATGAATCTTTCGTGACCTACCTTTATTGTCTGCCGTGTATAACATAGGCTGGACGAAGTAATTCTTTGCAGCCCAGTGATTGCACGCAAGATTAATAGGACTATAATCATGGTCTCACCCAACTGGCCCTTGCGTTTATTCCTTGTTTATAGTTCTCTCCTCTCGATGTCACCTTTGGGCTACCACAAAATGTAATTTATGTTTAGCGTTGCCAGGTTGGAGATGAAGGGTTAGCGCTCAATGAGGGATGTCCGTGATGAGTAGCGAGTCGGAGGAAATCTTACACGGGGATGGGTGGGAGGTGGCTAATAAAACATCTTGCAAGATGTGGCCATTTGGAAAGCTCAGAAGGACGCTGTTCGTTCACAGCAGATTCAAGCGAGCCGCCAAGGACACACACACACACACACACACACACACACACACACACACACACACACACACACACACACTATTCAAGCTGCAAAGTAACCCTTCAGCCAACTGAAGGCTTTGACTAATGGCTTTTTCTTTGTTGGCTTGGACAAAGGATATGGGAAAGCTATGATGGTGAAGGCATCTAGCAGTGAATATTAATAACGGGGACTAAATGGAACTTGTTGCAGCTAACAGTTGGAAATGTCTACATCAGGAGTGTCCAACCTTGGCAACTCTAAGACCTGTGGACTTCAACTCCTGGAATGCTTCAGCCCAGGGGTATCCAACCTTGGCAACATTAATACTTGCGTACTTCAATTCCCAGAATTCCCCAGCCAACATGTCTGGTTGGAGAATTCTGAGAGTTGAAGTCTACAGGCCTTAAAGTCTACGTTCTACTTGTCGGTTTTCTGAAAACATTTGGGTTATTGGTCATTGTGGGAATTGCGGAGAGGTGGACCTGATTGATATTTGGACTAACTTAAGAACGCTTCTATATTGCTCAAGGTGGTTTAAGAGAAAGACGTTCCCTTAGAGAAAGAAAGATCTTCTAATCAAATAGACCATTATTTTATATGGAAATAATGGTGATCCAAATTTTTCAGAAGTTCATATGCTAATTCAGTTAAGACTATGATTAAAATTGGATTTTAAATCAGTTTCTCCATCATAACATCTTTCTTTAGAGGTAGTGCAAGATCAGAAGATGTGGAGAGATGTAGAATCACCAAGAATTGGGCAAGACTGAAGGGATCTCCTCCTCCTCCTCCTCACCACCACCACCACCACTACCACCACCACAGATTTTAGCCCCAGAAGTCTTAAGTTCAGCCTCTAGAAATCTCCAAACATGTTCTAAGGAAACAAGGATTCTCACAGTAGTAGTAAAACTGCTTGGGATTGCTACAAGGTCAAAACTGTTTAAGTACTCTGAACTTCTTGGCAGGAAGGAAAACCACTACCTCCACGTTCGAAATGAATCAGTGCCAAATTTGCTAAAGATGGACATTCCTGTGGCATGGTACCTCATTGTACTAGAACCATGACCTTTTCTTTCACCAACAAGACCAGTTGGACAATTTCCTGCAGTCTGCAGTTATGGCATTGCAGGGAACGGGTCCGGCCCTTACGCACCGCAGCCTTTCATAAATTATTGAACTTCAAAAGAACTTAAGAGAGAAAGCTAGAGTTTGTGCGACTGGAAAAATGTGTTCGTTCCTCTGGTGCATCTAAGAGACAGAGAGAGATGCTTGATCAGGCAATGTGAGCACTGAGTGAAGGATGGTATTAACATTAAATATTTACACCCTGAGCAAGTTCTTGGCAGGAGTTTGTGTGCTTGTTGTTAAGTTGAACAGTGTTCAGATGCAGCGCAGTTGGCTTGTGTGTGTGTGTGTGTGTGTGTGTGTGTGTGTGTGTTTGAGATTTTCTTCGTAGAATAACGAGGAGACTAGTAGGTATTAGAAGAAGGAACAGCTCACCAAAAGAAACCCGTTTGGTATTAAGGGCCGCTTGAAGATTATTGAGTTCAATAATTGAAACCATGTTATTCAATTCCATCAATCTACAACTGGATATACAGTAGACTCAAATGCATGGGTATTTATACTATGCATTTTAATTATAAATATATACAGTTAAATTAGTGTCCCGCTTCGTAAAAATAAGCAGAAATGTTAACTTCCCTCCAAAATGTATTTTTTTTAATTGGAAATAATTTTAAAAACACATACAACATACAATTAATTTTGAAGATTACGGTTCTCAGAAATCTAATATGGAATCGGTGCTTTTTCTGGATATTTGAACTGGCGCATTATAAGAGCTGTGGTGGCGTAGGCTAACTTTGCCGACTGCCAGCAGTTCGATCCTGTCCGGCTCAAGGTTGACTCAGCCTTCCGTCTTTCCAGTAAAATGAGGGCCCAGATTGTTGGGACAATAGGTTGATTCTGTAAACCGCTTAGAAAGGGCTGTAAAAGCACTCTATGAAGTGGCAAATAATATTGCAATTATTAGTATTCAAAGGAGTTTGGGGATGAGATAATTTTAGTGGAAAACATTGTCTTCTTGTCATTTTGGTACCAAAATTAATACGATGCCTGTTAAAGCATTTTTGGTGCTATTAATAAGTGAGCTTCAGTCTGACCATATTGTCAATATTGCCCGAAAATGCTTTTTCAGAGTATTGGAAAGCAGAATATGTATTGGAAATGCATCATAAAAAGCTATTTTTATAGTTAATCTGAACGGAGAATGGGGAAATGAGTTCTATAAACCATGTGAGAATGATGATTTATAGAAAACGGATACCAAAGAAACGTGAAATGTGAATAGCTATTTTATTGTTACTTTTAAAAGTGCAATGTTGGCTTTCGTGCAATAAACCTGATTGAATTTAATGTCCTCACATGTTGAACAAGTAAACGTTTGTTAATACTGAAACAAAATGACATCTTTATTGCTTAATGTGCTTTGTCAATAAAAGGGAAAAATCATAGGATATATGATTTTATCTATGTACAAATCTGTTCTAGAATTTGGTTGTGTGTTTGATGTTTCTAACAAATGCTGACTTTTTTGAACTGGGGGAAAACGAAGAAAATACAATTTTCCTTTCTAACAGTAATTTCAGCTCTCTAATCTAAGCTATCATTATGCTTTGAACAGTCTATTATCTAAATGTTGTGTTAATTTCCCATGCATGATTTTTTAGAGACATAAACGGGCAAAGCCATGTTTCCCTATTCAGTCTCTCTCATCATCTGATCTACATCTGCCAGCTTGTGGTTCTATCTCAGAGCAACTTGGGGTGTAGATGTGATAATTGAAGTTAAAGCTTAATTAGTACTACAGGCTATGGAGCACAGTTCATTACGAGACTTGAATCATAGGTGGAACTCCATTGATTGTCCATTCTTGCATGTCATGGTTAATTTGTTGTTTTGGACTGTATCTTAGCATGGATCTTGGACCTTGGCCATGTTGGTTGGAGTTGATAGCCACTGGAGTCTGCAACTTAGAAGGTTTCTTGATTATCTCTTGTGAAATTCAGGATAATTCCTATCAATTCTCGAATACAGCTCGTCTGCTGGAATCCACACTGTATATCAGACATTAATACGATTGAGAGGGTCCAGAGGTATTTCACGAGAAGAGTACTCCACTCCTCTACTCACAATAGAATCCCTTATGCCACCAGGCTTGAAATTTTGGGCTTGGACAATCTGGAACTGCGCCGCCTGCGGTCTGATCTAAACATAGTACACAAAATTGTCTGCTGCAACGTCTTACCTGTCAACAACCTCTTCAGCTTCAACGTCAATAATACACGGGCAAACAATCAATATAAACTCAAGGTAAACCACTCCAAACTCAATTGCAGAAAATACGACTTCAGCAACAGAGTGGTCAACACCTGGAATGCTTTACCAGACTCCATTATTACAGCCTCAAACCCTCACAGCTTCAACCTCAAACTGTCTATCATGGACCTCACCCTATTCCTAAGAGGTCCGTAAAGGGGGCATGCATAAGCACACCAGCGTGCCTACCATCCCTGTCCTCCTGTCCCCATTTATTTATTCATTTCTTTCGTTCATGTCCATGTTCACATTCATACCTGCTATCTTGTACATGTTTGACAAAGTAATATATAAAATAAATAAAATAAAAATAAATCGCCCTACCACATATCTTGTTGATGTCTAGATACATTGACTTTAATATCTAGTGTTTCCTAGTTAGCGTGTCTTCTATGATCTAGACTTCTGAACTAGATTTGTGTTGGGCAAAGCTATCCTGAATATTCCTATCATCTCGAGTGAGAGAGGGAATACCCAAGTCTCGTGTTTCAGTCCATCTTTCTCCACATTGTGTCCATGATAGTGTCAGTGGATTGTGGTTCCACCCTTGATTGTATGCTCTGTCTAAACTGGCCTTTCGGTGTAGAGCAGGGGTCCCCAAACTTGGCAACTGTAAGACTTGTGGACTTCAACTCCCAGAATTCCTCAGTGAACAAAGCTGGCTGAGGAATTCTGGGAATTGAAGTCCATAAGTCTTAAAGTTGCCAAGGTTGGAGACCCCTGTTCTAGACCAGTGGTTCTCTACCTTTTCTTCACCCCCTTGAAATACCTTTGGTGCAGGGGTGAAATTCAAAAATTTTCCCTACTGGTTCTCTGGGCATGACTTGGTGGGTGTGGCGCGGGAAGGATACTGCAAAATCTCCATTCCCTCCCCACTCCTGGGGGAAGGATACTGCAAAATCTCCATTCCCTCCCCACTCCTGGGGGAAGGATACTGCAAAATCTCCATTCCCTCCCCACTCCTGGGGGAAGGATACTGCAAAATCTCCATTCCCTCCCCACTCCTAGGGGAAGGATATTCCAAAATCTTCATTCCCTCCCCACTCCTGGGGGAAGGATATTCCAAAATCTTCATTCCCTCCCCACTCCTGTGGGAAGGATATTCCAAAATCTCCATTCCCTCCCCACTCCTGGGGGAAGGATACTGCAAAATCTCCATTCCCACCCAATTCTGGGAGTTGAAGTCCACAAGTCTTAAAGTTGCCATGTTTGAAGAACTCTGGTGTAGAAGTTGAAGTTTCTTAGCACGTCACTAGGTGGCATTGAAACTTTGCTTTATCAAGCGAATTCTTTAGACCTTCTTCACAAAAGACTCCAGGTCTTTAAGGCGTCAGGGATACTGTTTTATTGTTAAAGGGCATAGTGTAATATATTCATCTCCATCCAAGGAAGTCGTTTAATGCCCCAAAACATGTTCCTCTCACAGCTCTGGGCTGTTAACTCTGCTTATTTGGTATAATAATTAGCAGAATTTCTCACTAACAGGGGCACTTAATACCTCCTCACATTTTTCCACCCATGTTTTTGTACGTGACAGATTGCGCATTCTGTAAATAAAATGAAGTGGGTCGGAACCGAAGGCCTGTATGACACTGTTATTTTTCACGCCGTCGTTTTCAAGCAGGTGTACATTAACCTCTTCCTGGAGTTTTACAAAGTCTTAACGCAAACAAAGTTTGGGGTTTTTTGTGTAAAAGGATGGGGAAGATGTCCAAAGGCAGAGTAGTTAATTTTTCAACTTGGGTGGAAAGAAGAGAAAATAAACAAGGAAGGGGGAAAAATGTAGACTCTATAAGTCGTTTAAGATTATGTGGAAACCTTTTAAAGTTCTAAAGTCCTGTTGCAGTTTTCATTTTCAATTAGTTTACTTTGACATCAAATGCCCTAGAAAGGGAAATTATTTAGGATTTAGCAGGTTTATTTGCAGGAAGATTGACTTTCTACCTCCCTCTCTATCATCTTGGATACCAAAAAGCAGGTGTGCTTTTGAAGTTCTCCAAACACATCCTTCAGTTTTGTACGACTTACAGTACTAGATCACTTTGTGACCCTAGCATTTTATCCAACCCCTATTTTATTTAAATCATGAAGAAATTCCCTCCCCTTTGCATTTTACCAATAGTTTAGATCTTATATAGACGATGATTGAAAATTGAAACTGGAGAAGGACTTGATAGGCTGGCTGTATTACGGAAGTATGTTCCGACTTTAACAGTTAAGAGTCACACATAGAATTCTGCTTTCCCTTTACTGGTTCTCATTTAATTTGATGCGAATTTATTTCAAGGAAATTTGCTTGAGTGGAATGTGATGTTCTGGCACTTCCACTGATCCCAAGTTAAAAATTGGTTTGAGGTCTAGTTCAATGTTGGATAGCTCCTGGATGGTTCAGGTTGGCCTTCAAAATACCATATTTTTCGGAGTATAAGACGCACCTTTTTCCTCCCTAAAAGTGGCTGAAAATTTGGGTGCGTCTTATACTTCGAATGTAGCTTTTTTTTCCCAGCCCTAACTAGGTGCTAACAGATCTTCCCAGCTCTTACCTTGCAGGCTTTTTCATTGTTACTCTCTCCAAAGAATGTTTTTCCAGCCCTAAGTCTTTGCAGAATTTTTTTTCATTGCTCTATTTGCTCCGAATAAGTTTTTTTCCAGCCCTAACCAGGTGCTAACGATCTTCCCAGCTCTTACTGGCTTGCATGCTCTTTCATTGTTACTCTCTCAGAAGAAGGTTTTTTTAAGTCCTAACCAGGGGATAAAATAATGTGCTGAAGCTGACCAGACTAAGGATGCTAGCCAGATGAATACCTGGTAGGCAGATTGTTTTCCCCTATTTTCCTCCCCAAAAACTAAGGAGCGTCTTATACTCCGAAAAATATGGTAATATTTACCAGATACAAGAAGCACAGTAGCAGCTTGTGTCCTATTACACTCTTGGAGAGGTATTTAACTTTGCTCCACTTCCAAAGTTCAGAAGTGTTGCTGAATTAATTAATTCCATCTTAGCATCTGGTCAATAATTAAAGTTGGAGCAGTTAAAGGGGTTTACTTCCCATTCCCACATACACGGAAACAAAACATCGTTTGGCTGGTTGTATCCCTCTTGGTGAACCATTCAGGCATCCTAGAAAAAGTACAGATCTTTCTAAGATGCGGTGGTGTAGCCTGCTTCTTTCCCTAGGAATAAGGTTGAGCCTTTTGTGGCCGCTAGATTAGCTGTCCAAATTGTCTTGTTAATTGTTATTAATTAAGATAAGTATACGTTTGGCGTGCTTGCAGGTCACAGCCTTTAGCCTCAACTTTCTTTACGAGAATGTCTCCAAACCTTAGATAGGTCTAGACACAGGGGTCTCCAACCTTGGCAACTTTAAGACTTGTGGACTTCCAACTCCCTGAGTTCCTCAGTCAGCAAAGCTGGCTGAGGAATTCTGGGAGTTGAAGTCCACAAGTCTTAAAGTTGCCAAGGTTGGAGACCCTAGAAGACTTCCTTGGAAAGGAAGAATTGGCGGATTTCTTTGGATGTGGGCAGCTGGAGTCAAGAAGCAATTGAACCAATTGGGCTTGTGGTCAATAGACATTTTGTGAATGGCTATACCCATCTTGCATGGTCTCCAAATTCCAGATATACCAACTTACCCAAAAAGATTGCCTTCTCATTTGACCTATATATAATCATCAGGCTCTTGTTTAAACTCAAAAGGGATTCAAAAGTGATGGTATAAAATCATATTTTTCCATTGGAGAATCTCTGTCAGTTCATACCTTTGTTAAAATAAATATAGAGAGAGCCTCACTTATAGGAAAAGAAGAAAGGAAGGAATGAAGGGAGGGAGAGAGAGAGAGAGAGAGAGAGAAAGAAGGAAGGAAGGAAAGAAGAGAGAGAGAAAGGAAGGAAGAAAGAAAGAAAAGAAAGAAAGAAAGAAAGGAAAAAAAGGAGAGAGAGAGAGAGAGAGAGAGAGAGAGAGAGAGAGAGAGAGAGAGAAGAGTGTTGATCTTGAGCTTCTGTGTTCACAATTCCAGATTTCCAAGAAATTAAGATGCAGCGACTGGATTAGAAAGTTTGATGTAAACAAAACCCAAAACATATTCTCGTAGCGAACCATTATGGTGTTGATTCACAATCTTGCGGATAGAAAATAGATAACAGAGTCTTAACCCAAATAAAGAAAAGAAAGGGATAATGCATCTTCTTTTTCTCTCTTCTGGGAAAAAAAAACATATTCTATGTAGTTATCCCAATGAAGTTAGGCATTCCTTGATTTAATTCATGATGGATGAGATAACTTGGGGCGATTTCACATTGGGCTTCCTGCTAGTGAGAGATGAAAAAATTCACAGGAAGCAGCCATTTTGTAACTATGAAGATGTTCAAGCACTATGTAATGGGCCTGACAGCCAGTTTACGTGGGATTTAATGCTCTGGCTGCTTATTGATCTTCTCTTTAGCCAATGGTGTGGACAGAGGCAGTAGCACTTAGCACCTATTCTGAGACTACGGAGCAGCTTCAGAACAATCCTCAAAGGCGACTTTGTGAAAATGGCCCCCCGGGACGAAGACGAGGCTTTTAAAAAACAGCAAAGAATTTAGGAAATTTTTCTTTATGGAATCGGAGGGAACGTTCTTAAGGAGGTTTGCTTTGCCATTTGAATTCAAGATCAACGCAAGCGACGCTGCCAAGAGTTCAGGTTTTTAACTCCAAAGGTTGAACATTGTCACCCCTGTGCCAGACATACCAACATATCATTGGAGTTGGCAAATATTTGGGGATGATCCATCACGAATGCAGCTGACTTTCCATTTGGATGAAGGTTCGAACATCAGAGTAAGAATTGCAACAGGGGAAACAGGATGGTCAAAACGAAGCATCTGATAATTATTAATGCAATTAAGTTTTGTAAAGTTGGTGACCTGCAGATCAGCAGAAGATGTTGGCTCATTCATGCTGAAAATGTCGTATTTTTTGGAGTATAAGACGCACCTTCCCCCCTAAAAGAGGCTGAAATTTTGGGTGCGTCTTATACTCCAAATGTAGCTTTTTCGAAGCTTTTTTCCCCAGCCCTAACGAGGTGCTAATGATCTTCCCGGCTTGCAGGGTTTTTTCATTGCTACTCCCTCCGAAGATTTTTTTTCAGCCCTAACCAGGGGATAAAATAATGTGCTGAAAGATGAATACCTGGTAGGTAGATTTTTCCCCCGATTTTCCTCCCCAAAAACTAAGGTGCGTCTTATACTCCGGTGCATCTTATACTCCGAAAAATACGGTAACCCCGTTACTCTCACATCACTTTGAACTTATATAACAGGAGTGTTAATCTCAAGACCCATGGGCCGAATCCAGCCCATGGGGTTTTTAGATCTGGCCCACGGGGCCGGCCTGGAAACAGCAAAGGACCGGCCCCGTGGTGCCTCTGCTAGCAAAAATGGACCTCGCTGGCAGAGGGCTGCAGAAGGCCGTCCAGGCTGAAAATGAAAGCTCCGTTGTCGCTGGCAGAGGGCTATCAAAACAAACTAACAACAAAACAAACGGAGAAGTGTTTCCCCTTTTGCATTTGAGCATGGAAGAAGAGTCAGGAAAGGAAAAAGGGGAAAGAGGAAAGACAAAGAAAAAGAAGAGAAGAGGGGAAGAGGGGAAGGAAGGAAAAAGAAGGAAAGAGGGGAAGGAAGAAGAAAGGAGAATGAAGAGGGAAGGAAGGAAGGAAGGAAGGAAGGAAGGAAGGAAGGAAGGAAGGAAGGAAGGAAGGAAGGAAGGAAGGAGAGAGAATGAAGAGGGAAGGAAGGAGGTTATAATGGGAGTGAGGGAGGGTCTCAGGGAAATCCTGCCTTAGCACTTGGCCACCACAGGTGCCCCTGACACAAGTCCTGTGTCACGCCCACCATGGCCAATTGTATTAATGTCCGATATGCAGTGCAGGTTCCAGACAGATGAGCTGTATTCAAGGATTGGTCTAGCAAAAGTTTTGTATGCCTTAGTTTGCAGTTCAATTTTTCAATTTCGAAGTTTGCACTCCGAACAAGTTAGCGGGTAGAGTGGTATTTATCGGCCAATGCGGGAAAAGTTAATCAGTAATGGATTCCGCCTGCAAGCTTGGATGAATTTCAATATCTAGAATAGTTCTCATGTTATTAGCTTGATTGACTTTCTATCAGACAAGCCAGCGCAAGTATATTTCAATAGTTACAGAACTGAGCGGATCAACCAGGAAGGGCCAAAGTACACACGAGGCAATATTATCAATCCCAACATGACAAAATTACATTTGAAGTTCATTATAGTAATCTGTAGTCGTGCCAAAAGCAGACATCACCGCAGAGTTGCGAAGCTTCTTATCCCCGGGGAACTCTTTGGTGTGAAGATAAATAAAAACTGAGCACAATGTTTGCTGGGAAAGTTCTATTTTCTTTGTATTCATTGAATTCTTGAGGCACTTCACCCTTTTAAATCAACTGTGGGGGAATGTCGTTTGTTAGCAGTACACCTGTGGGTTGCTTTGCAAAAATTGCAGACAAGCAGGAAAGGATTGCAGTATCAATAGCACTTAGACTTATCTACCGCTTCACAGTTCTTTACAGTCCTCTCTAAGCGGTTTACACAGTCAGCCTCTTGCCTCCAACAATCTGGGTCCTCATTTTACCGACCTTGGAAGGATGGAAGGCCGAGTCAACTTTTGAGCTGGTCAGGATCGAACTGCTGGTACTGGGCAGAGTTAACCTGCAATACGGCATTCTAACCATTGGGAGGGAAGGAAGGAAGGAAGGAAGAGCAATAGCATTTAGACTTATATACAGCTTCACAGTTCTTTACAGCCCTCTCTAAGCGGTTTACACAGTCAGCCTCTTGCCCCCAACAATCTGGGTCCTCATTTTACCGACCTCGGAAGGATGGAAGGCCGAGTTAACTTTTGAGCCGGTCAGGATCGAACTGCTGGCACTGGGCAGAGTTAACCTGCAATACGGCATTCTAACCATTGGGAGGGAGGGAGGGAAGGAAGGAAGGAAGGAAGGAAGGAAGGGCAATAGCATTTAGACTTATATACAGCTTCACAGTGCTTTACAGCCCTCTCTAAGCGGTTTATAGAGTCAGTCTATTGCCCCCAACAATCTGGATCCTCATTTTACTGACCTTGGAAGGATGAGTGAACCTTGAGCCTGGTGAGATTCGAACTACCAAATTGTAGGCAGCCAGCAGGCAGCAGAAGTAAGGTGCAGTACTGCATTCTAACCAGTGCGCCACCATAGCTCTCAGGGAGTAGGGCGGCATAGAAGAACCTCCAAATAAAATAAAATAAAATAAATAAATGTTGGATGCTCAACATGTTGGTCTTGTGACCATGATTCATCTGTTAATCTGAAAATAAGCTGTAAATTAGGTATTCTTGCAAGCCACAGATGGTCTGTGGAATTACTCTTAGAAGATATGATGGAATGGGTCTCCTCGATTCTTATCCGGTGGGGCAAAGGCACTTTTTATAGACAAAAGAAACATGTCGCCCCCTTCCACCCCCCCGAAGCTATTATTACATTGTGAGGTCCTTGGTGCTCTCTGAGCTTGACTGTTTTCTTGCAGACGTTTCATTACCAAACTAGACAACATCATCAGTCGGATGATGTTACATAGTTTGGTAATGAAACATCTTCAAGAAAACAGCCAAGCTCAGGGAGCACTAAGGATCCCACATTTCAACCCTGAGATTCCTCAAATATTCTCTTCTGTCGGTATTACTGTATTGCTTGAGTCCGCTCCCTTTTCTAGTTTCCAGAAAGACTCCTGGTCATGCTTGCTGGAAATTGAGGTCAAGAATTTCTGTAATTTCTGAGAAAAGAGTTTCTGAGATGGGAAACGCATGAGGACTATAGAAGAAGTGCTAAAATAGGCATAACACCTCTGGATGTGTGAGCGCAGAAAGAACTTTCAACTCCAGGAAAACATGGAATCCTTAAGTTGTCCTCATATGCACGATTGATTGATTGATTCCTTCCATCTTGCGATATCACCATACCCATTCAAGCTTTGGACCATTAAAAGTTGCCTAATTCAAGGGGAGTTGAACTCAGTCCACTTATGGCTACGTAGGGATTCTAGGCTGATGCCTCTTTTAATGCCGCCCCCAGTTTTTGCCACTCATTCTCCTACACATTACAACAGATGTACTATGTTGAGCAAGACTGAAGTAAATCCTAATGGCCTACGTGAATGTTGAATTGGATGGCATATTTATGCCCTAAAACAGTTTCCTGAATTTTCCCCATCAATAGCAATGGCAATAGCAATAGCAATAGCACTTAGACTTATATACCACTTCACAGTGCTTTACAGCCCTCTCTAAGCAGTTTACAGAGTTCAGCATATTGCCCCCAACAATCTGGGTCCTCATTTTACCCACCTCAGAAGGATGGAAGGATGGGTCAACCTTGAGCCGGTGAGATTTGAACTGCTGAACTGCAGTGCTGCACTTTAACCACTGCGCCACCTCACTGTGCTTTGTTGGTATTTGAGAATAAACAATTTCGGTCTTTTGCCCAAAGAATAAATTGTTCACATTATTTTGTCATAAATGTTTTTGAGCAGCCAATGGGCTACCGCACTGTTCCCTTTGGGGGAAACCTTACAAAACCTGAAATTTGGCTTTCAATTAAGTTTCTGTTGACACAGGTGAAGCGTAGTCATCCATTTCGGATGCTGGCAAGCAGACAGGGCGATACGCAACATCTGTGTTGTATAATCTTGACAATTAGGAGGGGGAAGAGGGAAGAAAAGGAAACACTTGGGTGTCAGCAGGATTTCTAGCTCTTGAGTGAAATAAATAATGTTGTTTTTTTTTTGTTCTGAACATAAAGCAAGCCCTCCTGGGAAAAGCAAAATCCTGACGCTAGACTTACTTTTTGTTGTCTGTAAATCAACACATAATGATTCACACATATTTTCATTTGTTAGGCTAATATTAGCAGTGTATTTTGAGTGCATTTACAGAGGAACCAGCCCCAACATTGGACTCTGTTCTTTCTATTGAAGTTGTGAATGTTCCAACACTGGAAGTTTTTAAGAAGAGGTTGGGCAACCATTTGTCTGAAATAGTATAGGGTTTTGTGGCCGAGCAGAGGGGTTGGACTAGAATTAATTTAATTTAATTTTAATTTATTGCTCTTATAAGCCGCCCAATCCCGTAGGACTCAAGGCGGCGTACAGCAGAAGGAAGAACAATCAATAAAATACAACAATACAATACAATTCAATAAAACCATTTTTAAAAAATACAAAAATTAAAAACCATTAAGATCTATTTCACCCCGCCTGCAGGAAGAGCCATGTCTTAATGGCTTTCCGGAAGGCCAGCAAGGTGGGAATAGTTCGGATCTCTCGGGGTAGTTGGTTCCAGAGAGTCGGAGTCCCCACAGAGAAGGCTCTCCCCCTTGGTCCCGCCAACCGACATTGTTTGGTCGAAAGGACCTGGAGGAGACCCACTCTGTGGGACCTAACTGGTCGTAGGGATGAATGAGGTAGGATAACCTGGTCCTAAGCCATGTAGGGCTCTAAAGATGATAATCAACACCTTGAATTGCACCCGGAGACCAATGGGCAACTAATGCAGCTGGCGGAGAATGGGTGTTACGTGGGTGTATTTGGGGACACCCACCACAGCTCGCACAGCCGCATTTTGCACCAGTTGCAGTCTCCGGATACTTTTCAAGGGTAGCCCCATGTAGAGCGCGTTACAGTAGTCCAAACGAGAGGTGACAAGGGCATGAGTGACCGTGAGTAGAGCCTCCTTCTCCAAATATGGTCGCAATTGATGCACCAGGCGAACCTGTGCAAAGACCTTCAAGATCCCTTCCAACTCTGTTATTCTCTTCCTTTCTTATTACAGCATTTCTTAGGGATCAGAACACAGAACATTTGGTTCATTAGAACACAGAACGCTCACATCATTTTTGAGTTTTGACTGGGTCTGTTTTGTTCTGTGTTTAAAACAAAGCTTATTTTTCATTTCCTGCGCACCTTTCGAAGAACGCCTGAACATGTCAACATTAACTTCCAGAAGCAGCAATGCACCACCAGACAATCTCGCAAGCAGTTCACTTTTCTATTTTTATTTTCCGCACAGAGAATATTTTTAACATATAAATTAATATTCTCTCTGTATATTTTAATATACAGAGAGAAAAAGACTGGGAAAAAGTGAGAAGAGCAGATTTTAAAAATCATTTAAACACGACCCTGGTTTTTTTTAAAGTATTTTTTATTTGGACAAGGCCATTCTTTACCCTATTAAACGTGCCTTTTAAGATCTGCACCACGCTTATTTTTATCGGGGAATTAATTTCTGTTTCTGGAAGCTCTTGATCCGCTGAGATTTTGCAAGCGTGGTGTATATCCAAGCGCATTGCAGGCGCATAAACACGTTATCAACCAACCGGTTGGTGAAACAGGCTCTCTTCCCCCAGACACCCCCTTTATTTTTTTCATTTTATTTTGGTGGAATCTGTAAGTGGCTTGATGTATTTGACACATGTGTGACAGCTCCCTGCATATGAGAAGAGCTGTGTGTTAGACTACCCCAGCTGTGTATGTGTTTGTCTGCACATCAAGCCCGAGAGCACCCGCTTAGTCAGATCTGACAATCACATGTGAGCTGGTATTACTTCCACTCCGGAGTGCATTTTAATGCCAAGAGCTTAACATTTGACACAGAAATTGTCAGGATATAGTGCTACCCCGCACTTATGAAATATCCTCACTCTACCAGCTCAGTATTCTTTCATTGTACATACCTAAAAATAGCTCCTTCTGAATTCCTTTCCTTTCCTTTCCTTTTCTTTCCTCCTCTTTCTCGTTCTCTTTTTCCTTCTCCTTCTCCTACACAACTTTTGTGCCTATGTTTGAGTGTTTTCCTCCTTTTCCTTTCCTTTCCTTTCCTTTTCTTTTCCTCTCCTCTCCTCTCCTCTCCTCTCCTCTCCTCTCCTCTCCTCTCCTCTCCCCTCCCCTCCCCTCCCCTTCCCTCTCTTCTCCTCTCCTCTCCCCACCCCACCCCTCTCACTCCTTCCCTTCCCCCATCTCTTTATTCCCCTCTTCCTGCCTGCCTGCCTGCCTGCCTGCCTTCCCCTCTTCCTCTCTCTCTCCTCTTCCTCTCTCTCTTACTCTCCAGAGGTGGGTTCCTCCCAGTTCGGATCAGTTCGCCCAAACCAGTAGTGAGCCGCTGGTGATGTCATGATGATGTCACGGAACCGGTTCGGTCGGTGCCGGTCCGTGGGCGTCGGCATCTTTAAAAAAAAAATTCCGTTTTTTTTTTAGAATTTTTTTTAAATTTTTTCCGGGCTTTTTTTCCTTCTGCACATGCGCAGAAGCCAAGTTTCCGGCACTGTGCATGCAGTCGCCAACTCGTTTTTGATTTTTTGGGAGGGGGGAGGTTGATTTTTTTATTTGGAGGGGATTTTTTTCCGGGTTTTTCTTCTTCTGCACATGCGCAGAAGCCAAGTTTCCGGCACTGTGCATGCGGTCACCATCTTGTTTTTGACTTTTTTGGGGGGGAGGTTGATTTTTTTTATTTTGGGGGGGGATTTTTTCCCGGGTTTTTCTTCTTCTGCACATGCGCAGAAGCCACGTTTCCGGCACTGTGCATGCGGTCACCATTTTGTTTTTGGCTTTTTTTAAAAAAAAAATTGTTTTTTTTTTCCCATGAGGCGCGCCCACACGGTGCGGTAGGAAGCAAACCGGCAGCGCAGTAAGTTAGAACCCACCCCTGTTCCTCTCCCTCTCTGGCCAATAAACTCATCCAATAGCTGCCGCTTCACCAAGCAAGCCTTGATTTTTTGGAGGCTTTTATGCCTGACTGATGTCTTCACTGCTGGTTTGGTCTTTTCCGATATCACTTTATTGGGTTGAAATCACATTAATTCTATTTACTCTCAAATTATGTGATATTGGGGAGGAAGAATCTTTTATTTTTATTGTACATTTGCTCTTTTCACTAGTCACATTTTGAATGGTCTACAGGTTTGTTGTGTTTACATAATTTTTGTAAAAAAAAAAAATCTGGAGAGCTTTTAATAGAGGTTTTGAATCTTACTCACCCTCGAATAACTTTTGTTGTCTTTTTAGAAACGAAAACTTTTGAATGAACTTGGCGAGAGCTGCCTTCCGTATTTGACGCCAAAAGATGCTGGTTTCCATCAACTGGTAATGTTCCAAAGTAGCATATTTTGAGAAACCTTAACAGTGTATTTGTTTGTCTTTTCTTTCTTTTTACACCTTGTTCTTGAGTACGTCAGCTCGCTACTTAGCGAGAGAACAAGAGGAAACCTCCAAACTCAAAACTGATTAAACAAATATCTCCAAGCGGATTAAAGGAAAACAATGAAGGGTGATTTGGTTTTAATGCATGGTTTCATATAAGGCCAAACTGGAGCCTTTGTTTCATTTTCCCTTTATTTGCAAAGTAAATAAACTAAGGTGGTTGCCCCCACCTGAAGTTAGTGGTCTTTCTTGGGGTCCCCTCTGCAAATACAACAGCTAGTATATGGGTATGTCTCAATTATGACGGGACGCGGTGGCTCAGCGGCTAAGACGCTGAGCTTGTCAATCAGAAAGGTCGGCAGTTCAGCAGTTCGGATCCCTAGTGGCGCGTAACGGGGTGAGCTCCCGTTACTTGTCCCAGCTTCTGCCAACCTAGCAGTTCGAAAGCACGTAAAAATGCAAGTAGAAAAATAGGGACCACCTTTGGTGGGAAGGCAACAGCGTTCGGCGTTTAGTCATGGCGGCCACATGACCACGGAGAGGTCTTTGGACAGCGCTGGCTCTTCGGCTTTGAAATGGAGATGAGCACTGCCCCCTAGAGTCGGGAACGGATAGCACATATGTGCGAGGGGAACCTTTACCTTTACTCAATGATGAAATTGAGTTTGAAGAGAAAGGGACGTGATTCAGAAGAGTTTGACTTGATCTGGATAAAAGGTCTCCGTCCTTGGCCAGAGAAGAATATGAATAGACATAAATCCATACTGGTAGGAAAGAAGGAGGGGTTATTGAAGAAATGGAAAAAGTGTGCAAACTTTTTCTTCAACAGTTTGGACAAATATGAAACACATGGGAAAACGTGGGTAAGTTCTATCCAATTAAGTAGGAATATACTGAATGAAAGACATAAAAATGAACCTTTTTCTCGGTTTGAAGAGCTACGGCAGGAGTTCCTCTATTATAGCCATGTCAACTTTTCATATGTTGACATGTGGTCAAAAGATGCATTTTTAATGGCCCCCACCTTCCCCCCCACTGTTACTGGAATGAAAGAGTGTTCTTTTGCCTTTTTCTTTCTAAAGATTGATGGAAGAGGGTTATTCTTTTTTATAGCAGTTGAAAATGTATCACTTAACATATGTTGAGAAAAGTTATGTAATTCAGATTTAGACATTACGTTTTACCTACAAAACATCTCAGATCTATTGAGATAGGATTAAAAAGACCCCAGTCTGAAATTATGAAGAATTTCCACCAATTTGGCATTCTTAAAAATATCAAGTTTATTGAGTATTTGGGGAGTTACTCTCTTAAGTTACCTGGAAGGTATCAAGTTAGGGGTGGTTCTGGTAATATTAATATTTATAAGTTACCTTATAATATGCTCTTTAAATTGTCTTCTCTTTATACTTCATACATTCTCTGTAATATATTTTTAAATTAACTTTTGTTGGACTCTTTAATTTTGACAATAACAAGATAAGGGAAGTACTGGAAAGACTATAAAGAGAATTATTTGAGAAATCATGGCTGTGCTCACACAACTCAAAACCAGAGCATGTTAAGGTTTTGCATGACAGGTGAATCTAGGAAGTTGTTGGTTGTTCTTTGGGTAAGCCAATGTGTTAATTGGTTCTAAAACATATAACAACATAATATTATGGGATGGTATTTCCCAAGCTGGCCTCCTCTCCATTTATGTTAAGTTGGAAGATGCCAAAGAAAAGACCTAAAAAAACGAGACTTCTTCTTAGTTTGAAGAGCTTGATAGAGTTTGATGAGCCATGGTGGCGCAATGGTTAGAGTGCAGTACTGCAGCTAATTCTGCTGCCTGCCGGCTGACTGCAACTTGGCAGTTCAAATCTCACCAGGATCAGGGTTGACTCAGCCTTCCATCCTTCCAAGGTGGGTAAAATGAGGACCCAGATTGTTGGGGGCAAGAGGCTGACTCTGTAAACTGCTTAGAGAGGGCTGTAAAAGCACTGTGAAGCGGTATATAAGTTTAAGTGCTATTGCTACAGCAGTTCTTACGTAAGGATCTTTTGAGGACTTGGTCTCCATGTAGGTAGAGGTCATCAGGTTGGACCTCCAAATCGGGAAGGCTGCCATTTAGAATTGTCTTCGATTTCTTGATCCAAATGTTATTATCTCCCCGTAGAGAACTGGGCCGCCACCCTTGTTTGGCCAAAGATGGCTTGGCAGAGTTTGTGGCTGCTGTTGTCACTTGAGTGACAAGATCATCTTGACTTAAAGAAAAGAAAAACAGAGAGGCTGTGTATGATTTGTAGACAGCTAAAAATATATCGCCTGACCTTGGGTTGCTCTGGGCGTGTTAGATGTTGTTCTGGGATAATGTTAAAAAATTAAGCTTGAAAACTTTTCTATGCTTCCCCTTTGAGCAGATTCATTTAGGGCTGCTTTGATCTGTGTGAAAAAAATGGGGTGACCTTTAATATTAGCTGTCAGAGATAACAGCAGAAGTGACGTGATTTTTGTTCCTTCAATCAATAAAAATGTCCAGTACGAGCTTGGTGTGTTTTCTTTCTTTCTTTCTTTCTTTCTTTCTTTCTTTCTTTCTTTCTTTCTTTCTTTCTTTCTTTCTTTCTTTCTTTCTTTCTTTCTTTCTTCCTTCCTTCCTTCCTTCCTTCCTTCCTTCCTTCTTTCTTTCTTTCTTTCTTTCTTTCTTTCTTTCTTTCTTTCTCTCTCTCTCTCTCCCTTCCTTCCTTCCTTCCTTCCTCCCTTCCCTTCTTTCTTTCTTTCTTTCTTTCTTTCTTTCTTTCTTTCTTTCTTTCTTTTCTTTTTCCTCTCAACCTTTCTTTGTCTTCTGATCTCTTAATGTTTTCCTTATGTAGGACAAAGCAGGATGCCTGGCTAGAGAATGAAAGAAGCCTGATTGGTATTTTCAGATGATGTGTTAGAAATGTGTTTCCATTTCCTCTTTTCTTTTTTTAAAGAATTTTTTTTTAAAGCACAGAAACCAGGCAGGCAGTGTTTAAGATGTATCAATAGGATGCTTAACTTCACAAGTCCAAAAGTAGTATACTGTATCTCTTATTATAAAGTAATGTTTTTTTCAGTGACGATATAGGTAGTCCTCAACTTATGACCACAATTGAGCACGAAATTTGTTGCAGTTAAGTGTGTTTTGCCCCGTTTTGCGACCTTTCTTGCCACGGTTGTTAAGTGAATCACTGTAAGTATTAAATTAGTAACATGGTTCAGTGAATCTGGTCTCCCCATTGACTTTGCTTATCAGAAGGTCGCCAAAGGTGATCATATGCTTCCTGGACTGTCATAACAGAGGGATAGAATCAAGATCACGCGAAGTGTTAATACCACTTTATAATGCCTTGGTAAGGCCACACTTGGAATATTGCATCCGGTTTTGGTCGCCACGATGTAAAAAAGATGTTGAGACTCTAGAAAGAGTGCAGAAAAGAGCAACGAAGAGGATTAGAAGTCCTGGAGGCTAAAACATATGAAGAACGGTTGCAGGAACTAGGTATGTCTAGTTTAATGAAAAGAAGGATCAGGGGAGACATGATAGCAGTGTTCCAATATCTCAGGGGTTGCCACAAAGAAGAGGGAGTCAAACTATTCTCCAAAGCACCTGAGGGTAGAACAAGAAGCAATGGGTGGAAACTAAACAAGGAGAGAAGCAACTTAGAACTAAGGAGAAATTTCCTGACAGTTAGAACAATTAATCAGTGGAATAGCTTGCCTCCAGAAGTTGTGAATGCTCCAACACTGGAAGTTTTTAAGAAGAGATTGGATAACCATTTATCTGAAATGGTATAGGGTTTCTTGTCTAAGCAGGGGGTTGGACTAGAAGACCTCCAAGGTCCCTTCCAACTCTGTTATTATTTTATTTTATATTATAAATATGAGTCAGTTGCCAACCCTCTGAATTTTGATCATGTGAGCCTGGAGATGCTGCGACCGTCGTTAAGTGTGAAACCAATTATATGTCACTTTTTTGGCAGTTCCATTGTAACTTTGAAAGCTCACTAAACAAACTGTTGTAAGTCCAGGACTACCTCCTGTATAGATACAACCAGTATAGACACTGGTTGCCTTCCAGTGTCTCCTTCCGGGATATTTTCTCAACTTCCTTGTCTTGGGGAAGGACATTTGGGAGAATTGCCCTGAATGCGAGTTACTCGCCAGATCCAACTTCTCTTTAACGTCTCTTTAAGGATCAGTCAAGTTTGGTTTCACGACTGCCAGCATCTATAATGATCCCCTCCTTGGCTGGCATTAAAAAAATAATAACGTATGACGAGTTAGCACGTATCTTTAACAGGAAGAGCGAGATGTTATGACCTCCGAAGAAGTAGGCTATGTTTCCTCTTAGAATATGTTCTGTTATGTTGTGCTGTTGTTTTTGGCACGCGTCTGATTCTTCCGGAGAGATTTGGGCAACTGATCAGGACGGGAGGGAGCGCTGGTTTACTGTTGTTATCTGTGAGACTCTATTGGCATCAAGAGGCACTTTTCTGCAGATAGCCACATGTAAGACCTTTTTTGTGCAGTTGGACCTGGTGGGACAGCTAGTCCTGCTGTTAGCCTACTGTTTTCCCTGCCAGTGTCAGGGTTCGAAGTAACACCCCCAGTGAAAGAAAACTCCGAGGCTTGAGTTTCCTCAAAATTCCATTTTATTAGAGATGTCATATTGGCATATTTCTGGGAAAACCGGAATCTGAAAGCTTCTGGGTTTTCCCCACCCAAAAGAAAGTCCCAAGTCCCTGCCCCAGCATCCACATGTCCATCACATTGTCCAATCAATGCACCGTCCCAACTGGAGATGCCTCCCAGGAACACCCCTCTAAGTTCAGGTAGAGTGACCTTGACTCTCGGAGAAAGGAATGTTATATTGACTATATCTCCCTACTCACACAATTCCCCCTCCCAGTTTCCCACAGCACTAAATGTGGCAGGCCGGAAGATCCAATGCCTAAGATGGTTTCCAGGCCTGATAGCCAGAGCTGTTCAGCCTAAATAAGGTGAATTAGCCTAAATTTAGCATGAGCCAAGGTGGCACAGCGGTTAGAGGGCAGTACTGCAGGCCACTTTAGCTGACTGTGATCCGCAGGTCAGCGGTTCAAATCTCACCGGCTCAAGGTTGACTCAGCCTTCCATCCTTCCGAGGTAGGTAAAATGAGGACCCAGATTGTTGGGGGCAATATGAATATACATTGCTTACTGGGGTAAACCACTTAGAGAGTGTTTGCACTGTGAGGCGGTATATAAATCTCACAAACAAACAAACAAACAAACAAACAAACAAATATCCGTGTGTTTGTGTAGCTCCCCAAACTGGTGATATGGGGAGGATATCAACCCACCTTCCCTGGAGAAGAAATCTGTTCTGTCCACTGCAACCCTAGACTGGGGTCAACCTGTCAAAGGCCCAATGCACATAAAATTTCATACTTTGAATCTGCTTTCCATCTTGGAACAAAAGCAGTGGGGTCTGAAAATTTTGGGGAGTGGAGCCACTGAGTTTGGCACCTTGTCATGGACAGATCATCCCTCTCTGGTCGCTATGGACTTTCACACTACGATCCCTCTCTGCACTGAGGAAGCCCTAGTGGATCAGTTTGTCCAAGGTCTCTAATGGATCCTTGGGTTTGCAGAGGGCACTTGAGCAGTTTACAGATTATCAGATGTCCCAAAGGTGCTTTCTGAAGAGGCAACTGGACTTTCTTTGTTTTTCCTTGAAGGTGTTTCGCTTCTTATCCAAGAAGCTTCTTCAGTTGTAAAAAATGAAGTTGAACTGAAGAAGCTTCTTGAATGAGAAGTGAAACATTTTCAATGAAAGAAAGAAAGAAAGAAAGAAAGAAAGAAAGAAAGAAAGAAAGAAAGAAAGAAAGAAAGAAAGAAAGAAAGAAAGAAAGTCCAGTTGTCTCTTGAAAAAAACACACCTTTGAGACAACCATGACCCGGATGATTGAGAATCCCCATAGACAAAGGATCAGATGGGCAATTCAGTTGAAATATTAATATATAACATTCCCTCCATCGTAAGCATCAAATATGTATCAGAATGATTTATTTTTTTTCCTTTTCTTTTTAGTGGAAGACTAAATATTCCAAACTTATCCTCAAGAACTCCGAGAAGATCCCTCAAGACCTTCACGAAGAAGTCCAAAATGCCCTTTTCGCTTTACGAAAGCATGTTTGTTTCTTCCAAGACCTTGTAAGGATCAAAGGGAGGGATTTTGTTACCCCCGTATCTCGCATATTAATCGGGAACCCAGGATGCACTTACAAGTATTTGAACACAAGGTTGTTTACCGTCCCTTGGCCTACGGAAGGCTACGACATCAACTATTCAAATCCTGAAATATCCCTGGCTTGTAAAATGTTAAGCAGGCTTAATGACTACTTGCAGAGAGAATCTTTGCTGAGTTTGCAAGAACAGGATTTGGCCGAGACAACAGGAATGCAGAATTCACCCCTCGGGGACAGGAATCAAGATTATGCTACTAACATTACCAAGATGGAAGCTGTTTTGCAAGACCAAAACCCTTCCCCGGTCCCAAAGACTGACTCCACCATCCTGAAAGAGAGAACATCTTACAACTTGACATTATTAAATTATATGGATCCCCAGAAAATGCCGTCCTTGAAACCGGAGCCCTATTTTGGCATGGGGAGAATGGCTGTGAGTTGGCACCATGATGAAAATCTAATGGAAAGGTCAACAGTGGCGGTCTACAGTTACAGCAGTGAAGGTGGGTTGAGCCGTTGAGTGGCAAGCAAGTTAACAAAGTAAATCTTGTTTGAAGTTGGAGAGGGGCAACTTTCTGTAAGGAAAAGCTATTTTGGCCTTCGAGGTTCGGTTGCCCCAGAAAAACCTTGCTTCAGAACTTTAAAAAAAAACTTGTGGGACCATGAGAAGAAAAATGGGCAGACCCAGGGCAAAAATGTAACTTGATCTCATTAAGGGGTTTTTTTGTGTAGGAACATCAACTTAAGTATAGTTAATATGTACTAATGTTGCGTTTCTCAACCTGAGTCTATGGAGATTCTCCATCATCCAGGTCACGGTTGTTCCAAAGGTGGTTTTTTTCAAGAGGCAACTGGACTTTCTGGTTTTTTTCTTTGAAGACGTTTCGCTTCTCATCCAAGAAGCTTCTTCAGTGTGTGTGTGTGTGTGTGTGTAATGCATATTATTATGGTATCTACTGATAAAAGAATCTATGGAGATTCTCAGTCATCCAGGTCCTGGTTGTCCCAAAGGTGCTTTTTCAAGAGGAAACTGGACTTTCTGGTTTTTTCTTTGAAGACGTTTCGCTTATATTTTTGAGGAGGGGAGGAGAGATGGAAGAATAAAAGAAAAAAGAAAGCAGTCAAACAGAGCGAGCTAGGCGATTTTGCTACCTCTGGGCTTATCTTGAGCACTTTTAAGTGGACTGAAAAGTTACTATAATTAAACTGCTGATCAGGAGCCAAGGAAACTGAACCCCTACAATCTCTGTCCCACACTTTCTCACAGATCCGTATTTCCAAGGCGTCTATTCTCTCTCTCTCTCTCTCTCTCTCTCTCTCTCTCTCTCTCTCTCTCTCTCTCTCTCTCTCTCTCTCTCTCTCTCTCTCTCTCTCTCTCTCTCTCTCTCTCTCTGTGTGTGTGTGTGTGTATATGTGTGTGTGTGTTTTTGAGCCAACATGACACCTCCTTCTGTTGGACTTGATTTGTTAGTGGCGGGCTTGTTTCAATCTTCTCTCCTTTCTTTGCACAGAGCATGCAAGTCACAGTATGCTGTGGCATGGGAAGAAATTCACCTTTGTTCATGCAACGTTGTATGGATTCTTGTCCCAACGTGTGAAACTCTTATGGTCCTGTGAGATGCCAGAGCTTGGAAAATGGGGGTCTTCTACGTGGAGGAATAAGGGTGCAGGAGTTTCAGTACGAGGCGGAGTATTCGCGGGTAGTTGCTCTGAGTCACTTTTACCTCTTTCGTATATCTGAACAGAAAGACGAAAACTTGTTAGCAACGTGAGGGGCTATGGAAGCCACGATGAGACATATATCGTGATAGAACGTGCTGTGAACATCTTTAGATTAGGTCAAGGAAGTTGAAGCTCTGTTGTATGTCTATGGAGATTCTCCGTCATCCAGGTCATGGTTGTCCCAAAGGTGCTTTTTTCAAGAGGCAAGTGGATTTTCTTGTTTTTTCTCTGAAGAGGTTTTTCTTCTCATCCAAAAAGCTTCTTCAGATCTGACCGGATGGTGGTGGGGAATGGAAGGATTTAAACTCCTTGCAGACAGCCGGTCATTTGCATTCTTTTTAGAGAGTGGTATCATGAAACAAACCCATCAGGACATGATTCAATCTCCCAAGTGGCCTCAACGACTCTCTAAAAGAATGCAAATGACCAGCTGTCTGCAAGGAGTATACATTCTTTCCATTCCCCGCCATCCAGTCAGAGCTGAAGAAGCTTCTTGGATGAGAAGAAAAACGTCTTCAAAGAAGAATAAGAAAGTCCAGTTGCCTCTTGAAAAAAACCACCTTTGGAACAAGCTCTGTTGTAGCAGATGATGATGAACTACAGCTCCAAGAATCCCTTGCGTGAATCTGAAGCTTTTGGGAGTTGTAGATTTGGAAGACTTGGGCAAAACCATGCCAACATCTCATGTTCCTTAGCTCTTTGTAGTTTATGGCTGATATTGAGTTGTGTAGACCTAACTTTGTGTAGTTGAACCCAGTCTGTTGACTTTCCAGCTGACAAGCCCAGCGTCTTAACCACTGATTCACCACACCGCCCTTAGGTACGCTGATCTCCTCCATAAATAGAGAAAGCTCTCCTCTTCGGGATGTAGCTGTGGTCCCCCAAAACAGAAAGTGCGACATATTGTCGAGCGGTGCCCTCTGAGCTCATGTCGGGGGAAAACCCCAGAGACCTTCTCGATGCAACTCCATCCTGAATTGAGTCTTTTAAAGTTTGTTGCAAAATCAAAAGCAGAAGCACACACAGATGACTGATTCAGCTGGATTCATAAACTTCTTTTATAAACATAGTAACATATGAATTTACAATACCATTAGCAGAGCTCTTTCTTCAAGTAAACACAAGCAGGAGAGTTAGTTTCATTTCAGCAGAGTTCAGAGTAGGAGAGTACAGAGGGTGGACTGGAGCCACACCCAGCCTTAAGCTTAAGTTTCAATTTCGATTCTCTGCACAGACTCAGAAGTGGTTAGCTCCCATTGGCTGATTCAGTTGCTATGCCTATTCATTGGCTAACCTTGTTAACATGGCTCTCCCAGTCTTGAATATTCTAACAGAGTTTACCTCTGAATTTGCAAATAGAGTACGTAATTTCATGTTTGCTCGCTGGAAACGCAGCTGTGATGCTCTTTTTAATATTTTTTCCATACGCTAAATAAATAAACAAACAAACAAACAAATAAATAAATAAATAATAAACAAACAAACAAACAAACTACAGGAGAAGCTTAAACTTCAGTGCAGATGTAAACTCTACACCGTTTATGACATCTGTAACTGGAGATGCCGTTCGGCTGAAAGATTTTGTCTGCCAGTTTCCCTTGAAAAAGGTAACTTTGGTTAAATTGGGTTAAATTTAAGGTGCTGTAGTTCTTCCTGAGGGCCCCCGTGAACCCTTCAGTGTGCGCAGACTTTCTGGGAATGCCAGAGTCTCGGCCTCTCCTAGCACCTTGCTGATTATGTGCTCGGTATAGTATTAAACTTCACAAAAGTGTCTTTGTCTCGCAATTTACTCGGCAGAGTTCGATCAATAGCTGCCTTGTGCACTTCTCCTGAGCTGAATGTGGCGTTACCCCCACCACCCCTTTATTTCATAAATCCAAGGAAACTTTTTTCAAAGTACTAATAGGTTGATAAAACCGAAGGTGATTAACTTCCCTGCGTTTACTTTGGAGACTTCTGACATAGTATTCTAGGAGGAGACCCGTGTCGTATAAATTTAATAAGTAAATAAAAAGAAGTAAATTCTAGTCTACTGATAGAAGAGAATATTTGCAGTTCAGGATTGAAGCGAGGAATCCTTGGTGCTCTCTGAGCTTGCAGACATTTCATTACCCAACTAGGTGACATCATCAGTGCTAGAAGGGAGTGGAGTTTGGGTGGGGGAGGAAGAAGAGGAGAAGACGATTGTGGAGTCCTTGGTCCTCTCTGAGCTCGATTGTTTTCTTGCAGATGTTTCCTTACCCAACTAGGTAACACCATCAGTGTTAGATGATGATGATGTAGCTGTCAGGGTTCCAAATAGCATCCAAAATTAAATCAGAGTCCAAGGCAAAGTATTCCTCAAAGTTCTAATTTATTAATAGAGCCATGTTGGCGAATCTGAAGCTTCCCAGGTTTCACCACCCAGTTGAAAGTTCAAGTCCTTGCCCCCACACCCACAAGTCCATCACGTTGTCCAATCTTCATCTGCCATGCTGTCAGAGTCTACCCATCTCCTTCCGTGCAGGTGCAGAGGTGCAGAGACAAAGGATGACCTTGGCTCTCTAGAAAGAATTTGTTATGGCTACATGCTAGCAACTTCATACAATCCCCCCTCCCATTTTCCCACAATAGAAAATGCATAGTAGAATAGTATAAAGTGTGGCAGGCCTAAGATCCCAAATAAAATGGCTTCGGCCTGACAGTAGCACTGTTGATGTTACCTAGCTGGGCAATGAAACGTCTGCAAGAAAACAACCAAGCTCAGAAAGTTCTAAGGACCGCAGAAATGTAAGTCTATTGCCACAATATTCAAACCACATTTCCTGGAACCCCAGAATTCCACTGTAAACATTTTTTTAGTCTTTATTGGATTATCAAAACGTTTTATGAGTCAGCCACGATTCTCTGGCTGTTCCAAGCACATCCTGATCATTTTCTCCCTCCAGCTGGTTTCAACCTCCTGTTTCTTTCTACAATTAAACTTGTTGTTGTTGATCTATGCTGTCCCTGAAAACGTGACTGTTAGCACTCAAAAAGCTGTCTCATATTTCATGTCTTCTAATGACAGGTGGATTTCACAGGTCTACTTAAGCTAATAGCTTCTACGGTTATAAATCTTGGGGACCCAAAGCTGTGGATTTCATATCTACCCATCACCCACGTCTTGACATTCTAAGCCTGTTACTCTCCAATACAGCATTCCCCTGTCATGCCGTAAGAGACAAAGATGCTATTTTGGGCTAAATAAACTCCAGTGTATTCTTTCACATTATGTGTGCTGAATTCTTACTGACTCGGAACCTAAAACCCCAATTTTGGCCTTGAAACAACGTATGAAATGCAGACTCTGGTTGATCCCTTGTCAGCATTCATTCTTTAGGCTGACTGTGGAGTTCATTTAGAGCAGGCACCATATCATGTCTGCAGAATTATTGCGTAATATAATCTCGTAGCTCTCTATTTATATGAGAGCTATTTATAATAATCACTGTATAGTACGGCTTCTATTATTACTACTACCAATGTATTATTGACACTCAATTCTAGGGCATCATCCAATACAATAAAAATACAGAATACGTGCTGTACGCATTGCATCTGGCTACAAAACTAAGAACACATCGCACAACGGAACAAACTGTCACGATGTGAATAATTGCCAGTTGTGCATCTCTACTGTTTTCTAGATTTACTGTATTTTCTAATCAAGCAGACATGTGATATGTTTTACTACGCATGCGTGCATTCCAGGAGTTTTGTCTACTCCTACCTCCCTTCTTCTTTGATGCCTCGCCCGAGGCAGATGTGAAATACTTAGCTGAGAAGATGTAGCTTATTAAAGGTTTATTCTTTTGTTACTTTTGTACTAAAATAAATATTTTGTTAATTAGATTTGAATCTCGGTTTTATTTTCTAAGTACGAATGACTTCAGGGAAGCAAGATTCTAAATCGCCTCTTGATAGGAAAATTCCTATCTGACACAAACACTTAAGGTTCTAGGGCCATACTATATCACCCATAGCTCTTGATTTGTCTAAAAGTTAACAATCTGGGATAGCTACTGTGTTTTCCCGAAAATAAGACCCTGTCTTATATTTTTTGAACCCTAAAATAAGCGCTTGGCCTTATTGCCATGCACTCAAAAGCCCGATTGGGCTTATTATCAGGGGATGTCTTATTTTGGGGGAAACAGGGTAGCAGAGGATTTATTCTTCTTCTCCTACACACCTTCAAATCAATGAGTCTACACAACAGTGCTGCCTAATGTCTAACAGTGCTGCCTAATTTAACCATGTTGTATGACTGTAGCATTATTATTTATCCTTCTTATCTTCTTCGTTACCTCCTCTTATTATGATTATTTGGAGTAAAAGAATAACAGAGTTGGGAGAGAGCTTGGAAGTTTTCTAATCCAACTTCCTGCCCAAGCAGGAGATCTTACTTCATTTTAGACAAATGGTTGCCCAATCTCTTCTTAAAGACCTCCAGTGATGAAGCACTCACAACTTCTGAAGGCAAGCTGTTCCACTGGTTGATTGTCCTCACTGTTAAGAAATTTCTCCTTAGTTCCAGGTTGCTTCTCTCCTTAGTTAGTTTCCATCCATTGCGTCTTCTCTTGCCTTCAGGGGCTTTTGGAGAATAGCTTGACCTCCTCTTCTTTGTGTTGCATGTACACTGAGAGCGTCTGCACGGGAGACAAATTCCTTGTGTGTCTACTCATCTTTGGCCAAATAAAACATTCTAGTTCCATCCATAGCTAGATATTGCTCCTGAGAATATCACGGGGCGAAAGGTACATTGATAAAATGGAATCTAAAGTCATATGGAGCTCTTCCATTCAAGGATCAAGAATGTTTTGCTTGAAACTGGAAGCCGTGTTTGATGACCACTTCATGAATCACTTGCTAGCAGATACGAAGAAATACTGCAATACAGTAATCCCTCGCTATATCGCGGTTCACCTTTCACAGTCTCGCTGCTTCACGGATTTGCGTGGGCGGCCAGGCAATCAGCGACAAAGCGCGCAGCTCCGGGACTCACAAACCTCTCCGATGAGTTCTGCGCCTGCATGGTGGTCTCCTGCTTCAGTCTGGCAGTGGCAGGCGAGTAAAGCGGTCCGATGAGCTCTGCGCGTGCGCAGAAGGACTGCCGCTCATCAGCTGTAGGGCGGGCCGCGCTACCAGCTTTCCCTGAGGGAAAATGGCCGTTCGGGCCAAATCGACGAGGCAACGGCCTACAAGCTCACTCAGGAGATCAGTGCCAAGCAGCCACAGCAGACGCCAAGAGAGGGAGAGGTTGGAGGATTTTTCAGGCTTTTTTTGGGCGCCGAAAACGCAGAAGCCGGGTAGGAGGGGTTAAAAAAATAAAGGTTCCTACTTCACGGATTTCGCCTATCACGGGTTCTTTTTGGAACGTAACCCCCGTGAAAAACGAGGGATTACTGTATATAGTTTTCTGTGTGCAACCTCCTCCCAGCAACTTGGATTGTGTCTTTTAGATGTAAAGGATCTTTCTGGGTAGATGCCTTAGCTGGTAGTGTTGTTTTTGGCTACTTGCCTCTGAAGGCTTACCGAAGTGCGTAAATCTTGAACAGTAATAAACAACTGGATCTGTTAGTTGACAAGCTAATGTTTAACAGGCTAACAGACCTGTGATTGACTGCGGTTTTTGACTGATTGTGAAAGCCCTTTCATAACGTGGACTTTTTGTATATGTGTGTGTGTGCGTTTTGCACAAGGAACATTAATAATAAAACAATATTTTCATAAAGAATCTTGACTAAGTCGAGCAGCTTTAGGTAAATTTGCACCGTGGTTGGATTTCGGTGAGAACTTCTGACAGCTTCTTGCTGGCTAATGATTTTATAAACTGGTTGGAATGTTCCTGTCGATTGATAATTGACTAGTAATCCCTTCTATTTGCTGCTTAATAGATGCAAGGTCAGTTAACAGCAATTTAAAAAGGCTGCAAGGAATTGTTTTCTGGGATTTAAAATATATATATATCTCCAAGCAGTAATCCAAATGTAGAAGATGTCAGGTCTGGAACGAATCTGGAAAGATCACCGTAAAGTAGGGTTGGCTTCACCACAGAGGCACCCACCCAGGTGCCAATCGCCAAGAAAATTTGCATTTCAGTTTTATAGACATGTAAGAAAATGAACCAAATGTTGTTCAAATTTGTTTATTTAAAACGTTGGATAGACATACCCAATTCCTGCAACTGTTCTTTGTGTGCCTCCAATCCCCTAGAACAGGGGTAGGCAAAGTTGGCTCTTCTATGACTCATGGACTTCAACTCCCAGAATTCCTAAGCTAGCATGATTGGCTCAGAAATTCTGGGAGTTGAAGTCCATGAGTCATAGAAGAGCCAACTTTGCCTACCCCTGCCCTAGAAGGATGAATCTTTTGATAACAGAGGCCATTAACTATTGGAGTCCTAGTGGACAACCGTTTAAATATGAGCCAGCAGTGTGCAGCAGCAGCCAAAAAAGCCAACACAGTTCTAGGCTGCATTAACAGAGGGATAGAATCAAGATCACGCGAAGTGTTAGTACCACTTTATAATGCCTTGGTAAGGACACACTTGGAATACTGCATTCAGTTTTGGTCGCCACGATGTAAAAAGGATGTTGAGACTCTAGAAAGAGTGCAGAGAAGAGCAAGAAAGATGATTAGGGGACTGGAGGCTAAAACATATGAAGAACGGTTGCAGGAACTGGGTATGTCTAGTTTAATGAAAAGAAGGACTAGGGGAGACATGATAGCAGTCTTCCAATATCTCAGGGGTTGCCACAAAGAAGAGGGAGTCAAATTATTCTCCAAAGCACCTGAAGGCAGGACAAGAAGCAATGGGTGGAAACTAAACAAGGAGAGAAGTAACTTAGAAATAAGGAGAAATTTCCTGACAGTTAGAACAATTAATCAGTGGAACAGTTTGCCTCCAGAAGTTGTGAATGCTCCAACACTGGACGTTTTTAAGAAGATGTTGGATAACCATTTGTCTGAAGTGGTGTAGGGTTTCCTGCCTAGGCAGGGGGTTGGACTAGAAGACCTCCAAGGTCCCTTCCAACTCTGTTGTTATTATTATTATAACCAGTAGAATTCTACCACTGAATTGGATGCAAAGTGACAACATCAATTAAAATATCATTATCCAAGAAAAGTCTCTTTAACCAATCGGTGGCCTTATTTTTCCTGTATGTGTATAATACACAGACAATTCCGAATGCCCACACTCTCTAAATCTCTTCAGAAGGGGAGGGGGAAAAGCCTTACTTAGGCAAACAAATTAATTTTTTTTACCCCATGCAAGGAGTTGTCAGAGCAATCGTTCTGCATTCTCTTATTTTTTATCATAACTTTTCAACTCCCCAAACTGAGGAGAAAAAAAAAAGATTTATAACTTTCATTATTTCATGCACACAGAGGGACCGGTGCTGACCTCAGCGTCTTAATGCTCAGGTCGTTCATCACTTACGGATGATGGGATATTTATTTAGATCGGGGTTTTTTTTACATATCAGTCATAAAATATGGAAATGCTTGCCAAGTTGATTTTTTTTTTTTTAAGATTTGAGGGAGTTTTGTCATGGCTTTTGCCTGCTTTTTGAGAGATCCTTCAGATCTGATTCCCTAAATTCTCTCTCCTGTTTTGAACATCAGAGTGCTTATTTGCAGTGATTTTTTTTTCCTATGAAAACAAAACGAAAATGAAAATTACACCGAGGGATGCTAACAGCTTTTTTTAAAAAAATCAACACTGTTGTTAAAAGACAGTGCTAAAAGAGTAAGTTAGCAATTATTCGATAGAAATACCGAAGTCAACATTCTGTTTTTATTCTTTTCTTTTTTCCTAATTCTTTTCTTTTTTTCTTTTTTTTTATATTTTTACTGTATTGTAACATACTAACATAGCAGCTTTCCATGTTTCTTGGAGGAATGAAGTTTAGGGCATTAATTGTTGTTGTTAGTTGCGAAGTCGTGTCTGATGCATCGCGGCCCCATGGACAACATTCCTCCAAGCCTTCCTGTCCTCTACCATCCTCTGGAGTCCATTTAAGCTCACGCCGACTGCTTCAGTGACTCCATCCAGCCACCTCATTCTCTGCCGTCCCCTTCTTCTTTTGCCCTCAATCTTTTCCAGCATTAGGCTCTTCTCCAGTGAGCCCTTCCTTCTCATTAGGTGGCCAAAGTATTTGAGTTTCATCTTCAGGATCTGGCCTTCTAAAGAGCAGTCAGGGTTGATCTCCTCTAGGACTGACCGGTTTGATCGCCTTGCAGTCCAAGGGACTCGCAGGAGTCTTCTCCAGCACCATAGTTCAAAGGCCTCAATTCTTTGGCTCTCAGCCTTTCTTATGGTCCAACTTTCACAGCCATACATTGCAACTAGTAAAGTATTAGTCATAGTAGTATTCTTAAGCTTTGCTCTATTATCCATTGGCGGAGGGAAGTTCAAAAGTTAAGGATGGAATCTCACAGGTGGAATCTCATTTGTTGCAGCTTAGCTTGTACAAACTAGCCAACATTTGTGGCTTACTTTAAAAAAAGGGGGTCAACAAAACTGTAACTCGATGCAATGTGCACATCCACCCAGTTGTGAAAATGAAGTTGGAAAATGGCAGTCAACAGTTTAGTATTCAAATTTCTTTTACAAGGTTGTGGTTTCCTTGTTCTTTTAAAAATTCTACAGGAGAAAATTTGTTCCTGTATTTGAAGAGTTTTCTTGTTTTATTCTGTTTCAGAAGTTGATGGTAGACTCCTTGAAGAAAAATCTGCAGCTGGCAGAGATCCAGATGTTTGGCATGTTGGGTTGAAAGTTGCTTGGGATATAGAGACACCAGGCTTAGCAATTCCACTTCATCAGGGAGATTGCTACTTTATGCTAGGTAAGTTCAAACACAAAGTAGATATTCTATTTATTTTTTATTTCTTAAATTCTATTCTATTCTATTCTATTCTATTCTATTCTATTCTATTCTATTCTATTCTATTCCATTCCATTCCATTCCATTCCATTCCATTCCATTCCATTCCTGTTGATAAAAATTTGAATCGCCAACATCCGGTGACAGATATGGCACAACAAGAGGGAGACCCATTAAGCAACGGAGGGCCCCTACTTCTCTGATGGTTTCCTAGGCAGCCTCACTTTCCTTCATCCCCCAAGGCCATCTACACTTTCCACTAACGCTCCTCTAAACCTGCGGTTAGTGCCAACTATGAACGCAGGTCTGAATCATGAATTTGTTCTCTTTGGACTTCAGCTGTAGCCCTTGATGGATCACAGCCTTTGTTTACAGGTCTCCTGGACTTTGTTAATTACTGTCATTACTCTTTCATTCATTCTTTTTTCTTTTCTTTTCTTTTTCTTTCTGTTTTCTTTTTTCTTTTTTTTCTTTTTCTTTTTTCTTTTTTTTTTCTTTTTTCTTTTTTCTTTTTTCTTTTTTCTTTTTTCTTTTTTCTTTTTTCCTTTTTTCCTTTTTTTCCTTTTTTTCTTTTTCTCAGAAGAGACTGGACAACCATGTATCTGAAATGTTATAGGGTTTCCTGCTTGAGCAGGGGGCTGGACTAGAAGACCTCCAAGGTCCCTTCCAACTCTGTTATTCTGTTATTCCTTGGCTTTACATGAAAAAAAAGGACTATAACCCAGCTGTAATTATGGTCAAAAAGTGGGTATATTGTATATCTCAACCCTCCAGAGATAAATCTCATTGCTACACTGTAAATGGTTTATTGATGTTTAGCTTAGTGTTTTGGGGGAATCGACCTGGTGATGACTTGCCAGCTACGTTTTATGGTTCAACAAACCCACTGTGGTTAATCACACTATGGGTTTGCACAATATTTAAAGCTGTATTGAAACGATATTTCCTCCAGTTCTAGAACCAGGGGAGTTTTTCTCCTGATGAGCGAGGGGATGGGATCAAAGTTGTGAGAAAACAGCCAAAGTTTTCCCAAGCTGTGTTTTGGCCATAAATTATGATGCTAAGCAAAAAAATGACTCGGACTAGGGAAAAAAATGTGCACTACACAAATCTACAGTACGTTATGCCTGCAAATTATAACCGTATTCTGTATCATCGCTTTGGCCCTTGAGGAAAAATCCTGCCTAGATCATATAATGTAATTTATCCCAGCAGTAGGTGTTAGATGTTGCATAAGGCCGAATCAATTGGACCATCTTGCGGCTTCACCTAATGTGTTAATCAAACTCAAGTGCCAAGCGAGTGGATGGTAGTTGTAGGAAATTGAGCATTCTGGCTTTTTAAAGCCCCGCCCACTCCAATAGAAGCCTATGGAGTTTTTACACTAAGCCCCCTCCCCGCCCCCACCCCAGTGCACGAATTATTGAATTCTGAATTCAACCAGCAGTTTCAAAATCTCAGGTTTGTTCCTAGTTGTTCTGCCTTTGATCTTGTTATCTTTCACCATCTGCTTCAGTTCAGGAAGCAAACATTTCTTTGCCATTTTATATAGCGGAAAAAAAATTTTTTTTAATGCGTTTTCAATTTTCTGTCGCAGGGAATTCTATGCATGGGGGCCGGGGCTTAATGACATAATAAGTAAACATCCAATCAGAACGCAAGAATCTGTGCACGGGGGGGGGGGGAGGCTTAGTATAAAAACTCCATAGACTTCTATTGGAGTGAGTGTGGCTTAAAAAAAAAGCTAGAAAGCTCAATTTCCTACTACTGATGATCTCTTTATTCATAACGTTCAGTGGTGGGTTGCTCCCGGTTCGGCCCGGTTCGGTGAACCGGTAGCGGCAGGGGCGGGAGGCATGCAGAAGCTCGTGCACGAACCGGTAGCAACGGGATTTAGAATCCACTACTGATAACGTTGTCTGGTGATTTTAATAAATTTGGAAGGGAATTAACGCTTACAAACCCAGATTTTATCATACGGGAAATCCATAAACATTTCCTAGCTATATTAGACAACGATTGTTCTCCAGTGGCATTTTGATATTTTGATATACAGGGAGTCCTCAACTTAGGACCATAATGGATATCTGTTGTTACGCGAGACAGTTGTTAAGTGAGTTTTGCCCCATTTTATGACCTTTCTTGCAACAGTGAATCACCACAGTTTTTGAATTTAACACGGACGTTAAGTGAATCTGACTTCCCCGTTGGCTCTGTTTGTCCGAAGCTCGCAAAAGTGGATCACATGACCCCGTGACACTGCAAATATCACAAATATTTGTATTTTGGTCATGTGACCATCATGGTGCTACAACAGTCGTACATGTGAAAAACGGTCATTTTTTAAAAGTGCCAGTCACTAAAGGAACAGTTTATAAGTCAAGGAATACCTGTATTGAATTTTGATCACCTGTATTGAAGTTTGGGGATGCTACAACGGTCTTAAGTGTGAAAAACAGTCATACGTCCCTTTTTTCCGTGCCATCATAGCTTTGAACGGTCACTAAACGAGTGGTTGTAAGCCAAGGACTACCTACAAGAGCCGAGGTGGCGCAGTGGTTAGAGTGCAGCACTGCAGGCTACTTCAGCTGACTGTTAGCTGCAGTTCAGCTGTTCAAATCTCACCGGCTCAAGGTTGACTCAGCCTTCCATCCTTCTGAGGTCGGTAAAATGAGGACCCAGATTGTTGGGGGCAATATGCTGAACTCTGTAAACCGCTTAGAGACGGCTGTAAAGCAATATGAAGCGGTATATAAGTCTAAGTGCTATTGCTATTGCTACACTCTACTTAACTGTGCCCGGAAGTCATGTTGTCCCAGACCTTAGCCTGCGATTGAAACCCCTTCCCTTCTGTTCCACCACCAAGAAATTTACACAGAGCTGGATTTTGCGAGCCGAATTCCGCCCGCCCCCCCCCCGCGATCGCAAATTTTCACTTCCGTGCCTTCTAAAAGCGAAAACACACACTTTGAAGCCCAGCTGTTTCTGATAGATCGAATGTTGCCCGAAGGTTAGAGATTTAAACGCAGCTCCAGGATAAATTCGACTGGCCTCCCTTTGGTGGAGAATAAGACGGAGTAAACATAATCAGGGGGCCGGGTGCGTTAGACTTCAAGGCCCATCCAAAACTTGTCTTCCCATTTAACCAGAAACGGGGAGCACACTTGAGTAGAAATGACGTGTGGTTGGAAAATTACAGCCTTAACTGGGAACACTTTAGTATACAGATGCCTGCCAGCGGTTTTGCTTTGGAAACCTGACCCCACTTTTGAGCCGCGTGCTGCCGATGTCTATCTATTTTTTCTTTTTTTTTGCAACTGTCCTGAGCCCCCGAAATGTATTTATTGCCGCTCCGGCTTTGATCTTGCGAGTTTGCTAAGCTTACAATGTCTTGTTCGGTTTTCTGTTGATTAATTACGGGAGGGTTTCTCTCCCCCACGGCTCGGTCTTCTTAAATGTGCCTCTTCTGGCTACTGTAGAATGTTTTCTCATTTTAGGAGCGTATTGTCTGTTGAAATAATGACAGATAAGAACCCCTCGAATGCTATAGATTGTGAAAAAGGTGCTAGAATGTGCTGAAATGAGTAAACTAACTATGGAATTAAGAGAAAGAGAGGAAACAGGGTATTATAAAATTTGGGATAGATGGTATGAAAAGTAAAATTAATGTGTACATTAAGATAAGAATGAAATGTGACAGATGTAACCTTAAATTTTAATGGTTGTAAAATCATGTATATAAATGTATATAAATGTAAATAAGAGTATAAAAATAAGGGATAATAGGTAATAGTATATATATTGAATAGAGAGAAATAAAAAATGTCTAGATATGTAACAATAGCCATAATTAGGAAAATATAGAAATGAGAAGGAAATTGCGATGGCGTAAAGCTGTATTAGTGGAACTATATTTTATGTGTATGTATATGTGTATGTATATGTGTATGTATATGTGTTGTATATGTGTGCTTTGTATGTTGTAGTGTTTTTAATCTGGAAAATTGCAATAAAAATTATTTTTTTAAAAAAAGAAATAATAACAGATAGTTTTGCAACCATGCAAAACTCGACTTACAACCACAACGGAGAGAGACCAAAATTTTTGTCGCTAAGCGAAACATGGGTGAAGTGGGCTTTCTCCCATTTTATGACCTTTCTTGCCCCTGTTAAGTGAATGACTGCAGTTGTTAAGTTAGGAACACGGTTGTTAAGTGAATCTGGCTTCCCCATTGACTTTGCTTGTCTGAAGGTCGGAAAAGGGGATCACGTGTCCCAGGACACTGAAACCGTCATAAACATGAACCAGTTGCCAAGCATCCGAATTTTGATCAACTGACCATGGAGAGGCTACGACGGTCGTAAGTGTGAGAAACAGTCCTCAGTCACATTTTTCAGTGCCGTTGTAACTTTGAACGGTCACTAAGTGAGCTGTTGTAAGTCAAGGACTACCTGTATTACCAGAAACAGCCCCTACCTTGGATTAAGTCCTCTCTTGTTTCCACCAATGGCTTCATGAGTGAATACTTATCTGTACTTTAATGGTCTCTTTCTAGATAATCTGAATTTGACTCACCAACATTGCGTGTTGGCTGGCCGGCAGTCAAGATTTAGCTCCACACACAGAGTGGCAGACGTGAGTAACAAAACGTTGTGGGAATGGCAATCAAGGGCTGGGGATTTTGGCACAGTAACTAGATAGTCCTGAAAAGTAGATAAGAGATAAGGTAACTTTTATTGTCATGTTCACGGTCCGTTTTGAATACCTACAGTGATCTTGATTCTCCTTTGACATTCTTAACTTCTTAAATAATACACTTGAACTGTTTTTCTGTGAAACACAATTCAAGTGCGTTGTTTAAGAAGAGACACACATACAAACAAATGTAGTAGGTATAGAAGAGCAGGCAGAGCCGGAGGGTGGAGTTAAATGAGTCATTAATAAGAGCCGAGATGGTGCAGTGGTTAAATGCAGCACTGCAGGCTACTGCTAGTTCAGCAGTTCAGCTGTTCAAATCTCACCAGGCTCAAGGTTGACTCAGCCTTCCATCCTTCCGAGGTGGGTAAAATGAGGACCCAGATTGTTGGGGGCAATATGCTGAACTCTGTAAACCGCTTAGAGAGGGCTGTAAAGCACTATGAAGCAGTATATAAGTGAAAGTGCTATTGCTAAGTGCTATTAACCTAGATCAGTGATGGCGAACCTTTTTTGGTTCGCGTGCCAAAAGGGGGGAGCGTGGGGGGTCACGCGCGCATGTGCCCACACCCATAATTCCATGCGCCACATGCGTGCGTGACACCCCCCGCTCCCGGCACGCATTGGTACACCCGTTTTTCACTCTCCCCAGTCTTCAGAGCCTTTCTAGGAACCTGGGAGGGTGAAAATGGCCTTTCCCACCCCCCCCCCCGGAAGCCCTCCGGAGGCCAGAAATGGCCTGTTTCCCAACTTCCAAATCTGCCCTCCAGAGGACCTCGGGGGTGGGGGAGGCTGTTTCCCCCCTCCCCAGGCTCCTAGAAAGGCTCTGGAGCTTGGGGAGAGCAAAAAACGGTCCTTCCCTACCCCCTCCGGAGGCTGGAAACAGCCTGTTTCCTGACTCCCAGTGGGCCCAGAAGGCCCGAAAATCAGTGTGCGCCGGACCTGAGTTCATGTGCCCAATGATATGGCTCCGCGTGCCACCGTGTGACCTAGAGCCATGATGGTGAACCTATGGCACGTGCCACAGGTGGCACGCAGAGCCCTCTCTGCAGGCACGCAAGCTGTCTCCCCAGTTCAGCTCCACCGCGCATGCGCACGCACCTCTCGCCGGCCAGCTGATTTTTGGGTCTCTGCAGCGCACGTGCGGGGGGAGCATGTGGGAGACGTGCATGCGCGGGAGGGTGGGGGCGTGTGTGCATGATCAGGGGCGCACACATGTGCGGGGGGTGCACACATATGCGGGGCATGGGGGGCACGTGCAGGGGGCCAGGGAGCGCAGGGGTCGTGTGCACATGCGTGGGGGACGGGGGTTGTGCGTGGGTCACGCGCACATGCGTGGGGGTCGGGGAGCGCAAGGGATTGTGTGTGTATGCACAGGGGGAGGATGTGTGGGGGTTTTGCATGTGCATGTGCGGGGGAGTGCGGGGGTCGCGCATGCATGCGCAGGGCAACGGGGGGTTGCGTGCGCATTGCATTGCTTTCAGCACGCGACGACAAAAAGGTTAGCCATCACTGGCCTAGAGCATTAGGTTCCCACAAATGGTCCAAGTTCAACCCCTCTTGAATTCTGCTGACCCTTATCTGGTGCCAATTTAGTATTGAACTTGAGTAATTTGTGCATAGGTTTGAGCAATAAATCTGCAACTTAACCTATGGCCCTGATTCTTTGCCTTTGACATTAGGAGAACCAATAGCTCAAATTCTTAAATTCCTGGATAGGACTTGTACTGAGATTGAGTTAATTTGCACTTGATTCATTTAACAGTGGCTTGTGGAGTAGCCCTTTCTTAGTTGTAAATGATGGTTTGCAGATCTCTGTTAAACTACTAAACTACTAAATTAAAATAGGATTTACTTGGTTTTGGCTTCCTATGCGGTAAACTCCCAGTCTTTTTTCACACTAACTTCCTTTTTTTGTTTGTAAATTCCAACAGTGCTCAACGGGGACGCTGCCATACATCGTGGACAAATGCAAGGCAGCGCTGAAGAATTTGAACACCGATGCTGATGTGAAAGTCCCATCCTTGAAATCAATGGAGGTCAGAGATATAACGCGAGTGGAAAAAACTCACAGTGAGGTAAGAGGACTGTAAAGGTTCCCCTCGCACATATGTGCTAGTCGTTCCCGACTCTAAGGGATGGTACTTATCTCTGTTTCTAAACTGAAGAGCCAACGCTATCCGAAGATGTCTCCATGGTCATGTGGCTGGCATGACTAAACGCCAAAGGCGCACGGAACGCTGTTACCTTCCCACCAAAGGTGGTCCCTATTTTTCTACTTGCATTTTTACATGCTTTTGAACAGCTAGGTTGGCAGAAGCTGGGGCAAGTAATGGGAGCTCACCCCGTTACACGGCGCTAGGGATTCGAACCGCCAAACTGCCGACCTTTCTGATCGACAAGCTCAGCGTCTTAGCCACTGTGCCACTGCGTATCCTATCCAGAGCATTTGAACTACTGGTTCTCCTAATGTCAAAGGCAAAGACTGAAGGGGTGGCAAAAGTTAGAAAGTAGAGGAATTTTTCCTTCTCTCTGGTTTTACTCTGTAGAAGATCACCGGCCTTGTTTTAGGTCTCCTCACAAGCATTGAGCATCAGAAATGGCAAGGCCTTAGGGTGCTATAGGTTAACAGATTAATTATAGCAAATCGATCAGTAGAACAGAAGATTTTTATAATATTCCTAACATAACTACATCCCCAGAAGCATTTCACAGGTATCTCCTTTTCTTGTTTTTTTTTTCCCCTTGTGATTCCAAAATACGGAAAGGAGAGGAGAGGAAGGGGAAAGGGGAGTGGGGAGAGGAGATGGGGAGGGGAAAGGAAAGGAAAGGAAAAGGGGAGGAGAGGAAAGGGGGAGGAAAGGGAAAGGGGAGAGGATGAGGGGAGGGGAAAGGAAAGGAAAGGAAAAGGGGAGGAGAGGAGAGGAAAAGGGGAGGAAAGGAAAGGGGAGAGGAGGTGGGGAGGAGAAAAGAAAGGAAAAGGGGAGGAGAGGAAAAGGAGGAGAGGAGAGGAGAAGAAAAGGGGAGAGGAGAGGAGAGGAAAGGAAAGGAAAGGAGGGCAAAGGAAAGAAAAAGAGGAGAGAGGAGAGGAGAGGAAAAGGGGAAGAAAGGAAAGGAAGAATATCTTGAGTGACCTCCTCCAGCTTCAGATCCCCAGCTACCTTAGGGCGACACCCTGCAGCACCCCCAACTCTTGAGCATTCTGGAAGTTATATCCCCACACATCTGGATGGCACAGAATTGAGGAAGCTGCTCTTGAGGCTTTGATCTCTAAGCCTAGTTTCATCAAAGAGGCAGTATAAATCATCATCAGCTGCCCACCTGGCTTTAGTTGACTGGGAAACGTTAAGTAGGACTGGGTTTTTGGCAGAAAGGATGAATCCAAGAACAGATTGTCAGGCCCAGGATATAGACTTTTTTAGAGTGTACAAATTACTTTAGGATCATGGAGGTAGTTTGGCTGTTTGCTGACCCAGAGAGCCTTGAATTGCAGCTTTTGGTTATTAAAAAAAAGTACAGTCACTGACTCAGCTGCTGTGGCCTAAAGGTGGAGCTCTTGCCTCAGAACCAGGAGGTTGTGAGTTCAATCCTAGGTAGAGGCAGATGTAAGGGTCTCCTGCTTGGGCAGGGGGTTGGACTAGATGACCTGCAAGGTCCCTTCCAACTCTGTTAATCTGATCTGATCAGATTTCCTGTCAGGTAAGTGTGCTGGTGTGACGTACTCCATGGCCTAAAACTCTGCCTCTCTAGAGGACTTTCTAAATGAATAAAAGCTTCGACATTAGAGTCTGTGGGTTGCTTTTCTCTTTCTGGGTCTTCCTTGATCCGGTGCCTTCCGAAATGTATTGACTGAGGACGAGAGGAGCCCACTTGATTGGGGAAAGCTGTAGTAGGTATTGCTGGTCGCTTGTAAAACCAGGAAGTTGCTATCCTCTGCGCTACTCAACTGAGCAGTGAAAAGAGGATTGATACTCTTCCCTAGCTATAGCGTTCCAATCTCCCACTCCCACCAACTGACAGGACAAACCCATTCGTGTATCAATAGAGAGCAAACCCCACTCCTTTCTAACACTGATGATGTTACCTAGTTGGGTCGTGAAATGTCAGCAAGGAAACAACCAGGCTCAGAGAGCACCAAGGACACCCCAGTTCTCCCCCCCCCCCTCAAACCCCACTCCCTTCTAGCACTGATGATGGTTCCTAGTTGGGTCATGAAACGACTGCAAGAAAAGCAAGTGGGTGCTGGGCACAGGAAACTGGACACAAAATTTCTACAGAAAAAGCGCAGATTGAATATACTTTTTTGTTTTGGTTAATTCTAGGCATGTTTTTTGTTCCTTTCCATCCCATGGAAATCTGGACCAATAATGTGCTTATGGTTGGAAATTCTGTAATAAGCATCCTCAACCTTTCATTGGAGAAAACAGATTGGGGGATGGGGAAGGTTCCAATCAACTCAAAATGTCTTCATCTAAGACACTTGGAGAGTCTACCACTAAGCTGCTCTACCTACCCACACCAGATGTGGTGTCTCTACTATTAGGCAGAACCTATGGAGGTAAATCCTGGAATCTTGTGCTCATCATAGCAACATTTGGATCAATAAATCGAAGTCATTTCTAAATGGCAGCTTTGGAGGTCCAACCTGATGACCTCTACCTACATGGAGACCAAATCCTAAAAAGATCTTTAAGTAAGAACTGCTGTAGCAATAGATATGAACTGCTGTAGCAATCAATATGAAGAACGGTTGCAGGAACTGGGTATGTCTAGTTTAATGAAAAGAAGGATCAGGGGAGACATGATAGCAGTGTTCCAATATCTCAGGGGTTGCCACAAAGAAGAAGGAGTCAAACTATTCTTCAAAGCACCTGAAGGTAGAACAAGAAGTAATGGGTGGAAACTAAACAAGGAGAGAAGCAACTTAGAACTAAGGAGAAATTTCCTGACAGTTAGAACAATGTAATCCGTGGAACAGCTTGCCTCCAGAAGTTGTGAATGCTCCAACACTGGAAGTTTTTAAGAAGATGTTGGATAACCATTTGTCTGAAGTAGTGTAGGGTTTCCTGCCTAGGCAGGGGGTTGGACTAGAAGACCTCCAAGGTCCCTTCCCTTTGTTGTTATTATTGTTATTGTTATTGTTATTATTGTTAATAGCACTTAGACTTATATACCGCTTCACAGCGCTTTACAGCCCCTTCTAAGCGGTTTTACAGAGTCAGCATATATTACCACCAACAATCTGGGTCCTCATTTGACCGACCTCAGAAGGATGGAAGGCTGAGTCAACCTTGAGCCTGGTGAGATTCGAACTGCCAGATTGCAGGCAGCCGGGCAGTCGGCAGAAGTAGCCTGCAGTACTGCACTCTAACCACTGCGCCACCGCGGCTCTTAGTTGGGAGAACCATACCAAGTTCCCCATGCTAGTCTTGGGAGACGCTGTCTCATCCACAGTCTAGAAGCAAAGTTCAACCACCAGCTTATTTGCAACCTGTGTGTAAAATAGGACACCCTGCTTGTTCACTGGGGTTGACTTGCACCTGGATCCTGAAATTAACACATGCTGCCAAGGTGTTTTGTGGAGCCAACTGTTAGGCTGCTGCTGGGAAGCCCATTGATGTCCGAGGCTAATGTGTGTTTCCAGCGCATTGCACCGAAATGGCAACTCAGTCGGTGGTCCTGCTGGCCTCGAAGAGAGAAAGTATAGTTCACTCCTTAAGGTGGCATTTAATAAGCCAAGTGCCTTTAAATAATTAACAGAGGACCGACGCTACCCTGGGCTCGCCAAATGTCAGCCTGCAGCTCTGTGGCCTTTCTCCCAGGCCTTGTTGACCGTCGCTCTCAAAGTGCGCCTTTTATAACGGCTTAAAGGGCAAATCGAGAGGTGTTGATGTGACACAGAGGTAAAATCAGTGCTGCAAGCAGAGAAAGATCAAGACTTTAAAAAGTGGGAAATCTGTACGCTGCTCTGCTTTGACAACGTGTAGTGCGGTGGGTGCCGTTTTACCTTCCGTAGGTTTCTCATTGCAACAGTAAAAAGAATGGGGGAAAAATAGCATTCACTCTGGGAACATAAAGGTACTATGTGGTACCTCGCTCAATAGTAGTAGCTGTGAGAGGGATCTTGGAGACCTATAGTGGACAATCACTTAAATATGAGCTAGCAGTGTGCTGCAGCTGCCAAAAAAGCCAACACAGGCTGCATTCTAGGCTGCATTAACAGAGGAGTAGAATCAAGATCACGTGAAGTGTTAATATCACTTTATAATGCCTTGGTAAGGCCACACTTGGAATATTTGCATGCAGTTTTGGTCGCCACGATGTTAAAAAAGATGTGGAGACTCTTTCTAAAGAGTGCAGAGAAGAGCAACAAAGATGATTAGGGGACTGGAGGCTAAAACATACGAAGAACGGTTGCAGGAAGTAGGTATGTCTAGTTTAATGAAAAGAAGGATCAGGGGAGACATGATAGCAGTCTTCCGATATCTCAGGGGCTGCCACAAAGAAGAGGGACTCAAACTATCCTCCAAAGCACCTGAAGGCAGGACAAGAAGCAACGGATGGACAGTTAGATCAGTGGAACAGCTTCCCTCCAGAAATTGTGGGCGCTCCAACACTGGACGTTTTTAAAGAAGAGATTGGACAACCATTTGCCTGAAATGGTGTATGATTTCCTGCCTAAGCAGGGGGGTTGGACTAGAAGACCTCCAAGGTCCCTTCCAACTATTCCATTCCACTCCACTCCACTCTACTATACATTCTAATATATTTTCTCTTCTCTTCTCTTCTCTTCTCTTCTCTTCTCTTCTCTTCTCTTCTCTTCTCTTCTCTTCTCTTCTCTTCTCTTCTCTTCTCTCCTCTCCTCTCCTCTCCTCTCCTCTCCTCTCCTCTCCTCTCCTCTCCTCTCCTCTCCTCTCTTCTGGAGGAGCTGTCTTCATCTATCGCTACTTTCTCTTATGCAAACTGTCTAAACTTCGTTGTCTCTTGCTCCTACGGAGTTCAGCTTCTCGAACCTCCTTGGATTCTGGACAACGTTCCATCGCAATAAAGAAAGAAAGCCAGTTTGATGTAGTAGTTCAGGCACCAGGCTAGAAACCAGAAGACTGTGAGTTCTAGTTCTAGTCCTTAGGCGCGAAATCTGCTGGGTGATCTTGTGCCAGTTCCTCTCTCTCTCAGGAAGGAGGCAATGACCAACCCCTTCTGAATTCTTGCCAAGAAAACTGCAGGGACTTGTCTCGGCAGGAACTTCAAAAACTGTCTTGAAGGCCCCCCTCTCCCTTTAAATACTAAAAACTATAGAGACCACCTCTCCTTTCCTCTCTCTCCTTTATCATCCCTTAAGAAAAAAAGAAGGAATATGTCTCTCCTAAAATTAAAACAGCACCTTTAAATACCGAAGGTTAAATAAACTTCAGCTGAACTCTGTCCTAGGAGGACACGCATTCTTAACTTTGTATAATAAGTTAAACTATTTATGTAACCTTTCTTTGAAAGGCTAACATCCACTTCTGTTAACCGGTGTCCACTAATCCTGTCCGTGTATTTTACAAACAGGGTTACCTTCTTGTATTTTTTGTTATTATTTCTTTAATATCTACAAGCCTCTTTCTTTTGTTGTTTAAACTAAGCCTATTGAAAGCTGTTGCAACTCATCAAACAGGTATTTAGCAACTGTCAACTAAAAAGTCACTTTCAGACTTCGGTATCCCTTCGGTTTTGCCTAAAGGAGGAGGAAGCAGGGGTGTGAAAAAAATAAATAAATTCCCAGGTGAAAAGTTAATTGCAGAAAGAGAAATGTTGCTTCATCTCCAAGTTACTCTTTGTTTTGGGGGCCCATCACAAGGCAAGTTAGGATAAACAGAACACATTTCTTTGTGGTCACAGGTGACGGCTGAGATGGAATCCAAGTGTCTTTGGGTGTGATAAACATGTCGACAGTAGCAGAGATAAATAGGCGGTTCCAGTTGATCAGAACTGACAATCATTTGAAGTTCCTTTAAAAAAAAATCCAGAAAGAAAAAAGAACACCGAGAACTGAGACTTACAAAGGAAAAAGGAGCTATGTTTGCTGATGAAATGTTCAATGTTGTGTGGTTGGGTTCGAGCTGCGCTCTTGGCAACATAAAATATTGAGCTGGGTTGTTTTCAAACGGTGTTGGGAATTTTTAACCTGTTGTATCATTGTAAAGTGGAGAAAGCCGCTTTGGTTTAGTGGTTAAGGGAACCATGCTAAAAAGTGGGAGACTGAGTTCTAATTCCACCATAACCATGAAAGCCACCTGGGTAGCTTTGGGCCAATCACCGGGAGACTGTGAGTTCTAGTCCCACTTTAGCTGTGAAAGCCAATTGGGTGACTTTGGGTCAGTCACCAGGAGACAGTGAGTTCTAGTCCCACCTTAGCTATGAAAGCCAACTGGGTGACTTTGGGCCAATCACCAGGAGGTGAGTTCTAGTCCCGCCTTGGCCAGGAAAATCAACTGTGTGACTTTGGCCTATCACCAATCCGTTCTGAAGAAGCTTCTTGGATGAGAAATGAAACTTTTTCAAAGAAAAATCCAAGAAAGTCCAGTTGCCTTTTGGAAAAGCACATTTCAGAGATCTGGAGAATTATCTAAACAGGGTTCAGACTGATCAATGTTTAGGGGTTGACACTACTCAATTTTATAGGAAGTTAAAGGGGGGGGGAATCCTATAGAAAGCTATGCAAACCATTTTCCTATACTTCTTAAAGAGGTGTCCATATGATTACCATGACTTGAACTCAACTGAATATATATATTTTTTAAAAAAAATAATGTCTTTTTTTTACAGGTGGAATTTGAATGGCTACGACAATTTTGGTTCCAGGGGAAACGGTACAGAAGATGTACTGACTGGTGGGACAAGCCAATGGCAGATCTGGAAGAATTTTGGAGACAAATGGAGCTCATGGTATGTTCTTCTCAATGTCTTACACACTTACAATCGGTTGCAGCATCTTGTGGTCACGCTTGGTGATCTCCTCAGATGGCTTCCCAGTAAGTGACATCAATCGGCGAAGCCAGATTCGCTTAACGGACGCGCGGTTCATTGAACGGAATTGTGATTCCCTTAACAACTGTGGTAATTCACTTAACGGCCATGGTAAAAAAATAGTTCTAAAATCAAGTCTAGTGACACGAGGACTCGTTTAACAACTGCTTTGCTTAGCGGCCAAAATTCCCTTCCCAATTATGGTCATAAGTTGTGGACGATCCGAACCCAGAATTCTGCCTCGGGTGAAAACCAAGAGTACCCGTGTCTTGTTAATTTTTGTCCTCTGCTCCTTCTTGAAGATCTTTAAGCACAACAGGGGCAGTGCGTAGAACTAATTTGTCAGGAAGGTAACTGTCATAAATTTGGAAAACACTTGCTTCGGTGGGTTGGGCGGCTAAGAACTTAGCTTTCTCTCTCTCTCTCTCTCTCTCTCTCTCTCTCTCTCTCTCTCTCTCTCTCTCTCTCTCTCTCTCTCTCTCTCTCTCTCTCCCTCTCTCTCTCTCTCTCCCTCTCTCTCTCCCCCTCTCTCTCTCTCTCCCCCTCTCATTCTCTCTCTCCCCCTCTCATTCTCTCTCTCTCTCCCCCTCTCATTCTCTCTCTCTCTCTCTCTCTCTCTCTCCCCCTCTCATTCTCTCTCTCTCTTCCCCTCTCATTCTCTCTCTCTCCCCCTCTCATTCTCTCTCTCTCTCTCTCTCTCTCTCTCTCTCTCTCTCTCTCTCTCTCTCTCTCTCTCTCTCTCTCTCTCTCTCTCTGCAATCGCAGTTTTCCTTGTAAGTTGCTAAGGGCTGGGAAAAGGCCAAGGAAAGTTGTCGGGTTGTTACTTTATCTCTGCTGTGTGTCAGGAACATGGAAAAATCTCTCATGCCCAAGGAATTCTCAAGGGCCGCGTTCTTTACAAATGGGGTGGTGTTGCCATGTGGGTTTAATTAGAAACAGGGCCTATCGCCTTTCAGAGGGACTCGAGGTGATATTTATCAGTGATCTGGGAAACTCTTTTTTTTTAAATGATCAAGCTGCTTTTAATTTAATTCTTAAACGAACAATTTCATGACTTTGTATGCGTGAAACGCCGTTCACCGGAGCTGTTGCGAATCATCCTTCATAAGGCCTGTTGGTTTTCGCCAAAACCCTTAAATACATTTTCTTGCTTTTTATCGTTCGACTTCTGACGTTCTCTCTCCCCTATTCCCTTTCATACCTGTCCTGAGTCCCAAACATTTCATAATATATATTTTTCTTTAATATAGTTTTACAGCAGGGGGAACTATTGAGCTACGGTCTTCAGGGAAGTCTGCTGTGGAAACATTATGCTTTTTATATATTGGGATAAGTATCAAAAATTTAGCTGTTTCTTCAAGTTAACCATAATCTCTAAGACTTTGTAATACAGGAAATCAGCTGTGGACTAACAAATTCAGCAGCAATTCAGCAAAGAAAGTGCCACACATTGGAGCAGATCTGGTTTCCGTAGAATTAAACATTAAAAAAAAAAAACCGCTTCACATAAATATAACGTCTTTGTTTACATTGTAAAGGCTGCAGAGAAATTTTTTTTAACATAAAAACTAGCTTTTATGTTTTTTTAACATAAAAACTAGCTCACCTGCTTCTTAAAACGAAATCACCTGTTAGCAGAAGACAAAAATAATTTAAGGCGCAACTAATTTATTGTCTTATGCAAGAAGGACAAATTTTCTCATTCCGTCTGTATATTTAGAGGCTGCCACTCAAGTCTTTGCTATTCCTCTGATTTGTGACATTTATGGATTTTTTTAAAAAAAATGGAACTGAGTGTCGTTTCAGGGATGTTAACGCTCCATTTATTTTCAACGTGTTAATAGAGCTTTTCTGAAGAATCCATCCCATTGTCCGCTTTGAGATTTCGTTGGGGGGGGGGGAAGTCCACTTTTTCCTACATTACATATACACATGTTGTTATTTTATTATTCCAATGTTTATTCCTGGCATTTCTTTCCTTTCAAGGGAGGCTCGCCTCGCCCGGCTAGCTCTTGTGATGTAAATGCTAAACCTTTTATTTGAATGACATTCTGATAAAAATCCATTTGGTCTCTTGCTCTCTTTCTCTATTATGAGGCTGTGAATTGCAAAAGGTGAAAGCCAAAAGCAGTTTAAACTTTGGGTCTCCTCCTCCGTTTCCCCTCCCCAACCCTTGTCTGTTTTTTTTTTAAAATGTAAAAGCGATTGGTGTGAATGCATGCACGCGGATAATACATGCAGGGCTGTATTAATTGTAGTGACCAGGATTCGCACTTTAATCACCCTGAGCATCAGAAATGAAGTTCTCGGCCAATTCAAAGACAGTGTTTCCATTTCAAAAGAGGCTAGAAATCCTGGTTTTTCCCAGTCTGGCTGCAAGGCAGACACTGCATGTGATACGGAAGCTGTTCTGAGATACAGTACAGAGACATTTATTTTACCTATAAAAATGTTTTAACATTGGGCTGAAGCCTGGAAAGATGTGAGAGGAAATTTAAAAAAGGGAGTCAGTTTGTTGCAAACATGAGAGAGGGGCAAAGACAAATATAAAATTTGTGTGTGTGTGTGTGCGTGTGCGGAACCTCTCCCCGTGAATTTCAAACGGGTTTTAAAATAAGCTGCGGCTAAAATAATACTTTGCTTGCTAAGTCGAAGGAGAGGGAGTGGAGAAACCTTTGCAATCCGGCCAATGAAGGGCAGGTACGCACCAAATTGTTTCATGCATATTTTGGAAAGAAAAGGGGGGAAAAAATCACACAACAGAGTGAGGTTTGATTCTATGTTTAATGATAGGAGGCGTACTTGGTGGTGATGACTTTTATTAAAATTGAATCGGCTTCCTCGTGATATCAGAAACTTGCATTTATGGAAGGGAGGTGAAAATGCTATTTAAGCCCTGCTAAATGTGGAAAAATTTGGTTCCGGGACTGAGGATAGACGAAGATACGAAGGAATGGTAACCTTCCGGGCACATTAACATTTTTCTTTCCATAAAACCCTGCACTTATCGGAACGATGCCATCTCGAGACTGTTTGTGTTAATACGGAAATTTGCTGCTGTGCCGGATGTCACAGGTTTAAAGGAGGTGTGCATCTTAAAACATTTTCATTATTTCCTGAAAAACTTTGAGCAATAACTGGTAGCCATTTTAGCATCCTCGTAATCATTGCTGCAAAATTTTTACAGCTGCCGTCCACGGATGCAGGCTGTTAGCCAATGAGATCTGAGGGGATAATCAAACATCTGCGTTTTCTCCAATTCTGCTGTTCTAAGCTTCCTGTTTTATTGTCCCTTTCTGCAGGGGTCTCCAATCTTGGCAACTTTAAGCCTGGCGGACTTCAACTCCCAGAATTCCCCAGCTGGCTTGCCCAGCGATGGGCAAGAAGGTTTTGTTCATTTCCCTACAGGAAGGTTGGGAGGGTCTAATTTCTCCAAAAAGAATGGCTGATTTAGAGGTTGAAAAACACCCCAAGAGCCGAGGTGGCGCAGCGGTTAGAGGCAGGTATTGCAGGCCACTTTAGCTGACACTGATCCGCAGGTCAGCAGTTCAAAACTCACCAGCTCAAGGTTGACTCAGCCTTCCATCCTTCCGAGGTAGATAAAATGAGGACCCAGATTATTGGGGGCAATATAAATATACATTGCTTACTGGTGTAAACCGCTTAGAGAGTGCTTGCACTGTGAGGCGGTATATAAATGTCACTAAATAAATAAAATAAATAAATAAATTCTTCTCCAAGTCAAGATCAGATTCTGGAGATTTAGGCATGTCCATGGATTGTTCCAGACAGAGGCAGGGAAGGATTTTGCCACTGCTACCTTCCAAGATACGTTGATTATTGTTATTATTTTTCCTAACTTCTCAGTGCTAGCCTACAGCCCTGGGGTTTTGTGAAGGCCTCCGCAACAAAAGAAGAGCCGTCTGTACTTGTCCCAGGGTACCTTTTTGGAGTATGGGGCGGGGCGGGGGGGGCGGGGAAAGAGTTCCTTTCTGTTTGTAAATTCATGGGAAGAAACAGAACATGTAAGGCAGGGCAAAAATATCTAGTGAACCTTCTTAGTTGGCTCTCCAGCTGTCTTCCGTGCATTGAGGGAAGGGAAATATTGCAAATTGACTTGCGTTTGGACAATTTGGCCATGATAAATAACAGTAGGGTTTCTTGGTGCTCTCCAGACATTTCATGACCAAAACTAGGTGACATTATCAGTGCATGATGATGATGACGTTACCTAGTAGAATAATGAAACATCTGCAAGAAAACTACCAATCTCAGAGAGCACCAAGGATCTGACAGTCCTCCTCCTCCTCCTCCTCCTCCTCCTCCTCCTCCTCATCTCCACAAACCCCATTCCCTTCTGTCACTGATGATGTCACCTAGTTTGGTAATGAAACATCTTCAAGAAAACCACCAAGCTCCGAGAGCACCAAGGACCCCTCATTTCAATCTTGACCTACAAATATTCTCTTTCTACTGATAAAGACCTGTCATTATACGCATTTTCAGGACCACCTTGTGTACATCAAACAATGTCTTCAGAGGCATGGAAGGCGGTAAGGTTGATGGTCTCCAGGTGGCTTGAAGATTAAGACAATCCCCCAAGAAGTTTCCTTAGAAGACTCACATGTAATTAACAGTCAAAGACAGATGATTAAAACTCTAATGCAAATAAATAGGGAATGATTCCATTTCAAGGAATATCTCCCACCCCAACCCCATAAGCAAAAGGAAATACAGATTTACATAGCCAGCAGAGCCATGGTGGCGCAGTGGTTAGAATGCAGTATTGCAGGCTAACTCTGCATCCCCACTGCCAGGAGTTCGATCCTGACTGGCTCAAGGTGGACTCAGCCTTCCATCCTTCTGAGATCAGTAAATGAGGACCCATATTGTTGGGGGCAATATGCTGACCCTGTAAACTGCTTAGAGAGGGCTGTAAAGCACTATGAAGCAGTATATAAGTACATGCTATTGCTATCATGCCTATTATCAACCAAATATAGTCAAGAGTCTTAAACTGAAAGTAAATCTCGGGGTGCACAGATGGTTTTCTTTTGGCCATCCTTCGTTTTTGGGACTTTTAAGACTCCCTGGTTTCCAAATGATTTAAACGGCCTTTCTCCTCTCCTCTTCCTTGGAGAAAGAAATAAGTTCAGAATCAAATCATCCAGGTTGCTAATCTCCATAAGCATGGGGGGAAAATATTTAG
>JALIGW010000121.1:283002-323002 GCA_023053685.1 Diadophis punctatus similis
AGGGAGCCGGACACACTGGGGGTGTCACGGTATAAATATTGCCAGTTGTATGTCTATGCAGGGTGATGCACCCCTATTCTAATATTATGGTACATTCCAATACAGGCAGAACACGTGATATGATCTTGTACGCATGTCTACATTCCTGATCCACCATTAATCACTTTTGACTTGACTCTGACCTGAACGGGTCACGTTTTCCTTAGCAAAGATGTAATTATTCAGGATTTATTGTTTTTATACCGAAATAAATATTTCTATTAGACTTTTAATCTCGGCTTTATTTCTAACTGTCTGAATTCCAAAGAAAAGATCCAAATCGACTCTATGAGATTTATTCTCATTCTCACATGGTAGCATTCGGACGAATGCTTCCCTTGACAGGGGGGAGGTGGGGTTAGGTTTTAATTAGTCAACCAATTTTAGTGTGAATGCACTTCAGCCTGTAGGCTGGGCTTTCCAAGGCAGTTGTTGCTGTCAATATCATTTTTTCTTCTGATTTATTCCAAGCTAATTCTCCTCAGTGTAACTGTTGGTATCCTTTGGAAATTAAAGACACTGTCCCTACAAAATAAGGAGGAGGCAGCCAAGAGCATGTCTGAATACAGAACCTATTGAATGACTTGTATTTATAGTTTAAGAGCCGTGGTGACGCAGTAGTTAGAATGCAGTATTGCAGGCCAACTCTGCCGACTGCCAGGAGTTCGATCCTGACCGGCTCAAGGTTGACTCAGCCTTCCCACCCTTCCAAGGTGGGTAAAATGAGGACCCAGATTGTTGGGGGCAATAGGCTGACTCTGTAAACTGCTTAGAGAGGATTATAAAAGCACTATGAAGCAGTATATAGCTCTAAATGCCATTGCTATTGCTATTAATCATATAACAGTGGGAATTCTTTTTGTTACAGAGGAAGAAACTTCTAAATCTGTCTATTTCAACTTCCATCCAACATGAAAAATGACCATTAGAGGTTCTAACACAGCTTTGCCCAACTTCCAAAGACGTGGGCTTTCAAAATTCTCATTCAGCATCATATATTTTGGGTGGGTGCCCAGTTTGGGGGAAAGGGTTATTTTAGAATTATGGGATGGAGAGAACAAAAATTTTCTGTCCACTTTCCCAGTTGTTCCTTTTCACCTGAATTGACAGGTGGAAAGGACCGCATAGCGATTTCATTGTTGGCTCTGAAAGTTGGCAGAGTCAGAACTGGTATAATAATATTGAAAACAAAATGATGAATACCCGAAGCAGTTCAAAACTGGGGGAAGCAGGGGAGTTAATTGAAAGGTCAAAATGAGGCTGGCAAGTCACCCACCGTTCCTGAAAGTTTATCTTGACATCTTCCAAACCGCTAAGGAAACTTGACTCACGATAGGTGTGGACATGATTGATTGACACTGGAAAGCAGTTTCTTTCAAAGGCGCATTCCATTGAAAGCAACGTGGCATGGATGGATGGGTGTCTCAAGTGGGCTGCAGAAAGGGACAAACCTGTGAATGATGTCTTAGGATCAGGGTTGCTCTGGCAGTGACAACTTGAGATAGAGAGGAAGAAGTTTACCCAACCTCATAAGTTTCAAATTTCACAGGAAGTTAAGCTCTAGAGGTGACATTTGGGCGGCTGCCACAAGGAAGAGGAAGTCAAGCTATTCTCCAAAGCACGTGAAGGCAGGACAAGAAGCAATGGATGGAAACTAATCAAGGAGAGAAGCAACCTAGCCAGAACTAAGGAGAAATTTCCTAACAGTGAGAGCAATTAACCAGTGGAACGACTTGCCTTCAGAAGTTGTGGGTGCTCCCAACATTGGAGGCTTTTAAGAAGAGATTGGACAATCATTTGTCTGAAATGATATAGGATTTCCTGCTTGAGTAGACGGTTGGCTAGAGGACCTCCAAGGTCCCTTTCGACTCTGTTATTCTGTTATTCTTTTTTGAGAATTTCTGTTTGAACAGGAACATGTTTTCGGTGTCAGCACGCAGAATCCAGATTAAGTTGCACAAGCCAGTTTGAGTAACTTGTAAATCGTGCCCACATGGGATCATATCTATATATCTATATTATATCTATATCTATATATCCATATCATATCCATATCCATATCCATCCATCCATCTCTATATCTCTATCTCTATCTCTATCTCTATCTCTATCTCTATCTATCTATCTATCTATCTATCTATCTATCTATCTATCTATCTATCTATCATCTATCTATCTATCTATCTATCTATCTATCTATCTATCTATCTATCTATCTATCTATCTATCTATCGAGCCGAGGTGGTGCAGTGGTTAAAATGCAGCACACCAGTTCAGCAGTTCAAATCTCACCGGCTCAAGGTTGACTCAGCCTTCCATCCTTCCGAGGTGGGTAAAATGAGGACCCAGATTGTTGGGGGCAAGATGCTGAACTCTGTAAACCGCTTAGAGAGGGCTATAAAGCACTATGAAGCGGTATATAAGTCTAAGTGCTATTGCTATTGCTATCTCTCTCTCTCTCTCTCTCTCTCTCTCTCTCTCTCTCTCTCTCTCTCTCTCTCTCTCTCTCTCTCTCTCTCTCTCTCATCCATCTCTCTCTCTCTCTCTCTCTCTCTCTCTCTCTCTCTCTCTCTCTCTCTCTCTCTCTCTCTCTCTCTCTCTCTCTCTCCCCCTCCCTCCCTCCCTCCCTCCCTCCCTCCCTCCCTATCTATCTATCTATCTATCTATCTATCTAAGGTGGAGAAAATCCCCAAGGTCCTATAACCTTTATTGCTTCAGCCCAAGAGATGCAGGGATCCATTCTTGAAATGGATGGAGATATAATACATATTAATGACATGTAGATAGAATAAAATAAATTCCGCCGGTGCCTTTCATTCAAAGGTTTGTAGGTATTGTATTCTGAATAAGGCATAAGCTTGAGAAAGACGTTAGGCAGCTCGAGAAAATGTGCATGAATTTAAATATTAAGCTGTCCTTCATAATGTCAGGGAAGACTCAGCCCTGTAAAACTAGTTTGTTTGAGCATTTCTAGTAGTTTCCATGCGGTCAGGCACTTACCATTTCCTTGCAATTTGTTAGATTATTTATGGGCAGCGGAGTGCTTCGGATTCCGTTCCCAAAAGATGCTTTGGGAGGGAGGTGGGAGGAAGATAGCATTTACCAATAGCACTTAGACTTATCTACCGCTTCACAGTGCTTTTACAGCCCTCTCTAAGCGGTTTACAGAGTCAGCCTATTGACCCCAACAATCTGGGTCCTCATTTTACCCACCTCGGAAGGATGGAAGGCTGAGTCAACCTTGAGCCTAGTGAGATTTGAACAGCTGAACTGCAGGCAACTGGTAGTCAGCAGAAGTGGCCTGCAGTACTGCACTCTAACCACTGCGCCACCGAGGCTCTTAGATTGAATGTATCTGCAGTTCATGAAAGCAGCTGCTTCTTTTTCTGGGATCAGGTGGTAGCTGCAAAGTTAGCGGTGGAATTGCGGTGGAATCTCCAGCTAGAAAGAGAGTGGGTAGAGTCAAGAGAGTAGCTAGCTTGGAATCTTTGCAAGGGGGGAAAAGCAACGGAGACCTGATCCTGTTTGTTCTCAAGAGAATACAGGTCGTCTGGCAAGATTCTTGTAAATAGGTGAACGGAGGCAGTCCTCGACTTACAACAGGTTGTTTAGTGACCATTCAAAGTTACGACAGCACTGAAAAAAGGGGGGTAGGACCGTTTTTCACACCCGTTGCAGCATCCCCATGGTCACATGATCAAAATTTAGATGCTTGGCAACTGGCATGTACTTATGACAGTTGCAGTGTCCCGGAATCATATGATCCCCTTTTGCGACCTTCTGACAAGCAAAGTCAATCGGGAAGCCAGATTCATTTCACAACAGGTTACCAACTTAACAACTGCGCTGTTCACTTACAGGAGGCCAAAATTTCTGTAGTTAAGTGAGACATTTGTTAAGTGAGTTTTGCCCCGTGTTACGTCCTTCCTTGCCAACAGTTGTTAAGCGAATCACTGCAGTTGATAAGCTAGTAACCCGGTTGTTAAATGAATCTGGCTTCCCCGTTGACTTTGCTTGTCAGAAGGTCGCAAAAGGAGAATACGTGACTGTGGGATAAAGCAACGGTCATAAGTATGAACCAGTTGCCAAGCGTCAGGATTTTGATCACGTGACCCTGGGGATGCGGCAAAGGTCGTAAGTGTGAAAAACGGTCCTAAGTCACTTTTTTCCATGCCGTTGTAACTCTGAACGGTCACTAAATGAACATCCTGTACTTTAATCCCCACAAATCAGGGGTGAAATACTACCAGTTCGGCCCGGTTCGGGTGTACCGGTAGTGGCGGCTGCTGGTGGTTTGGATAACTGGTAGCGGCAGCAGCGCGAGGCTCCGCCCAGACGTCGCCATTTTCTTGTTTTTAACCCTCTGCGCATGTGTAAAGCCTTCTGCGCATGTGCAGAGGGTGAAAAAGTATGTGCAACGATGGCGCGCAAAGCGTGTACTTCCGAACCAGTCGGAAAGGTAAGTAGATTTCACCACTGTCACAGATGGTTATCATTTTGAAGACCTGCTGTAAACCCTTGCTATTTTTTCCTTTAAAAAACAACAACAACACCCACTTTATCAAAGAATGGCCATTTTAAACTTTCCTTTGTTGCTTCTGTTATGAAGCGAGCTTTTTTTTCCCCCCTAAGCAAATCGGATGATTTTTCTCAGATCTTATTTTCCCCCCCTTTTTACAGAGAAAAGTGAACTTCTAGGAATGCTATTGATGGTGCAGTTAAGCGTAGAGACCTCCTGAATCTCTGAGTAAGTTCTCAGTCCAACACAATAAACATCAGGAAACTCAATTGGCCTAATATATTCTTAATTTCAAATAGAGAAGTGGGGGGAAAAAGAAGTGAAATGTGAGACTATTTCCACTGGGCATGCTGTAAATCTTACAAAATACACAGGCTTTCTCCTTTGGCAGACATCAAAGCAAGGTGGCTCAGGAGATTAGAATATATTTGGAATCTTAGTTTGATGAGCAAAACTTCCATTCTGATATTTATTATGCATGGCTTGGCTTTCCTTTCTTCTGTTGCTTTCTTTTTTTTTTCTTTTGTTCTGTTTATCCACAGCGTCTTTTCTTCCCTGCAGTAACAGAGGAGGAAGTATCCGTTTCACAAAAGCCCCAAAAGAGTGTGGGATGGTTTTTTTTTTCATCCCCCCCACCCCGACCCGAAGTCCGGTTGTAAGCCCACGTGGCAGAAACAAACTTTTCTTTTATTGCATTCATTCCCCAAGGAGCCGAGTTTCCCCCCACCTTCCAAAAGCTTCCCACGAACACTTTTCGTTTATGAAGGCGTTACAATGAGTCAGGTGGGCGGTGGGAGGCTCAGACAGGTAAGGAGAAGTTGGCTTTGAGAAGAGTCGACAACATCCTTTGGGGCTCCGTGTTCCTCAGATCTTCGGCTAGGGTTTCCTACAAATTTTGAGGTCCCGGAAAGAGAGGCAAGGAAGGAATGAAAGGTGTGCTGAGTCATATCATTGCTGGGATTTGATGTCTGTTTATTTTTTTTCCCTGCCTTTATTATTTTTACAAAGAACTGAAGGTGGAAAACATATCCAACACACCGTTCTATTTTCCGCACAAGAACAACCCTGTGAGGTGGGTTGGACTTGTTGTAAGGAATATCCTTCTGAGTTCGGTTCCAAGTGGGGAAAAAGATATTGGAAGCATGGTGGCTGCTTGGAAAGATGGTTTAATGGTGGACAGCAGGACCACATGGTTTGAGGTCCTGGGGAAAAGAGGGATCACATCCTCGAAGATGAAGAAGAAGAAGAGAAGGGCCGAGATGTTGAGCGTGCCCTAGTTTTATACCCTCTGTTGGGCCCCACCTTAAGAGTTTCCTGTTCCTGTGTAAGAAATGTATAAGAGCCGAGGTGGCGCAGCGGTTAGAGGCAGGTACTGCAGGCCACTTTAGCTGACTGTGATCTGCAGGTCAGCGGTTCAAATCTCACTGGCTCAGGGTTGACTCAGCCTTCCATCCTTCCGAGGTAGGTAAAATGAGGACCCAGATTGTTGGGGGCAATATAAATATACATTGCTTACTGGTGTAAACCGCTTAGAGAGTGCTTGCACTGGGAGGCGGTATATAAATGTCACTAATAAATAAATAAATCCCATTGGCTGTCAGACTCCCGGGGGGGCGGGGGTCTTAGCTAACTCTGTAGCCTTTGTCTGTGTCCCAGGCTAGTTTGAGTGCTGGCTGATGCATTCTTCCCAAGTGCCATATGTGGTGAGTTTCTGTTTGCTAGATGGGTCTGCCTGAAGGTGGTAGATCTTTGTTATGTAGAATAGACTGGCCCAGGCTATTAACAAAGGTGGGGGGAATGAGTGAGCTGGGCCCATTCTTTGATGGCACATTGACAAAGGTGGGGGCTACTAAGAGTGAGTCTGTTTCCTGCCTAAAACATGTTTCTCCATTTCTTAGCCAGGGAAATATAATATTCTGCCTTTTTAATATTTCCTGAAATATTTCATTCCTCTAGGAGGGGGGTAGGTGCTAACTTCCTACAGATTGAGAGAGAATGATTGGCCCAAAGTCACCCAGCTGGCTTTTATGGCTAAGGTGGGACTAGAACTCACCGTCTCCTGGTGATTCGCCTAAAGCCACCCAGCTGGCTTTCATGGCTGAGACTAGAACTCACCATCTCCTGGTGATTCACCCAAAGTCAGCCAATCAGCTTTCATACCTTAAGACAGGTCTAGAACTCACAATATCCTGGTGATTAGCCCATAATCACCTAACCGGCTTTCATGCCTAAAACAGGATTAGAACTCGCAGTCTCCCAGTTTCTAGCCTGACGCCTTAATCACTAGACCAAACTGGCTCTTAGTATGTTCCCTGTTAAGCATGCAAAACTTCACAGAACTCCCCCAATTCTTCTCTTCGGTTCAGAGATTCTTCTCTTGAGCATCTCCCATTTGTCAATAGTTTTCAAAGAGGGCAGATGTAGGGTTCGCCTGCTTGGGCAGGGGGTTGGACTAGATGACCTGCAAGGTCCCTTCCAACTCTGTTAATCTGTTAAGGGCAACTTTTACACCCTTCTTATTCGCATTCGCAACCCAGTCAAACCAACATTCGGCCTGGCCTTTTCTTCGTTATATCTCCCCACCATCTTCCCTCTCCCTTGCCGTTTTCCAAAGTTGTGGAAGAACTGTATCAAAGAGAACAGGGGTATCAAACTCCAGGCACGTGGGCCGGATGTGGCCTGCGGGGTGCTTAGATCTGGCCCGCGAGGCCCTGGAAACAGCAAAGGGCCGGCCCGCAGTACCTCTGCCAGCGAAAACGGAGCTCGGGAGGGCTCCGGTTTTGCTGGCAGAGGGCTAGCAAAACAAACTCAAAACAAAACCAAAGGAGAAATGTTTCCCCTTTTGCATTTGAGCATGCAAGAAGGGACAGGAAAGGAGAAAGGGAAAGAAGAAAGACAAGGAAAAAGATGGAAAGATGAAAAGAGAGCAAGGAAGGAAAAAGAAGGAAAGAGGGGAAGGAAGAAGAAATGAGAATGAAGCGGGAAGGAAAAAGAAGAAGAAGAGAAGGAAGGAAGGAAGGAAGGAGATTAATAAGAGTGAGGGAGGGTCCTGCTTTAGCACTTGGCCACCACAGGTGCCCCCCTACATGAGTGACGTCAAGCTGGCCACGCCCATCCCCAGCCACACCTCCCCCTGAGGTCAAACATAATCCTGATGCGACCCTCAATGAAATCGAGTTTGAGAACCCTGAAGTAGAAAATCAGGTGGCAATATTTGCAATACAGCAAAGCCCATTTTATGAGAAAAATGAAGAGGCAGACATCGTCCCTTCCATTCCTCCTGTTTCAGTTTTCTTAATAAAAACTGAAAATATCCAAGGTGTCAGGGGTTTATACCCCTTCTCCTTTTTAGAGGTCAGATGGGATGAAAACGCCAACAGCTGTTCGGCAAGCAGCTTGGATGGTTTTTAATTGTCTCCTTTTGTTCGAACTGCAGTAATTCTTGTCGAGATTGTCAAGGGGCTTTTTACGCCCCGGAAGAAAGGGTACCATATTTTAAGGTCGCATGCTTAACCCTACGGCATGGCTACCATATACATTGGGACCTTTTGTTTTTAATTCATGAGTATCCAAAGAGGGATGCGGACAGGATGCAAGACGAGAGTGTTCACAAGCTTTAAATAACTTATTGTGTTAAAAAAGAGAGTATATTTTTTTGTCTCTGTCCTTCAGTTGATGACCATTGGTCTTGTATGCTCTGTGGCAAGTTGATTGATTTGCTAGGGGGAAAGTGTTTTTGTATCCCATGGTTGATCTTTTGACCTGGAAGATATTTTACTGACCTTAACTCCTTTCTTTCTTTCTTTCTTTCTTTCTTTCTTTCTTTCTTTCTTTCTTTCTTTCTTTCTTTCTTTCTTTCTTTCTTTCTTTCTTTCTTTCTTTCTTTCTTTCTCTTAAAACCAGATGTACCATCCAAGAGAAATGTTGAGGAGAAGAATGATAACATTATTGTCTAGCTAGCCGGAACAAGTACAATGAACACACACTGTTGAAAGGCTTCACACCATCCACCAATTACTGCAGTTGACAATTTCTGTTGTGAAATTGAGAAGCCATTCCAGCATCGGTGGTATTCCCCCACCTCCAGATCTCCCTCATTGGTAGAACTGGATTGTGGTCCCCATTTTGATAGAAGAAGCGCTGTCTAAATACTTCACGGAAGAAATAAATATATTTTCTTCTGGAGATATTAATGCAGAAGAATTGATCCTCTTGCTTGGGCTTAGCAAACCCACTTCCAAACTGAGATTGGTATCAGCCATAAACGTCCCATTGGGCCTTGGGATTCTTCTTCTGTAGAACCAGGAGAGCGTTAAGCTTTTGCTGCTGCTTCTGGCACCCAATCTATTTTTCTCTGTGGTGAGATGTGTTCATGTCTGCCATTCTAAAAAATAACCTGTTCCAACTAGTATCTAATAATTTAGAGCAGTGCTTCTCAACCTTGGCAACTTGAAGATATGTGGACTTCAACTCCCAGAATTCCTCAGCCAGGATATGATGAACGGTTACAGGAACTGGTCATGGCTAGTCTAGTGAAGAGAAGGACCAGGGGTGACATGATAGCAGTCTTCCAATACTTGAGGGGCTGCCACAGAGAGGAGGGGGTCAAGCTATTTTCCAAAACACCTGAAGGCCAGGCAAGGAATAATAGATGGAAACTGATCAAGGAGAGATTCAACCTAGAAATAAGGAGAAATTTCCTGACATCAACCAATGGAACAGAAGTTGCCTTCGGAAGTTGTGGGAGCTTCATCACTGGAAGCTTTCAAGAAGAGACCGGACTGCCATCTGTCAGAAATGGTTTAGGGTCTCCTGCTTGGGCAGGGGGTTGGACTAGATGACCAACAAGGTCCCTTCCAACTCTGTTATTCTGTAAGCCATCTTCAAGTTGGCATGGTTGAGAAACACTGCTTTAGACCTCTCCAAGGCATTCCATATTATATGGCCTTGAGATATTTTTTTGATTAATCATGTGCCATCCAGTCATGTTCAACTTCTGATGACCATATTTATAGATTTTCTCTATAATGATTGCCTGCACTTCTCAGATCTCTTCATGATGCTGCCATTATCTCTATAACTGAGTCGACCTTGCTACTAATTGTCCTCTTTTTCTCTTTCCTTTCCTCTTTTAAGCATTCTAGGTTTCCCCAGAGAGCTACGTCTTCACATAATATGTCCAAAGTAGGATAATTTGAGCTTGGTCATTTGTGTCTCCAGTGAGAATTCTGGTTTGATCATAGACTTTTTGGACTCCATAAAATACTTTTCTAAAACTTGATGAATTCTGTTACAGTCTCTATATTGGAAATCCAGATGTTGACACAAAGGGAGGAGGCCAATCCAGCCTATGATAAAAGGGATAGGTCTGGATAAAATTGGACGGCCATTGAGCTGATGTCATTCCTCCGGGGTGAACCAAACAGGAAGCATGATTCGATGAGCTAAGTCTACTTTATGCTAAGGTTACATTAACAGAAACTTGTGAGTCTGAGGTTACACACTTCCCACTTGGCACTTTTAACCATCTAATCAATTAGGGTGGGTCCTTCCTAATTTTTTTCCTCTGATCATTAAGCAATGGAGGGCCCCTGCTTCTCTTCTCTGATGGTTTCCTAGGCAGCCTACTTTCCTTCATCCCCCAAGGCCATCTACACTTCTAGAAAGCAGTTCTAATGCTCCTTTAAATGTGGGGTTAGTGCCAACTATGAACGCAGGTCTGAATCATGAATTTGTTCTCTTTTAGTCTTCAACCACAGCCCTTGATGGACCACAGTCTTTGTTTACAAGTCTCCTGGACTTTGTTAATTACTGTCATTACCCTTCCTTCCTTCCTTCCTTCCTTCCTTCCTTCCTTCCCTCCCTCCCTCCCTCCCTCCCTCCCTCCCTCCCTGGCAAAGCGCCGGCATACATTTCCAGAATCTTTTTTTAAAATTAAATTAAATTAAATTTATTGTTCTTATAAGCCGTCCAATCCCGTGGGACCAATGCTTTTCCCTCTTCTTAATATGGGGCAGATTTTAGTATATGTATATGTATGGATCGACCACATCAGCAAATATTGTGGGCCCAACTGGCAAAAGGAAACTTAGGACCGTCTTGATTGGGAACATGCGGAAGAGGCCTTCGTTTTGCAGTGGATAGACAATGGCTAAAATTATGATGATCTGTATGTGTGTATATATATGTCTATGTGTACGTATATATGTGTTTGTATATGTGTAATATGTGTGTATGCACATATAAACATACATCCACACATATACATCCACTCATAGATACATATAGATACACGCGCACATGCACACCCATACAAACAGACACACAAACATACACATATACATATACACATACCCAGGCAGACAGACAGATTACATGTAATTTAATTTAATTTAATTTAATTTAATAGATTTGTATGCCGCCCAACTCCCCGGGGGACTCTGGGCGGCTCACAGCACGTACACACACACAGACAGACACACACATACACCTCCTTGCTTATTTAACAGTATATCAATATGAAAAGAAGAGAATGCAGAACGTTTTGATGTGTTCCAAATGTGTATTTTCCATACAACATCCTCGTTCAGGCTTAGCAAGGCCGGCTGAGAGAGGGATATGCCCTCCGTATAATGATATGGAAGCTGCTGCCTTTCGCAATCGTTCCTCTGTGTGAGTTAAAGGTATAAATACGGCGTCTGCAGAACGGCAAAGGAAGCCATTATCTCTAGAAGATGAGGCAATAATATATGCTTATCAAAGCAGAACACGGCTCTGAAAACTGCGAGTTACACTTCGGTAAGGATTCATGCCAGAAGCCTATTAAGTTGATGGTGTTTCCTTCCTACCACCCTTTCCCCAAAGTGGCATTAGTCGGGAGAACAACAACAACAAAATCTTTATCTTTCTTTATCTCCCTTTAATGAATTGCAGGTATATTTGCACACACGAGCTTTTCAGTTGCCTAGCTTCCTCTGTATGAATTTCTGCTTTTAGCAAACTGGGGAGTTAGCAAATGTAGAAAAGAAAAAAAAAACAGTGTTCTGCATCCTTGTTTAATTTCTCTTTCCCTAACCCTCCCCATTAAGTAACGGTCGTGTAGTTTCACGAATTGGAGAGTCAGTTGAGGGTAGCGGTTAAGACAGCAGGCTAAAAACTAGGAGACTGTGAGTTCTAGTCCTGCCTGAAGTATGAAATAGCAATAGCAATAGCACTTAGCCTTATATACCGCTTCGTAGTGCTTTACAGCCCTCTCTAAGCGGTTTACAGAGTCAGCATATTGCCCCCAACAATCTGGGTCCTCATTTTACCGACCTCGGAAGGATGGAAGGCTGAGTCAAACTTGAGCCCGTGAGATTTGAACAGCTGAACTGCAGCTAGCAGTCAATTGAAGTAGCCTGCAGTGCTGCACTCTAACCACTGCACCACCTCCGCTCTGAAAGCCAGCTGAGTGACTTCAGGCCAATCAGCAGTTGACTGTGAGTTCTAGTCCTGTTCTAGTTCTGGACATGAAAGCCAGCTGGGTAACTTTGGGTCAATTACTAGGAGACAGTGAGTTATAGTCTCGCATTAGACATGAAGGCTAGCTGGGTAACTTTGGTCAATCACCAGAAGACTGTGAGTTCTAGTCCTGTTCTAGTTCTGGGCATGAAAGCTAGCTGGGTAACTTTGGTCAATCGCCAGGAGATGATGAGTTCTAGTCCCACCTTAGGCATGAAAACTGGCTGGGTGATCTTGGGCCTCTCAGCCCTAGGAAGCAGCCAATGGCCAACCACTTTCAAAATATTGATGGATTTTTCTCAATTGCGTGGATTTTTCTTTCGGTTGGCTTATTATTCGTCATCAGTGGATAGTCCTACCTTTTGAAAATGGGACGTGGGATTTCCCACTATAAGCGTCACTTCTTGTTGAGAGAATCAGCATTACGACAAGTTTCATAAATAAAGAAGTTTGCAGAGCAAGCAGGACTAATGCAAAGGGCTTTAATCACCTGATCAGGTTACTACCATCTTGCCTTTTTTTAAAATAGTCTTTATTAAATTTTTACAATAAAAAAAACAAACACAAACAAAACACACAAACACAAACAAGTACAAATATTTACAAACAACAACAAGAAATAGTCCAATACTTTAACAGCGTTGTTAAAGTGTTTCTTTCGTATCAATATCTATATATACATTTTAAGTACATTCCATATCATAATTATCGGTGAATATCATCCGTAATTTAATTAATTTAATTACAGCTTGTAAAGAAAGTGTTTATGGATATATCTCAATTCCTCTTCATCCTTATAGCCAAATTTTTAATTTTGGGTTTTGTTTAATCCAATTGCATACCTTATTCCATATTTCGTAAAAACCCGTGTCGTCTTTTCCATGAATCTCCATTGTCAGTTTGCACATTTCTGCGCAATCGAGTATTTTTCTGAGCACCATCGAAGCAGTGGGCACGTGTTCTGATTTCCATCTTGCCTTTTTTTTTAAACCCTTCTGCCCTTCTTGGACACCTGAATGAAATGCTTCCGTACAGAATTACTATTTCTATGCTTTAAATCACCCCTGTGAACTTGATCTGGAACGAGAGATTAGTTAAATATTTTCACCACAATTGTCAATCCTGAGAATAAATCTAGGAAAAAACCACCCTTAAAATAAGCATTTATTATTTCTCGAAGAAAACTGAGCCATATATATCCCCTCGACTGCCGGATGGAAATATTGACCTTCGTATTTTTCATTCCATCCCTGTCTTTCCTTTTATTTTTGAGCGCTTCCTAGGTATTTTAGAGGCAGGCTTTGTTGCCGTCACTGGGATTTCTCCGACTCCAGAAAAGGTGGGGGGGAGGAAGGAATGCTTAATAATAATCTCTCACCCCAGCGTTCCCATGAGTCTCTTGTCTTTGTAGTGACTGCGTAGGCCAAGCTAGCCGAAGTAGATTATGCTGAGTTTTAAAGTCACCCACAAAGCTCAGCGTGGCAAAGAACTTGGAAAATTGCAAGTCGCGGGGAAGAAGAAATAAGGGTTGGGAGGGCAGGGACCGAAAGCAACAATTTTGTAGATCTGCAAAGGTCAAAATAAGGCTTTGGTTATATAGGGAGAGGCTAGAAAAATCCCACCCCATCTCCTATCGTAAGAAAGCTGCTTTTTTTTTAAATGCAGCAGTGGTTAATGTACTCGATGGGAAAGATTTAAGAGTTGCGGGAAAGCCACGGCTTCAGTTTTATTGGGTTGCTATTGAGAAGCCAAAGGCGTAGCTTCAAGTAGGTGCTTGGCGATCTCTTGATGGGCTGTCAAGACCAAGACACTGTGTCTGTGCTGCACTAGCTACTACAGTTCTAGGCTGCATAAACAGAAGGATAGAATCAAGATCACGTGAAGTGTTAATACCACTTTATAATGCCTTGGTAAGGACACACTTGGAACACTGCATACAGTTTTGGTTGCCACGATGTAAAAAAGATGTGGAGACTCTAGAAAGAGTGCAGAGAAGATGATTAGGGGACTGGAGGCTAAAACATATGAAGAACGGTTGCAGAAACTGGGTATGTCTAGTTTAATGAAAAGAAGGACTAGGGGAGACATGATAGCAGTGTTCCAATATCTCAGGAGTTGCCACAAAGAAGAGGGAGTCAAACTATTCTCCAAAGCACCTGAAGGCAGGACAAGAAGCAATGGGTGGACACTAATAAAGGAGAGAAGCAACCTAGAACTAAGGAGGAATTTCCTGACAGTGAGAACAATGAATCGGTGGAACAGCTTGCCTCCAGAAGTTATGGGTGCTCCAACACTGGAAGTTTTTAAGAAGAGATTGGGCATCCATTTATCTGAAATGGCATAGGGCCGTGATGGCGAACCTATGGCACGCAGAGGTGGCACGTAGAGCCCTCTCTATGGGCACACATGCCGTTGGCAGCTGCTCTTCTGGGATCCGTCGCGCGTGCATGCCATAACGTGGAAGAGAGCACCTGGCCAGTGTGCATGCATTCGATGGAACCCGGTGCGCATGCGCGCAACGGCCAGCTGCTCTCTTCCGGGTTCCGGCACTCTGGTGTGTGCACATGTACATGCGCGCTCTCCAGTTTTGGCACTCGGTGCTGAAAAGGTTAGCCATCACTGGTATAGGGTTTCCTGCCTAAGCAGGGGGTTGGACTAGAAGACCTCCAATGTCCCTTCCAACTCTGCTTATTCTATTCTATTCTATTCTATTCTATTCTATTCTATTCTATTCTATTCTATTCTATTCTATTCTATTCTATTCTATTCCATTCCATTCCATTCCATTCCATTCTATTATTCTATTCTATTCTATTCTATTCTATTCTATTCTATTCTATTCTATTCTATTCTATTCTATTCTATTCTATTCTATTCCATTCCATTCCATTCCATTCCATTCCATTCCACTCCACTCCACTCCACTCCACTCCACTCCATTCCATTATTCCATTCCATTCCATTCCATTCTATTATTCTATTCTATTCTATTCTATTCTATTCTATTCTATTCTATTCTATTCTATTCTATTCTATTCTATTCCATTCCATTCCATTCCATTCCATTCCATTCCACTCCATTCCATTATTCCATTCCATTCCATTCTCTATTCTATTCTATTCTATTCTATTCTATTCTATTCTATTCTATTCTATTCTATTCTATTCTATTCTATTCTATTCCATTCCATTCCATTCCATTCCATTCCACTCCACTCCACTCCACTCCACTCCACTCCATTATTCCATTCCATTCCCTAGCTCCTGGGATGATCGTACATTGAAACATGAATTACTCGATGAGTTCTGTGTTGCATATGGTCTTCGGCCATTCGTCATCTCTGCAAATCCGCTGAGTGCTCTTCGAAGCACCGAAGTCTGACATGTTAGTTATACCTGCGCTGGGCTAACAGTGGGGATACCAAGGCAGACAGAAAGGACCATGTGTTGCAACAGCTGGCTTCCATAAAGAGCAGCGGCCTCCCCTCCCTTTTCTTCCTCCCTCGCTTCTCTCCTCCTTCCTTTCGTTTCTCTCCACAAGCAGGCGGCCATTTTTCAACAGCTCCACCAGGGGGAAGGGAAGGAAACTTTAAAGAAACCCCAAAACCTCCACTGCAATTGTTGATGTCGAGCGCGGTGCAATAATTAAAAAGAAGAAGTAGGGTTACCGTTTCGTGTTGTGGGTCCAAAGGAGAGGCGCGATATCTTAAAACCAGAATTTCCATTCCATTCCATTTGGTCCTGACCGGCTCAAGATTGACTCAGCCTTCCATCCTTCCGAGGTGGGTAAAACGAAGACCCAGATTGTTTGGGGCAAAATACTGACTCTGTAAAACCGTTTAGAGAGGGCTGTAAAAGCACTATGAAGCGGTATATAAGTCTAAGTGCTATTGCTTTAAGTCACTCCTTTTCCCAGTGCCGTTGTAACCTCAGCAACAGCAATAGCACAGACTTGGTCACTAAATGAACTGTTGCAAGTCGAGGATTGCCTGAACAGGGTATGCATCCTATTTGATGGACGACAGGGAAAATGTCCCAGTTGTGTCCTAAAACAGAACAATGCCAGAATAACCGAGTTGGAAGGGACCTTGGAGGTCCTCTAGTCCAACTCCCTGCTCAAGTAGGAGACCCCATACCATTAGAGCCGTGGTGGCTCAGTGATTAGAATGCAGTATTGCAGGCTAATTCTGCCGACTGCCAGGAGTTCGATCCTGACCGGCTCAAGGTTGACTCAGCCTTCTATCCTTCCAAGGTGGGTCAAATGAGGACCCAGATTGTTGGGGGCAAGAGGATGACTGTAAAACCGCTTAGAGAGGGCTGTGAAGTACTGTGAAGCGGCTTATAAGTTTAAGTGCTATTGGCCTTCCTTCCATCCATCCATCCATGATGGCACAGTGGTTAGAATGCCATATTGTAGGCTGACTCTGCTCACTGCCAGGAGTTCGATCCTGACCGGCTCAAGGTTGACTCAGCCTTCCATCCTTCCAAGGTGGATAAAATGAGGACCCGGATTGTTGGGGGCAATGTGCTGACTCTGTAAACCACTTAGAGAGGGCTGTAAAGCACTGTGAAGCAGTATGTAAGTCTGTGCTATTGCTATTGCTGAGCAAATCACTGCAGTTGTTAAGTGAATCACAAGGTCATTAAGCAAAGCCAGCACATACCCCCATTGACTTTGCTTGTTGGAAGCCAGCTGGACAGGTCAGAAATGGTGATCATACGATAAATACATTCCAGTTGTCAAAGCGCCCAAACTTTGATTACTTAACCGTGAGGATGCTGCAGTAGTTATACATGTGAGGACCGGTCATAAGTCAGTTTTTTTCAGTGCTGTTGTAACTTGGAACCGTTGCCAAACAAATGCTTGCAAGTTGAGAAGTCTACGCGATGTCTACAGTGCTTGGATTCCATATTTATTCCTGATTTTATCTGGCTCCAACTCTTTGTCAAAGAGTTAGCCACTTCCCGCGCTTATAAATACAACCCAAATGAACTGTTTTCAATTGGATAATTTACAGGAGTTGGAAGAGGGAGGCATTGCTGCTTAGGAACTAAAGTTTCCCCATTTATTTTGGTCCTCAACTCTTGGACGTGAGGAGGGCTTAGCAAGAGCTCAGAACTGATCCTTGTTAATCTCTTTGGAAAGGCTGGAAAGTACATTAGATCTCCCGATGAAAAGCTTATTTGTTGACAAAATGAAGTGCTAAAGCTGAGCAGAGCACCCTTTCGCCTGTTTGGTTCCAGGAAGGGAGAGAATTCAACGCCCAAACGTGGCCTAAATCACTGCGATTCTTTGAGGGAAGGTCTTCCCTCCCTATCCAGCCAAACCAACCAACAGTCTAGTATCTCTTTGTGGCAACTCAAATAACTAATTTGAGTTATCGATGCTGTGGGTTGTTATCTTTCTCGCTGGGCCCATCCAGGATGTGTTTTCAGCAGGGAAGGGAGTGGAGGAAAATAGCCTTCAACATATCCTAAACATTAGAATCCTTCAGAAAATTCTCCGTTGAGCGATGGATGAGATAAGACAGACCTACGTGCCTTGTTTGTTGGGTCAAGTGACCTCAGGTCTTAGACATGCCTTGCGGAAGGAAAAGAAGGGAGATCCTGGAGCGAAGTTGAAGGCTTCACTCAACATTGGGTGAAACAGAGTTTCTATGGACAATCATCTGTCATTAAAGGTCATTAAGTGAATGAAAACTCCCAGAATTGACCTTACTTTGATAAGAAGGCCCTTGTTCAAAAGAACATCTTCCGAATATATATATATATATATAGTCTCCCTTTATTTTCATTTATCAGCAAAAAATCCTACATATATATATATATATATATATATATATGTATGTATGTATGTATGTATGTATGTATGTATGTATGTATGTATGTATATATATATATATATATATAGAGAGAGAGAGAGAGAGAGAGAGAGAGAGAGAGAGAGAGATGGCATGTACCACTCAAGCTTTTGACTGATCAGTTCTTTACAATTTTTTTTTTAAAAAACAGTGTTGATTTGAGGAAATGGCTTTCCAAGTTGATAATATCTTTGACCACATTTCTTGAACCCTTGACCTCACGCTGTCAGGATATTTCTTATCACCTTCTAACCTTTGGCTAAGCCACGTTTGAAAATGAGAATTGAGCACTTGGAAGCTCTATTATTTTATATTCACGGAGGCTGTGGTTCTGACCTCATCACCCTTAAGTCATGGTTTACTTAATCATGTAAAGCACGTTTGCAATATAAGCAACATCTCATTCCGAAAGGAAATGTATACATTTTTATACATTTGCACTTTCTCCGCAATAGTACGGTTGAGCGGAATAGTTCATGTTATAAAAACCTCATGATAGAAGAGGTTTATTCTCTCATTGCATCTTACGTTAATGATCCTTCCTTCCTTCCTCCCTTCCTTCCTTCCTTCCTTCCTTCCTTCCTTCCTCCTTCCTTCCTTCCTTCCTTCCTTCCTTCCTTCCTTCCTTCCTTCCTTCCTTCCTTCCTTCCTTCCTTCCTTTTGCTTTATGTCCTCCCTCCCTCCTTTTTCACTTTCCTTCCCTCTTTTCCTTCCTTCCTTCCATCTCTTCTTCTTCTTCTTCTTCTTCTTCTTCTTCTTCTTCTTCTTCTTCTTCTTCTTCTTCTTCTTCTTCTTCTTCTTCTTCTTCTTCTTCTTCTTCTTCTTCTTCTTCTTCTTCTTCTTCTCCTCCTTCCTTCCTTCCTGCCTTGCTTTATTTTCTCCCTCCCTCCCTTTTTCACTATTTCCTTCCTTTCCTCTTTTCCTTCCTTCCTTCCTTCCTCCCTCCCCCCTCCCACTAATAAGTAGCAAATGAGAAAGAACAGTGTGAGACTGAAAATGTATCTCTAGAAAACTGCATTACAAATAATCCAACCTGGTGGTTTGGGGTTGTTTTTATTTATTTATTTATTTATTTATTTATTTATTTATTTATTTATTTATTTATTTATTTATTTATTTATTTATTTATTTATTTATTTATTTATTTATCAGAAAAACCAAATAATTGCATCTGACGAAAATGAAATCCAGATTCCCAATACTAACCTAATGGTGCTTTAAGATTTTCACCTTAAGATTTCATGTACTTTGATTAAATACCAAACCAAGGTGGTCTCGTTTTTGACCCATCGTTTACTGTATTGATTTCCAGGACATAGAACTGTAATAAAAAGGGGCATTGATTTACTGTCCCTATTTGCTTATGGTCTGTTTAATTAATTTTATGCTTTGTTTCTTTATTTGTTTTATAACGTTTATGGCGTTTTCTCTTTGCTGCCAACCCCTCCCCAACCCCTCCTCTCCTCCCCCCCTCAAGACGAGTCTACTGCTCCGTGAATTACGAAAAAAAGAACAGATGGAGGAACAAAGGAATGAAAAAATCAGCAGCCTTCTCCCCCACCTGCTTGAAAGACAAGCGCTGCGTCAAGAATGGCTGGTGAGGTGAGAAACTGGGAGTGAAGAGAGCACAGGAGGGCCATTATATATTTTTTTAAAAAAGAAGACATGAAAATCGCATGAAAGAAAAAGTAGAAAAAGTAAGACCGTTCCTAGCAGTTGCTGTACCGTGTTTCTTTAAAAATTAAAATGTTTGGATATATATTCTAGGTTTTCTCTGTTTTGAGCATGTCTCACTTTAGAATCTAAAGAGGAAACTAACTAAGAGATATTTTTAATTTTCATTTGAGCATTCTTGGGTTGTTCTATACTCCCATTGCATCTTACCTGAATGGCCTTTCTTTCTTTCTTTCTTTCTTTCTTTCTTTCTTTCTTTCTTTCTTTCTTTCTTTCTTTCTTTCTTTCTTTCTTTCTTTCTTTCTTTCTTTCTTTCTTTCTTTTCTTTCTTTCTTCCTTCCTTCCTTCCTTCCTTCCTTCCTTCCTTCCTTTCCTCCCTCCCTCCCTCCCTCATCTCAAACTTCCTCCCTCCCTCCCTCATTTCAACCTCCCTCCCTCCTTTCCTCCCTCATCTCAAATTTACTTCCTCCCTCCCTCCCTCCCTCCCTCATCTCAATCTCCCTCCCTCCCTTCCTCCCTCATCTCAAACTTCCTTCCTCCCTCCCTCCCTCATCTCAACCTCCCTCCCTCCCTCCCCTCAAACTTCCTTCCTCCCTCCCTCCCTCATCTCAACCTTCCTTCCTCTCTCCCTCACCTCAACTTTTCTTCTTCCCTCCCTCCCTTATCTCAATCTTCCTTCCTTCCTTCCTTCCTTCCTTCCTTCCTTCCTTCCTTCCTTTCTTTCTTTCTTTCTTTCTTTCTTTCTTTCTTTTTGTGATCTTCTGAGAAGCCAAGTCAGTGGGGAAGCCAGATTCACTTAACAACCGAGTTACTAACTTATCAACTGCAGTGCTTCACTTAACAACCGTGGCAAGAAAGTTCGTAAAATGGGGCAAAACTCACTTAACCAATGCCTCACTTAACAACAGAAATGTTGGGCTGAATTGTGGTTGTACGTCCAGGACTACCTGTCCTTGGGAGCGAATGTTCAGATGTTTAGAGTTTTGCCCAGGTAGGAATTCAGACACACCGCTAAATATTTAAAAACCATGAATGTGTGTGGCTTGGGGGGTGGGGGTGGGGGAGAAACAAGGGAACCTACCAAAGGTTAACGTACTGAATAGATCAGTTTAGTAGAGCAAATATGCAATAAATATGGATTTTCTTTGAATGGAGGGGAACGGCAACTCTCTTTGAACGCTTCTAGTTTCAATGGTTTTTTTTTCCTCCTGTTGTTGTTTTTCCCTAAAGCTATCAATTTATTCCCAAGCTGGAGCCAAGTGGCATAATTGAGCCTCTAGGAGAAAAATGTTAAGTATTTTGCAGGCATCAGGGTGGAGAAGAGAGGGACAAGAAGGTTGAAGAAGGGAGGGAGGAAACAGCAGACAAAGCACAGGGCCTCATTATACCTAAATACCTGAAAGAAAATTTCAGGAGCCGGAGCCTTGAAAGCATTCAAAAGACGCTGCCTCCAGAGTATTCTATAACTGCAATTAATTCCTCCTTCCTTCCCTTGACTCTATTCGAGGTTTTGGTTTCTGACTGACCTATCCTAAAGAGCCACCATCTGTAGCATCCACCGAGTAAATAGTCCGTTGTGATTTATAACAAAATAACAGGGTCGGAAGGGACCTTGGAGGTCTTCTAGTCCAACCCAGTGCTCCAGCAGGAGACCCTGTGCCAGGGGTGTCAAACTCAAGGCCTGAGGGCCGGATGCGGCCCGCAGGGTGCTTAGATCTGGCCCGCGGGGCCACCCTGGAAACAGTGGACTGACCTGTGGTGCCTCTGCCAGCAAAAACGGAGCTTGGGAGGGCTGCACACGGCCTTGCGGACCTCCATTTTCGCTGGCAGAGGGTTGTAGGAGGCTGTTGCAGCCGTAAACGGAGCTCGGGAGCCCATTTTCACTGGCAGAGCGTTCGGGCCGCCACAGACACACCTGACACAAGTGATGTCGATCTGGCCATTCCCCCCCCAGCCACACCCATCCCAGCCACGCCCTCCCCCCCCCGAGGTCAAACACAACCCTGATGCAGCCCTCAATGAAATCAAGTTTGACACCCCCTGCCCTATGCCATTCCAGACAAATGGCTGTCCAATCTTTTCTTAAAACTCTCTAGTGATGGAGCTTCTGGAGGCAAGCCGTTCCATTGATTAATTGTTCTGACTGTCAGGAAATTTCTCCTTAGTTCTAAGTTGCATCTCTCCTTGATTAGTCTCCATCTGTTGCTTCTTGTTCTGCTTTAAGGTGCTTTGGAGAATAGTTTGACTCCCTCTTCTTTGTGGGAGCTTCTCAAATATTGGGACACTGTTATCAGGCCACCCCTAATGTCTTTCTTTTCATTAGATTAGACATATCCGATTTCCCTGCACTTCTGCTTCATCAAAGGTTTGGAGAAATAGTTAGGCTCCAGTGCTAATATAAACACACACACACACACACACACACACACACACACACACACACACACACACACACACACACACACACACACACACACGTGAAAGTTATAAAACATCCAGTGCCTCTCTGGAGGAGCACTGTTGAGTTTTAGAGATCAGCCTATTGTGTACTTTGGAATTAGACAAGAAAAATGTGCTTCGACAGGAAATAATTAGCACTTGTCAAAGACCAGGCGGTAGGTTACAGAATTTTACTTTTAGCTAGCTATCAAGGGATTGGTTAGATGAGATAATAGATTTTTGTTTTATTCTTTCCTCCCTTCCCCCCCACCCAACAGTCTGGAAGTTAAATACTGGTGAATGTAATGACCTTATCCTGCACATAGAAGGAATAGATAGATAGGGAAAGGTTTTAAGAAATATAAAGTAAATAGATGAGTGAAGATGTAAGGAGAAAGAAAGAAAGAAAGAAAGAAAGAAAGAAAGAAAGAAAGAAAGAAAGAAAGAAAGAAAGAAAGAAAGAAAGAAAGAAAGAAAGAGAAAGAGAGAAAGAAAGAAAAATAAATAAATGAAAGAAAGAAAGAAAGAGAAAGGGAAAGAAAGAGAGAAAGAAAAATAAATAAAAGAAAGAAAGAAAAAAGAGAAAGAAAGAGAGAAAGAAAAATAAATAAATGAAAGAAAGAAAGAACGAACGAAAGAAAGAAGAGAAAGAGAAAGAAAGAGAAAGAAAAATAAATAAATGAAAGAAAAATAAATAAATGAAAGAAAGAACGAAAGAAAGAAAGAACGAAAGAAAGAAGAGAAAGAGAAAGAAAGAAAAATAAATGAAAGAAAGAATAGAAAGAGAAAGAGAGAAAGAAAAAGAAAGAAATGAAAGAAAGAAAAAGAAAGAAAGAAAGAAAGAAAGAAAGAAAGAAAGAAAGAAAGAAAGAAAGAAAGAGGAGGGGGAGGCAGGCAGGCAGGCAAAAAAAAGTCAGACTCCTTATAGTTATTAGGAGGAATTCAGAATAATCTTGTAATTTTGCCAGATGCCCCAACCATGGGTTCCGAACGGGTTATGAATATCTAGAATTTCAGATCCAAGTCAATTAAGTGCAGCCAGGACCTTGGAGAGTTCCGAATATTAATAATGCTTTTTTGTTTTAATTGCCCCGCCTCAGTTGCTTAAAGCCTCCAATAATTAAAGAGACCGATTGTCCATGTAATAACTTTGTGTGGGAAATTTCACGAGGAAGGTTGGGATGAAGCCTAATCAAAGTCCCTGGGAGTATTGAATACATGACGAGTATCGTTGATCCAAGGTATCCTATAGAAGATGAAATTGAACCTGAAACCTCCCATTCCTTGTTTACTATCTTCAACATTACATAAAACTGGCCATTCCCAGATTTTGGTGGGCTGGTGGATTTGGAGCAGGAGAATAATACCTTCACAGCTGTTCTTTTCTGGACTCGGAGAAAATCTCTCTTCCCAAAAGGGAATTAACGGTTCTACAGAAATGGTGCCTAACATAAATTAACAAAATAACAGAGTTGGAAGAGACCTTGAAGGTCCTAGTTCAACTCTCTGCTCAAGCAGGAGACCCTATACCAGAGGTCTTAAAACTTGGCAACTTCAAGACTTGTGGACTTCAACTCCCAGAATTCTCAAGCCAGCTATGCTGGCTGGAGAATTCTGATAGTTGAAGTCCACAAGTCTTAAAGTTGCCAAGTTTGGGGACCCCTGCCCTATACCATTCCAGAGAAGTGGCTGTCCAGCCTCTTCTTAAAAACCTCCAGTGTTGGAGCATTTACAACTTCTGGAGGCAAGTTGTTCCACTGGTTAATTGTTCTAACTGTCAGGAAATTTCTCCTTAGTTCTAAGTTGCTTCTCTCCTTGTTTAGTTTCCACCCATTGCTTCTTGTCCTGCCCTCAGGTGCTTTGGGGAATAGCTTGGTTCCCTCTTCTTTGTGGCAACCCCTGAGATATTGGAACACTGCTATCATGTCTCCCCTGGTCCTTCTTATTATCAAACTAGACATACCCAGTTTCCTGCAACTGTTCTTCATATGTTTTAGCCTCCAGTCCCCTAATCATTTTTGTTTCTTTTCTCTGCACTCTTTCCAGAGTCTCCACATGCTTTTTTAAAAATATTGTGGTGATCAAAAAGGGATTGATATGGAGAGTAGGTTCCTAAAAGCTGTGGTTTATTTATTCTATCAGATAGCGTCTGATGGGCAGATTGTTATAGCTGTTAAAAGAGTTTCTTGAGCTCTTCAAACTGACCTCTTCTTGACCTTTGTCTGCCAGGGGTCATCCTGCTCCTTCAAAAAAGCACAGGCAGGCTTCTCGCATCTCCTGACTCTTGGAGAGTCGGACAACTGAAGGCCATCGACTGTGAATTTCAAATCAGCCGTGCAAAAGCAAAACACAGCCAGGAGAAAAACAGCTCAGTGGTTGGCTTTAAGGTCACGGTCTGATAATGAAAATTATTACCAAATTGTATGGAAGTTTAACTGCAAGGAGCAAGCTCGGGAGGCGGGGTCTAGACTATTGGGTTTGATAAATGAAGTGTGAAGTGGTCCATCTGGCTCAAGACAACTGTCTCTCCTCACTGACCGAAGGGAAGCCTTTAAAAAGAACCACAGTACGTACGGAATCAATGACCCATAAGCGGAGCTGGAATAGATTAAGATTTAATGGCGTCCAGAGAAGACATGTTCACATGGGGCTGGAGACAGAAAGGTGCGGTAGATGTTGGGTCAAAACAAAACAAAACACAAAATGTGTGTGCTCCCTCGATGAGACTCACTCTTGGATTTGTTAGAGCTTCTTGTCAGTTTTTTCTTTGAAACCACAGTGATAAAAAAATCTATTGTGTGTATTTATTTATTTAAATACTTGATAAGGCCAGTCACTTCAGCACGGGGAGAAAAAAAGAAGGAAGGAAGGAAGGAAGGAAGGAAGGAAGGAAGGAAGGAAGGAAGGAAGGAAGGAAGGAAGGAAGGAAGGAAAGAAGGAAGGAGATAGGAAGGAAGGAAGGAAGGAAGGAAGGAAGGAATGAAGGAAGGAAGGAAGGAAGGAGGAAGGAGGAAGGAAGGAAAATAGAAAGAAGGGAGGAAGATAGAAAGAGAAAGAAAGAAAAAGAAGGAAGGAAGATAGAAAGAAGGAAGGAAGATAGAAAGAAGGAAGGAAGATAGAGATAAAGAAGGAAGGAAGGAAGGTAGAAAGTAAGTTAAAAAGAGAAAGAAAGTTAGGAAGGAAGGAAGGAAGAAAGAAAAAGAAAAGAAAAAAGAAAAGAAGAAAAACAAAAAACAAAGAAGGAAGGAAGGAAGATAGAAAGAAGGAAGGAAGATAGAGATAAAGAAGGAAGGAAGGAAGATAGAAAGTAAGTTAAAAAGAGGAAAGAAGGAAGGAAAGTAGAAAGAGAAAGAAAGAAAGAAAAAAAGAAAGAAAGAAAGATGGAATACTTGGCCAGTGAGTTGGTCAGATAAATGAGCTTACATGCAACGTTGGCAGAAATCCTGATCATGGTTGTTTAGCGTGTTGTTAACAGAAAGGGAGAAGAGATTTAAACTAATAGTCATGTTTTTCTATAGCTATGGCAAATGATGCATATATCATTTCTGTTAGTGATTTAAGATGACGTTTCCAGGGCATTAATTCAAGAGTGTCACAGCCATCTGTTTTACTTAGCACTGAATCAAAGTGGTGCTAACTTCAAGGTTCTGGGTTAAACAAACTCAACCAGCTTCAACCCAGATGCTAAAAGGGGCTGCGGATTCATAGGCTCTCTATGTGCGTGTGTGTGCGTGTGCGTGTGTGAGTGTGCGCGTGTGTGCACGCGTAGAAGCTCATTTCTACTGAAAGAAAATGGATCAAATTGGTTTTGCCTAATGAGGGACACGGGCTGTGACAAATCACCCCCAGCCAGAAGGTGAATGAATTAATGCCTGCACCCACAGATGGTCTCTAGTATCTCAGAACCACAATACGTAAATCAATATGGTTACTAGAGGCTGGCCCTTGACTCTACAGCAGGGGTGTCCAACCTTGGCAACTTTTAAGACCTGTGGACTTCAACTCCCAGAATTCCCCAGCCAGCATCAACTCTGCGGCCTGAAAAGACTCTTAGGCTATACATCGACCCAATTGGGCTGAACCAAGCTTAGAAAACAACACAGCTCCTTTCTTATAAAATGTAAAATGAAGATTTGCTTCTGAGGTGTCCTTGTGGAGCACATTTAGTAGCTGGAGAATCCACATAAACAAATTAACCCAGACACATTCCTACACATCCTTTAAATCTAAATATTAGAAAGCCCCCTTTTCAACCAGTCCTTTCCATTCCCTCTAGGAAACTAGATAAAGATCACAACCATTTTACCAAGAGTCAAAAGAAAAACGGCTGATTGAGGTCAGGGCAGCCAGAAACCCTGAGAAACGAATTAAAAATAAACTCGGCTTACATCCATCCTTCAACAAGCAATCCTTCCTTATGTCCTTACAGGGGACGATGCCGGCCAGTTCTCGGAAACCGACAGGCAGGAATCAAGTCACACTTTGGGAATTTTTTTTTTAAAAAAGGTTTACAGCTTCTCTTCCAAATGCCCGGTTACCTTTGGCAGGCAAAGTTGTTTCTAAAAGGCCTGATGACAACTGATACTAATGTGACTGTGTGTGCTTCGGCTGTCATGTGATGAAGCGAACACTCACTCTCGCAAGTTATAAATTTGTCAGAGCCTTTGATTTATCAGGCTTCCGCCGTCCTACCTCTTTGGGAAGTCCGAAAATTCTAATTCCCTGAGCTTGGTGGGTCCCAACAGCAGGAGAAGAAAACGTTCCCAGAAAGACTAACCAGTTCCAACTTTGTTTCATGCAATGTCATAACAAACAACAAAACAAACAAACTAGAATAGAATAGAATAGAATAGAATAGAATAGAATAGAATAGAATAGAAAAGAATAGAATAGAATAGAATAGAAAAGAATAGAAAAGAAAAGAAAAGAAAAGAAAAAAGAAGAAAAGAAAAGAAAGAAGAAAAGAAGAAAAGAAAAGAAAAGAAAGGAATAGGAATAGGAAGAGAATAGAAAAGAGAATAGAATAGAATAGAATAGAATAGAATAGAATAGAATAGAATTCTTTATTGGCCAAGTGTGATTGGACACGCAAGGAATTTGTCTTTGGTGCATATGCTCTCAGTGTACATAAAAGAAAAGATACATTTGTCAAGAATCATGAGGTACAACACTTAATTATTGTCATAGGGTACAAATAAGCAATCAGGAAACAATATTAATATAAATCGTAAGGATACAAGCAACAAGTTACAGTCATACAGTCATAAGTGGGAGGAGATGGGTGATAGGAACGATGAGAAGATTAATAGTAATAGTAATGCAGACTTAGTGAATAGTTTGACCGCGGTGAGGGAATTATTTGTTTAGCAGAGTGATGGCGTTCAGGAAAAAACTGTTCTTGTGTCTAGTTGTCTTGGTGTGCAGTGCTCTATAGCGTCGTTTTGAGGGTAGGAGTTGAAGCAATTTATGTCCAGGATGCGAGGGGTCAGTAAATATTTTCACGGGCCTCTTTTTGACTCGTGCAGTATACAGGTCCTCAATGGAAGGCAGGTTGGCAGTAATTGTTTTTTCTGCAGCTCTTATTATCCTCTGAAGTCTGTGTGTGTCTTGTTGGGTTGCAGAACCAAACCAGACAGTTATAGAGGTGCAGATGACAGACTCAATAATTCCTCTGTAGAACTGTATCAGCAACTCCTTGGGCAGTTTGAGCTTCCTGAGTTGGCGCAGAAAGAACAAGCAAAAAAAACAAAAACTGGTTACAGAACAAATTTGAGATACTTGTTGGAAAGCAAGGAAGGAGCAGACCACGGTTAAGAATCTGTGCTGATTTATTTCCAAAGGCTCAGCTTCAAAACTAGGTCCAACACACTATAATTTCAATGACGTTTGTCTAATTTGGACCATGCCTGTTTACTTTGTTTATTTATTTGTGCTGAGTTATATTTTACACATAACTTGAGGTGGCAAACGTAAGGTTTGTAACACGCCCAGAGTGGCCTCCGGTTGAGATGGGCGGCACACAAATCCATTAAATGAATAATAAAAAAACATCCAACACATATCCTTCTTCCTCCTGTTTTGCCCCCAACAACAGCCTTGTTGGACTGAGAAAGAGGGACTAGCCCCAAGTCACCCAGGCAGTTTTTGTGCCTAAAGCAGGACTAGAACTCACCATATGCTGGTGATTGGCCCAAAGTCACCAAGCTGGCTTTCATGCCTAAGGCGAAACTAGAACTCACCGTCTCCTGGTGATTGGCCCAAAGTCACCCAGGTGGTTTTCATGTCTAAGGCGGGACTAGAACTCACCGTCTCCTGGTGATTGGCCCAAAGTCACCCAGGTGGCTTTCATGCCTAAGGCGGAACTAGAACTCACAGTCTCCTGGTGATTGGTCCAAAGTCACCCAGCCATGTTCATGCCTAAGGCAGGACTAGAACTCACCATCTCCTGGTGATTGGGCCAAAGTCACCCAGTGCCTTTCGTGCCTAAGGCAGGACTAGAATTCTCTGTCTCCTGTTGATTGGCCCAGTTGGCTTTTGTGCCTAAGGCAGGAGTAGAACTCACCGTCTCCTGGTGATTGGCCCAAAGTCACCCAGGTGGCTTTCATGCCTAAGGCGGAACTAGAACTCACAGTCTCCTGGTGATTGGTCCAAAGTCACCCAGCCATGTTCATGCCTAAGGCAGGACTAGAACTCACCATCTCCTGGTGATTGGGCCAAAGTCACCCAGTGCCTTTCGTGCCTAAGGCAGGAGTAGAACTCACTGTCTCCTGGTGATTGGTCCAAAGTCACCCAGCCATTTTAATTTCCTGGTTTCTAGCCTGGTGCCTTAACCGCTAGACCAAACTGTCTCTTGTTATGCTATGGAAATAAGCATCCACAACCAGTTACTCAAAGCTGGCAAAGACCAAACGCATTTTATGGTCAGAGTCTATTTTTGATAGCGTGAAACGAGAGAAACGTCTAGCCACCTCATACCCAGACTTCTTCCCACTGAAATTGCTCTTAGTCATGAGCTGGTTCGCATATCACCCTAGCTAAGAAAAACATCCTGCTTTCTTCATATCAGATCCACCAAGTTCCTCACCTTAGCTGACCTTTCCTCCCTCCATTGTAGTTAATTAATTAAGTTAATGAGCCCAGAACACTATAGAACAGGAATGTCCAACCTTAGCAACTTGAACACCTGTGGACTTCGACTCCCAGAATTCTGGGAGTTGTAGTTCACAAGTCTTAAAAGTTGCCAAGATTGGACACCCCTGCTTTAAAATCACCAAGAGGTCAAAAGAGACTCACCAATCAAGCAATCGTTTGTGATTCTCTTCAGGAACAGGTCCTTGCCCGTTTAATTAAAAAATAAAAATCTAATTGCTTCTTAAATAAGAAGCAATGGGTGGAAACTAATCAAGGAGAGAAGCAACCTAGAACTAAGGAGAAATTTCCTGACAGTTAGAACAATTAATCAGTGGAACAGCCTGCCTCCAGAAGTTGTGAATGCTCCAACACTGGAAGTTTTTAAGAAGATGTTGGATAACCATTTGTTTGAAGTGGTGTGGGGTTTCCTGCCTAAGCAGGGGGTTGGACTAGAAGACCTCCAAGGTCCCTTCCAACTATTCTATTCCATTCCATTCTACTCTACTCTACTCTACTCTACTCTACTCTACTCTACTCTACTCTACTCTACTCTACTCTACTCTACTCTACTCTACTCTATATTCTACTCTACTCTACATTACTCTTCTATTCTATTCTATTCTATTCTACTCTACTCTACTCTACTCTACTCTACTCTACTCTACTCTACTCTACTCTACTCTACTCCACTCCACTCCACTCCACTCCACTCCACTCCACTCCACTCCACTCCACTCCACTCCACTCCACTCCACTCCATTCCATTCCATTCCATTCTATTCCATTCCATTCCATTCCATTCCATTCCATTCCATTCCATTCTATTCTATTCTATTCTCCATCCCTCTATTCTATGCTATGCTATGCTACGCTACGCTACGCTACGCTACGCTACGCTACTCTACTCTACTCTACTCTACTCTACTCTACTCTACTCTACTCTACTCTACTCTACTCTACAAGAATGAATATTCCTAATTATCAGGTATTCTTTAGCTGGCTGATATTTTTGCTTCTTTTTTATTTTATTTTTCAGGGAGGGTGGAGTTTTCTACTTTAAATGCAAGCTTGGGTATAAATTGCTTTTTTCTCAGTTCCGGAGAAGGCTGGATAACGTTCTCACAAACCTTATTACTTCTATAAGCGGGCTTGCTCGATGGCGAGGAGAGAGAAGTGCCCTTTAGATGCCTCCAAATTTGTCTTTCACTGCAGCGTTAGACCTTTAATCAGAATGATTTTTGACCATCATGGTCAAGGTTGATTTGAAGAAATGCCCTGGAGAGGAAAGGTTAGCAATTTGTCTGCCCCATAATGGATTAATCGCTAACTGTACTGTGTGTTTATCTTGAGACAATTTACTACACATGAAAAGTTGTAATTTTATTTTATACCAAGGGTGTCCCCAGTGTATCTTAGTCATTTCCTTTGCCATGTATTTTCCAGGTTATAGATAAAGTCTAAATTCAGCTGTCAGCTCAGGGAAGTGTTTGAGGATGGAGTCGGTTTATTAACTGCTTATTCTGCCTGTAGGTGACACTACGCCGTCAATTACCAAGTTGTCTTTCAAAATCTGGCCCAGGTTGTTCATGGGTCTGTATCAAGGCTGGGCAATTTTGGATTAATTAGTGGATTGATTAATTAATCAAAGGGGGGGGGTCACATGAGAAAGTGGGACTGTTGTGGAAGGCCAAAACCAAAATGGCTGCGGAGGCATGCATTCACATGCATACGTAAATTGGGGGGGAAATAGCAGACGCCTTCAAACTAAAAGCCACACAGTTGTATTGTGTGAACAGCATACAGTTATTTACATTTGATTTCTAATTTTCGATAGATCTCATACAGGCCAGACAGAGATAGCCAAAGGGCTGGATGTGGCTCGGGGGCCATAAAATGCCCAGTTCTGGTCCATATCTATGCAGAGATACACATGGATGGTTGGATAGATGGATGAATGAGATACACACACACACACACACACACACACACACACACGGTTTCCATGACTAAGGTGGGACTAGAACTCACAGTCTCCTGGTGATTGGCCCAAGAGCATCCAGCTGGCTTTCATGTCTAAGGTGGAACTAGAATTCACAGACTCCTGGTGATTGGCCCAAGGTCACCCAGCTGGATTTCATGCCTAAAGCAGGACTAGAACTCACCATCTCCTGGTGATTGGCCCAAAGTCATCTAGCTGGCTTTCATGGCTAAGATGGGACTAGAACTCCCCATCTCCTGGTTTCTAGCCTGATGCCTTCACCAGTTGCCCAAATTGGCTTTCGACATCATCTGCAGGTTGGTTGCCCTCATCCCAATACAGAAACACACATCGGAAAGGAGTTTTAGCATAAAAATGCCGATTTCCCTCCACAGGCCCGCCTGGAAACGGTATCGCAAGTGCCCTTTTAAATTTCCACCTTCGCTATCCATTACAGCGTGGGCTGCTGCACCCAGTCGGTGCTGCCTTCCCAGTGTTAATTACAACCTACAAGACTGGTGCAGTTAATTTGGTGGCAAGCATATTGTTTCTCGGAGGCTCCCCCCCCCCCCCGGAGCAGCTCATAAATTATCCTGAAGGTAAAATGCAACTTGGGGGAAGCAGTTATGAAAATTCCATCCATCTCGCTTAGGAGGTGCAGCTGCTCCTGTCAGCTGCTCCGCTGTTGTATTGTGAAGGAATTACGGTGGGTCGGGTTTAAGAGGCCAGGCCTGGCTGTCACCGAGAAGCCAACCTGTCCTGGCCCTGTCAGACAAGCACCTTCTGTTGATCCCTTGTGGTTTTACTTCCCGAGCTATAAACGGCAGGTTGGGACAGGTGAGGGGTCCCTAAGCTGTCTCCATTCATTACGTTACAGAAACTTAGTGTAAGTAGGCAGGTACGGAGGCCTCTCTTTCCTCCTCCTCCTCCTCGCTCAACAGCACAATGCAAAAGAAAGAGAGAGAAAAAAGAAAGGAAGAATTAACAGGCTGCGTGTGAGCTTTTTTTAGCAGGGGAGGTGGAGAAAAAGGGCTAGGATTGGACGAAGCTTCTATCCGTGTCTTCGGGACTCGAGTGATTAGCGCCGTAAACATAAACACAGATGTGCAGTGATTGCGGGAGCAAGTCAATGGTCTGTGAAGTCATTGTTGGTTTAATTGTAGGGAGGATTTGGTTTGACAGGAAGAGGGGACATCTGTTTATTATTTATTTATTTATTCCCCCACCTTCACATCTGATGAGGTGGACGTCCAAAAAGCAAAAGGAGATCTGCACTCAAAGTGCCCCGCTGAAAATGAACTTCTTATAAGCTTATAGGGTGGATTAGCAAGGATTTTGTTTGGCCCGTGTTTCCTGGCTTATACCTTGCAAGAAATTTGAGCCAGATGCATCTCTTGTTGAGGTGTGTGAGCTTGGGTTGCTTGCCTTGATTTTTCTCTCCCCCTCCTCCCAAAAACCCCCCAAAACGCCATAGGTTGCCTTCCTAGATTTTGGCAATAGCTTCAAAGATAGACAACATTTCATAAATAGATGGACAAACAAGATATAATTTTGACACATTTCAAATTGATAAATTACAGCATAGCAATGGCACTTAATAGAATAGAATAGAATAGAATAGAATAGAATAGAATAGAATAGAATAGAATAGAATAGAATAGAATAGAATAGAATAGAATAGAATAGAATAGAATAGAATAGAATAGAATTCTTTATTGGCCAAGTGTGATTGGACACACAAGGAGTTTGTCTTTGGTGCATATGCTCTCAGTGTACATAAAAGAAAAGATACATTTGTCAAGAATGGTTGTCATAGGGTTCAAGTAAGCAATCAGGAACAATCAATATTAATATGAATCGTAAGGATACAAGCAACAAGTTACAGTCATACAGTCATAAGTGGGAGGAGATGGGTGATAGGAACGATGAGAAAAACTAATAGTAATAGTAATGCAGCCTTAGTGAATAGTTTGACAGTGTTGAGGGAATTATTTGTTTAGCAGAGTGATGGCGTTCAGGGAAAAACTGTTCTTGTGTCTAGTTGTCTTGGTGTGCAGTGCTCTATAGCGACGTTTTGAGGGTAGGAGTTGAAGCAGTTTATGTCCAGGATGCGAGGGGTCAGTAAATATTTTTTAAAAAATTAGACTTATATACTGCTTCGTAGTGTTTTACAGCCTTCTCTAAGTGGTTTACAGAGTCAGCATATTGTCCCCCAACAATCTGGGTCCTCATTTTATTGACCTCGGAAGGATGGAAGTCTGAGTCAACCTTGAGCTGGTGAGACTCGAACTGCTGGCAGTCGACAGTCAGCAAAATTACCCTGCAATACTGCATTCTCACCACTGCGACACCATAGTTGTGGTTCTCAGTTTTTTCCTAGCTAGTTGCAGGGTCCACATATTTTACAAAGCGAGACTATTAAGGCACATAGATGAAGGATTCTTTTTTTCAGCCAGGTTGTTGAAGAGGCTGGCCCTAATTTGCTCTGAGATAGAATCAGAATCAAAATCAGAATAGAGCTGGAAAGGCCCTTGGAAGTCTTCTAGTCCAGCCCCCTGCTCAAGCAGGAGATGCTATGCCATTTCAAACAAGTGACTGCCTAGTCTCTTCTTAAAAACCTCCAGTGATGAAGCACCCACAACTTCTGAAGGCAAGCTGTTCCACTGGTTAATTGTCCTCACTGTTAGGAAGTTTCTCCTCAATTCCAGGTTGCTTCTCTCCTTGATTAGTTTCCATCCATTCTTTCTTGTCCTGCCTCCTGGTGCTTTGGAAAATAAATTGGCCCCTTCTTCTTTGTGGCAGCTCCTCAAATACTGGAACCCTGCTATCATGTCCCCCTAGTCCTTCTTTTCTCTAGACTGGCCATGCCCAATTCCTGCAACCATTCTTCATATGTTTTAGTCTCCAGACCTTTCCCCTTCCATGCCTCAGGAAGGTCTACATGTTCTGTTTGTCCATCAACTTATCCAGGTAGACCAGACAGGAAACATGACCAGTTGAGGTAATTCTAGTTTATGCTAAAGCTGCATTAACTAAATCTTTTAATTCTGAAAGTACAAATCACCCACCGTCTTCTTTACAGCTGGAGAAACTAGGGAGCTTTCTTTCTGAGCCTTTCTGCGCCCTTATGGAGCTGAGGGCTATGCTAACTCTTATCTGACCATTCCCTAGTCAGCATCTCATCTCCTGGTCTCCCAAGGTCCTTCTCACATACCATTAGACTTAACTACTATACCACGCTGTCTCTCAAAATGTTACATAATGCTTATGAGAATACAGGTAGTACTCGACTTACAACAGTTCATGTAGTGGCCATTCAAAGTTACAACAGGAGTGAAAAAAGCAACTTTGACCGTTCTTCACACTTACGACCGTTGCAACAACCGCATGGACTTTATTGTGTTAGATAGCGATCACACAGCCAATGGCAAATCTGTTTGGAAAACATGCTGAATTAATACACGGAGCAAATTTGTGTTATTTGTGTAACGATTGTAATCTATGTAACCTATTTTATACTCCGTCTACCTGGCGGTGGAAATACTACATTATGTTGGGGGCAAAAATATCACCTTTTGATAGCTTAAAAATCTTATTAAAATCTGGTTTTCTGGTACATATGAACCAGGATTCCCCCCTCCCCCAGTAAAGTCTCTATTCAAGCATATATAATAAAAAAGAAGGAAGAAATAATAGATCAAGAAGGAATTAGTTTCAAAACCCCTTTTATATTCTGTATTCTGTTGCGTCAACAATCCAGGAAGAAAACTTCATTTTCAAGATAGGGTCAGTATCAGGTCAAAAATACATTTGGGAAATTGCCTTATAGAAAGAATTCCAGGCCCCGAGAGAATGCCCATTGATTTTTCTATGATCTAAGTTTTATTTTCGTAGGATCTTATTTATAGATTCAGGGCTATAAAACTGAGAACGGCTGTGATATTTGCTTTTTCCACTCTCCTGTCAGCAAAGAAGGAACAAATACTAGATACATTCTTGGTATTTGAAAAATATATTCCCCCCCCCCATGCATATTTCCATCATAACTCTCTCTGGTTATATTTCTATGTAAATTGCATTATTTTGAAGTTTGATTGGAGGCCTTATTCAACCCAAGGAGATTGTGATGGATGAGGTGTTAGTATGCATAAAAATGAAGCTGAAAACAAAATGACAAAAATTAACCTGAGATACAATGAACTTTAGTCCAACGTAGGTTATTTGCAGTATTAGAAAACTATTAACAAAGATCTATTCCCACTTCCTTTGGGGCACTACATGGCCAGGAAAGTTGATTTCAAAGTAATAGATGTCTTAAGATGTGTGGACTTCAGTTCCCAGAATTCCCCAGCCAGCATGTTCTCAACTATAGTGTAGAAGAAAGAAAGGCAGAGCCTGGGGGTGGAGTCAAGAGAGGAATCAGCCTACAGTCATTACATTGACACAAGGTTGCTGGAATTGGGTATGTCTAGTCTAGTGAAAAGGAGGACTACGGGTGACATGATAGCAGTGCGCCAAGATTTGAGGGGCTGCTACAAAGAAGATGGGGTCAACCAGGGATGGTATTCACTTACCTTCCCTACCGATTCGCAAATGTAAGCACGCGTGCATGCGCGCAGCCTCGAAAACGTGGATAAAGGGGACGTGATTATGCCTGGGCGGGTGGGCGGGGCCACCCACAGTCAGCGCTACCGGTTCTCCCGAACCAGATAGAACCGGCTGAATACCACCTCTGGGGTCAACCTATTGTCCACGGCACCTGAAGGCAGGGCAAGAAGCAACGGATGGAAACCAATCAAGGAGAGACGCAACCTAGAACTAAGGAGACATTTCCTGACTGTTAGAACAATTAATCTGTGGAACGGCTTGCCTCCAGAAGTTGTAGATGCTCCAGCATTGGAAGTTTTCAAGAAGAGATTGGACAACCATTTGTCTGAAATGGTATAGGGTTTCCTGTGCAGCAGGACAGCAGATTTCCTGTGTAGGGGTAACAGTTGGTAACTCCCTGTTACTCTGTTATGTATGCAAAAGGGGGGGGAACCCTGACAGGCAGGTGACCTTGAATGACAACGGAGATTGTGTTAAGATAATACTTTGTACAAAGTCCCTGTTTGTAAAACTCTGGAAATAAGATGAAATGCAAGGTCATGGACTCAGAGAGAGAAGGCTCTTTTATTTTGAATGCACATATTTTATAAGAGTCTGCATTATTTGTACTAGTTAAGGCTTTTATTATTTTTCAGGGTGGTTCTGCATGGAGCAGAACTGATTTTATTACTGATTTTATTTACTTGTTTATTAAGTATTTCTGGTTCTAAAGGCATTCGGTGTTGTAACCGACGTTAATCTGAATCAAATCAACCCGGCTAGTGATCAGATGCTTCGAAGATTTTAGTCTTTACAGAGATGCAGTTTTAATTTTACAATATAGCCGTCTTCTAAATTGATATCTTTGTCCCAAAGTCTATCAAATCACATTTAAAAAAATAACAACCTTTGAATAGTTTTTTCTCTTTGAATGGTTTTCTGCCTGCCACTCCTCCAAATAAACCATCAAACAAGTCAGGTGTTTTTAAATTAAAAAAAAGTTCAAATAAAACCATCAAACAACTGTGGTGTTTTTTTAAAAAAAAATACAAATGATCAACGTTTAGATGGACGAACTGTTTATGGCTCTTTGATAAATAGTAGAGAAATACATGCTAAAATACCTCTTAAAGCTATTCTTGTAAAATTTGATTTCTCATTTCAACAGTCCAGGAAATTAGGCCCAGAGCAGCCTGTTTAAAGTATGCAGAATAACGCATATTTTCCCATGCTCTTTGTAAGATGTGGCGGCACCTTTTGAGAATCTGTTTATAACGTTTTAGAATAATATGGTCCTCCCACTGTATTACGTTGAGGTCTAGGTTATTCAGTATCGATTATACAATTTGAATAATTGCTTCTAATCCTGATCAAAAAGTCAGAATGGGACTATGGAATAATCGCTCTAATTACTAATGTAATGTGCAGCATAAGAGCCGAGGTGGCGCAGCGGTTAGAGGCAGGTACTGCAGGCCACTTTAGCTGACTGTGATCCGCAGGTCAGCGGTTCAAATCTCACCGGCTCAAGGTTGACTCAGCCTTCCATCCTTCCGAGGTAGGTGAAATGAGGACCCAGATTGTTGGGGGCAATATAAATATACATTGCTTACTGGTGTAAACCGCTTAGAGAGTGCTTGCACTGTGAGGCGGTATATAAATGTCAATAAATAAATAAGTAAGTAAGTAAGTAAGTAAGTAAGTAAGTAAGTAAGTAAGTAAGTAAGTAAGTAAGTAAGTAAGTAAGTAAGTAAGTAAGTGACTGAAGGAATCTCTCCAAAAGAACTGACTTCGGATAAGAAAGAAACAAATTTAAAAAGCAAAAAACCCCGGAATCTTAATGATAATAAGCCAAGCAAATTTTTTTCGAACCTCCTGGGAACTCCGTTGTGTTGTCTTGAACAACCTAACAATGATCCAGCCTTGTTTTTAAAAATTGTTAATATATTATCCTAATCTTTATACCGACTTTCCCTTAGTGGAGAATTATGAGGGCATCCATGTTAGGACCTTGGTATCCTGACCGGGTTAATTATCCATGGATAATGTTTTTTAACAGTACAGTAGATGTTCTGAGTTTGCCAGTCGGCGTGTATAAAGGGCTTCTTAAGTGTGTAAAGACTCAGGTGCGGCGCATCTATGCGCCTCTCTTGCTGGACCAAAACAGCTGTGATTTCTTTGCAGGATGATATATCAGATGCAGGGTCTCATTTATTATAGCCAAAGCTAATGATGCAAAAGGAAACCTTTATGTCATCTCCCACCGACCTGGGAATGTGGCAATATATTTCTGTAGGTATGTTCACTTAGCTTCTATAAGCTATTTGTCTCTCCTAACATCAAGGCATTAATCTTCTTACTGTAATTCAATGTTTCTCAACCTCGGTGACTCTTAAGATGGGGTGGACTTCAACTCCCAGAATTCCCCAGCCAGCTGGTTATTGAAGTCCACTCTTCTTAGGGTAACCAGGATTGAGGGAACATTGCTCTAACTTCTACTATTATGGCTCCTTCTATTAAAATACTTGAGCCGCGGTGGCGCAGTGGTTAGAGTGCGGTACTGCAGGCTACTTCTGGTGACTGCCTGCTGCCTGCAGTTTGGCAGATTGAATCTCACCGACTCAAGGTTGACTCAGCCTTCCATCCTTCCGAGGTCGGTAAAATGAGGACCCCAATTGTTGGGGGCAATATGCTAACTCTGTAAACCGCTTAGAGAGGGCTGTAAAGCACAGTAAAGTGGTATAAAAGTCTAAGTGCTATTGCTACTTCATCTCCAGTTTTTGCTGTCCCTCTGTTTTAACTTGTCTTTTTCCTTTTTAAGGTTGGGACATCCAAAAGGTCAGTGGGGGGAAAGATAAGAAAATGTTTATCTATGTGGTGGACAAGAGTCAACACTGACTTGACAGCACACAATCAGTCAATCCGTTCAGTTCAGGTCTCTGATAATTGAGGATTTGCTTCCTCCAGGATATATCTGTCCACACATTAAAATCTGAAGGAGGAAGACAACCATAGTATGGTTATGCAGAGAGAAAAAAACTCTGCTCTGGAATGTTGGCCCCAAAATAGTTTGCTTTTCAGTGCCAGGGATATAGATGATAGATAGATAGATAGATAGATAGATAGATAGATAGATAGATAGATAGATAGATAGATAGATAGATAGATAGATAGATAGATAGATAGATAGATAGATATTATTTATTAGTGACATTTATATACCGCCTCACAGTGCAAGCACTCTCTAAGCGGTTTACACCAGTAAGCAATGTATATTTATATTGCCCCCAACAATCTGGGTCCTCATTTTACCTACCTCGGAAGGATGGAAGGCTGAGTCAACCTTGAGCTGGTGAGATTTGAACTGCTGACCTGCAGATCACAGTCAGCTCAAATGGCCTGCAGATAGATAGAGTCCTTCAGGAGTTGGGCAGCATAGAAATGTGATAAAATAAATAAATAAAATAAATAAATAGATAGGGATGGATGGATGGATCTCGATCTCTCTCCTCTATCTCTATGTGTGTGTGTGTGTGTGTGTGTGTGTGTGTGTGTGTGTGTGTGTGTGTGTGTGTGTGTGTGTGTATGTATCTTCTATCATTATCCATCCATCCATCCATCCATCATCTATCTATCTATCCATCTATCTATCTATCTATCTATCTATCTATCTATCTATCTATCTATCTATCTATCTATCTATCTATCTATTATCTATCTATCTATTTTCTTTGTCATTTAGGGGTTATCATAGTTTATCTAGACCCATAAAAACCTGTGTTTATCCATGATTGTATTATGGCTGCTGCTATTTAAGAGTAAACAACTTTTGTTCTAAGTTAGAGTTTCACACAGTATATTTTGTGGATTTGAGCCTTCCCTGTACAGTAGTGAACAGAGTATGTTTAACTTAAAAAAAAACCCCACAAAATTCACTAAGTAAATAATTCAATGATCCTCCACTCTACTGTATCGATTGCTGATTAACTGTTGCCTTAGAAGTAAGAAATACTGTATGGGACCCAACATTTTTGAAGTACATGTGCCATTGATATTGTTATTGATATGCTATCAATAACCGACTCGCTTTCATTATAATGTCTGCTGTAGCCTTGAGAGACAGTCTCCGTACTTTGTTTAAAGCTTTCTCCAAGTTTCCCACTGCTTTTAACCTACGGCCCGTTTGATTTGCTAACAAGCTGTAACTGATCTTGATCTTTATTTTGTTTCTAAATCTCCAATATAATCAAAACAAGGAGCATTTGGCCCGTGAAG
>JALIGW010000121.1:328002-348002 GCA_023053685.1 Diadophis punctatus similis
TATATACCGCTTCATAGTGCTTTACAGCCCTCTCAGCGGTTTACAGAGTTCAGCATTTCATTTATGAATGTCCAATAAACACAATACTGGACATTTCTATGTGAGATTAGAGCTGCAATTCTTTTTAGTACTCTCCCAAATAATCAAACTTTCTTTCTTTCTTTCTTTCTTTCTTTCTTTCTTTCTTTCTTTCTTTCTTTCTTTCTTTCTTTCTTTCTTTCTTCTTTCTTTCTTTCTTTCCCTTCCTTCCTCCCTCCTTATCCTCTCCTCTTCTCTTCCTTGCCTGCTTATCAAATGGGATGAGAAACCAAAAAATAATAACAACAATGTGCAGCAGGAGAAGAGTGGTATAGCTTGTATAACAGAAACTATTTAGATACATCTGGAACAAGGATGAAACAGTGCAGTCAAAGGAAGGGATTTTGGGGGTGTCAGCATTTTCCCCCTCCAGGGTTTAGTTAAAATTCAGCGCTCTTTGTGTATAGAGCACTATGTGTCTTCTTTGTTAAAACCGGGACTACCTAGGGTTCTATTTTGGGAGAAGTGAAAGCAGCCATTCAAGTCAATCACACCCACCCACCCATCCCCTGCACACACTTTAATTTAATGGGAAGGGTTCAGATATTCTTCAATCCATGATCTATTAATTATAAGCCACGGTGATTGCCAGGACACCGCCCGGAGTCCTCGGGGAGTTGGGCGGCATATAAGAATGCCAAATAAATAAATAAATAAATAAATAAATAAATAAATAAATAAATAAATAAATAAATAAATAAATAAATAAATAAATAAATAAATAAATAAATAAATAAATAAATAAATAAATAAATAAATAAATAAATAAATTGAGGTTAGCCACTTACCAGGTCAAGGATGACATAACAATGGCTTGTTGACCAAGGCACTAGGACTGTGAGATAGAAAACAAGAAGGCTCTTTAGCAGCAGAAGAAAATTTCCATGAATTTCAAGGACAGAACTTAAAAAGAATTCTACTTGAGCCCACTATTATCATTTACTTGAAATATAACCACAATTCCAAGCATGCAGGATTGTTTGTAAGGGTTGTTAAGATGATATATGAAAGGACAGGTGATGTATTTTGACTGTTAGACTTATGCTAGTGAACTTAGGGTTCGTATGATTGATTTATGTGTCATCAAGTCAAGCTCAACTTTTAGCAACTACATAGATAGATACCTTCAATAACAGTCTGGTCCTAATCTGGTCCTTCCAGATCTTCCAGTTGCCATTGTAATGCGTGCTGCTTGTCCTTTTTCCTTCCTTTCTGCTGGTTGTCCTCTTTTCCTTCCACCCTTCCTTGAATCTTACATACTGCGCAGTCCAAGTATGCCTTACACCCTTTTAAGTTTAACCCTTCTCCAAACTGTTGCATCTTTTGCAAAACTCTGAAGCTGGCATGGCCAAGCTTTCTGTGCAAGAGATGAACACATGAATCGTGCTGTGGCACATTTCCAAATGTCTGGACACATTGAGCCTTTTGTCCCTGCAACACATAAAGAATAGAATAGAATAACAGAGTTGGAAGGGACCTTGGAGGTCCTCTAGTCCAACCCCCTACTTAGGCAGGAAACCCTACACCACTTCAGACAAATGGTTATCCAACATCTTCTTAAAACCTTCAGCGTTGGAACATTCACAACTTCTGGAGGCAAGCTGTTCCACTGATTAATTGTTATAACTGTCAGGAAATTTCTCCTTAGTTCTAAGTTGCTTCTCTCCTTGTTTAGTTTCCACCCATTGCTTCTTGTTCTACCCTCCGGTGCTTTGGAGAATAGCTTGACTCCCTCTTCTTTGTGGCAACCCCTGAGATATTGGAACACTGCTATCATGTCTCCCCTAGTCCTTCTTTTCATTAAACTAGACACACCCAGTTCCTGCAATCAGCGCTTTATCCAGAGCTGATTCTCCATATAATGTGTCTGAAGTAGAATAATTTTAGCAGGATCATTCATGCCTCAAGAGAGAACCCTGGATTGATTTTTTTTTTCAATGATCCATTGGTTGGTTTTCTTGGCCATCCACAATCTTCTCAGAAGTCTTCTCCAGCACAACATTTCAAAAGTGTCAATAGTCTTTTTTTATCTTGCTTTTTTTTTGAAATCCAAAACTTAAATTCTTTAATCCCATTAATTCAGAAAGCTTCGTTGGTACGCTGAAGACGGGGGCCAAAAACCTCTCCGGTGAACTCCAGGTTGCTTGGTTTTTGGAATAGAGAAACGAAATACGGGAAGTGAAATGTATTTCGTTCAGATGTTATTATTTTTGGAGCCGACACACAGGAAAAAGAACTATTTCCCCCGTGGATTTTGGCAGGATATTATTTCTCATTGCCTTGGCAAGGAAATGCTTCCTCCTGGGCTGGATATCAGATGTGGCACCCTCCGCAGAGTCTCTGCATGGCTTTCATGTGCCTAACGAGGAAGTGAGAAGCGGATTCCTGCAAAAATTAATCTTGTAGCTTCTGAAGGGCATGCCATTCATTTAGTCTGTGGAACACCTTTTGATCATGGTCAGGTGCTCTCGCAAAGCATTAAGCAAGAGAATGGTATCATCATACATTTCTTAGGGGAAGCAGTTGTGTAGTTTTAGTGTGTGTGTGTGTGTGTGTGTGTGTGTGTGTGTGTGTGTGTGTGTGTGTGTGTGTGTGTGTGTGTGTGTTTGGAGTGGGGGCCCTATAGATACCTGGGTTCAAGACGCCACTCAATTCTGGCGCTTACTGTAAAGTTCAAGTAGAGTGCCCTCTGCATCAGCTTACACCCTTGTGATCTGTGGTTACAACAGTAAACCTAGTTACTTGTCATCTAGAGCTGCTGGAAGAAAAATGATCTATACGTTCAAGGGAACAGGATAGATCCTTTGATGGCGACCAGAGGAGGAGAAAGTTCACTTCTGGTAGGAATGTAAACGGGTTTCTAAGAGGAAGAAGATGGAACAACATGGCCACAAAGAGTTTTGAAGATAACGATAGGTTTTTGTTTAATTCATCTTAGGGTAAAAAGGTAACGGTAAAAGTTCCCCTCGCATATATGTGCTAGTCGTTTCCGGCTCTAGGGGGCGGTGCTCATCTCCGTTTGAAAGCCGAAGAGCCAGCGCTGTCCGAAGACCTCTCCGTGGTCATGTGGCCGGCATGACTGAATGCCGAAGGCGCACGGAACGCTGTTACCTTCCCATTAAAGATGGTCCCTATTTTTCTACTTGCATTTTTTACGTGCTTTCGAACTGCTAGGTTGGCAGAAGCTGGGGCAAGTAATGGGAGCTCACCCCGTTACGCGGCACTAGGGATTCAAACCGCCAAACTGCCGACCTTTCTGATCGACAAGCTCAGTGTCTTAGCCACTGAGCCACCGCTTCCCTTACCATCTTAGGGTACCTCTAACCAAATCTATACAGGTAGTCATCAACTTACAACCACAGTTGAGCCCAAAATTTCAGTTGCTAAGCGAAACCGTGTTTTTTTCCCCCATCTTATGACCTTTCTTCCCACCGTGGTTAAGGGAATCACAGCAGATGTTAAGTCAGTAACACGGTTGTCAAGCGAATCTCAGGTTGCCTTGATGCTTACCGTGACTCCCACACCTCATCCTCCTCTGATTCGTTTGCTGTAGGGGCCAGCGGCCGACAGGCCACAACACTGGTTCTTCACTCCTTTAACATGGAAACCTTGAAGCCGCCTGGATGAACAAAGGCCATTTTTGGCAAACCAACCAGGGAAGCATATGATAACGTTTGCTGCGGCGGGAGGCACCCCGCCGTTCCCCTGTAATTATAACGGTCTCAACCCTGTGGGGTTGCTTGGTCTTCCATAATGAACCTGCCAAGCTAGTCTAGCCGTTGTCCCTCTTGACAGCCATTGTCGGTGCAGGCAGCTACTTATCAGTCCTGGTGGATGGCGCGAAGGACCCCACTTTCAAACTCCTTGACCGATCCTCTCGGTAGCTTCCTGCCCTCTTCTCCACCTCTTTAGCCTTGTCCATCTCTTTTCTCCTCGTTCTAAAAAAGTTTCTTCCCTAGCATCAGGGAGCTTGTTTAGCAGACCATATTTTTGTGGAACAGACATAATTTGTTGCACGAAGCTGGCTAGACAACTGGGGTATAATTAAGACTTGGAGAACAGGCTGTCTTCACCACAGGAAGGACATGTTAGATATTGCAAAGATCGGGAGCTGTCAGTTTGGCCAAAGCTAGAAGACAGAAATCGCGCGAGAATCTCTTTCATTTATAATCCCTTTATGTACAGGGTCTGCGCTTGGCAAAAGTTTAAATCTAAACTATTGGCTCTCTCGCCGACGGACCAAAGAGGCCAGATTAGCATATGTTACATGTATATTTTACGATATTTTTTTTAAAAAAACAACAACAACCAAACATTCCCCTTTCCAAAGTGAATTATGCATGTACGACAGAAGCCGGGGTTGTTTGAGTGGCGCTGGGTGTGGGATGTGAAAATCCCACATCTTTTTGTCGGGTTGATGGGTTTTACATTAAGAAGGCAGGGAGATTAAATGAAGAAAAGCAGTTTTAATTTTTAACCGTTTTTTGGTTTGGCCCACGAAACTGCATTTTGACAGTTTTTAAACTGACATTTGAATAATTGGATTAATTTGCGGAAGGAAGACAGATCGTCATTTGAGGCTCAAGCGTGTATGCCTTCCATGCTGTCCGTCTGCTAAATTAGCGGATACATGATATAGATAGATAGATAGATAGATAGATAGATAGATAGATAGATATAGATATAGATATAGATATAGATATAGATATAGATATAGATATAGATATAGATATAGATTAGATATAGATATAGAAAGATATAGAAGATATAGATATATATCTATATATATCTGGGCTATCTGACGAGAGCAAAATAAGCTCGAAATAGATCTATAATAGTCTCCCTTTATTTTCATTTATCAGCAAAAAATCCTACATATATATATATATATATATATATATATATATATATATATATATATATATATATATATATATATATATATATATATATATATATATACATACATACATACACATACATGTGTGTGTATGTATATATATTTGTGTGTGTATGTGTGTGTGTGTGTATATATATACACACACACACAGTATATATATATATATTGGAGGAAATTGTACACTATGTTTGAACAATGGGAAGAAGAATTATGGGTCAAAACATTTAGGAAATACTAGAGGCCTAAGGAATGCATATCTGTCCAATCAAACTTGATTTTCACTGAATATTCCTTCCCCTTCATTCTCAAAATATCTGACAAAAAAATACAATTTTATGAGTGGATCATGGCACAGAACATCTCGCAAATGTTTAAAGTACCATTTTAAAAGAAGCTCCATTTTTAAAAGGACATACACTTGTGGTCCTTTTCATATTGAACTTATCAGTTGAGAGTTTGGGAGATTGGGAACAAAAGTAGGGAGTGAAAAAACAAAAAAACATTGGGATGTTAAGAGATTGGTGGGAGGGGAAGCCCCAGAATTTGCAGAAAAGCACACTGGGTTTTAAAAATATGAGTAAGGGAATAAATAATGCCTTGCAGGGGGAGGGAAATTACCTCTGCTTTTTCTGACATTTTCGTTCAGTGTTTTGGAAGACAGAGCTTCAGAGTTGTACTTCCTTCTAATTGTATAGATGTGGTTGACCTGACAAACCCTAATACATTACCTTATTATAAGCTTTAACAGAGTAACAGCGTTTGAAGGGACCTTGGAGGTCTTCTAGTCCAACCCCCTGCTCAGGCAGGAAGCCCTGTACCATTTCAAACAAATGGTTGTCTAATCTCTTCTTAAAAACTTCCGGTGTTGGAGCATCCACAACTTCTGGAGGCAAATTCGTTCCGCTGATTAATTGTTCTCACTGTCAGAAAATTTCTCTTGAGTTCTAGGTTGCTTCTCTCCTTGGTTATTTTCCATCCGTTGTTTCTTGTCTTGCCTTCTGGTGCTTTGGAAAATAGTTTGAGCTCTTTGTCTTTGTAGGAGCCCTTCAAATATTGGAACACTGCTATCACATCTCTCTCCTAGTCCTTCTTTTTCGCTAGACTGGACATATCCAGTTCCCGCAGCCATTCTTGTCTTATCATCGCTACATCCTTGTATCATGGTTCCGAGCCTAGCCAGTAAGAAACGAGGCCACACCACGGACGGAAGGCGGAGCTGTGCCCTTGTGATGACCCGATCGCTTGAACAAACTCCCTCCAAAATTTGGCTGTGAATTGGACTCCTCGATCCAAGATTATCCTCCTTGGCACTCCATGTAGATGGTAGATATGTGTCTGGGACAGTTTGGCCAGCTTGCAGGCTGAGGGCATGCCTGGACAAGCGATGAAGTGGACCTGTTTTGAAAAGAGATCTATCACTGTCCATATCACCGTGTTCCCGTGGCTCTCTGGGACTTCCACAATGAAGTCATGAGTTGCCACCTTGCTTATTTCACAAGGAAAATGTGAAGGGGAACATAGAAATGATAGTAGCATCCTACAAAGCTGAAAGTAGAGTATTAAAATATAGCTATGTCAACATTTCTTTGGTTTACCGTTAGTTTAAAAATACACCATGTAGAGGCAAAGCTTGATCCAAGACCACCCACCCTAAAATAAACATCTCATTCAAAACCTTCTGAAATATAATATTCCCTACTAGTTTAGCCAAATTAGTCCAGTGACCCCAAAAAATGAAGGATAAATCAATAGGACTATTGTCTTCCCTTCAAAACTGTGCACTAAGGACTTCCGGTTTTGGAGCGCTTCATCGCAGACATCCCTCGTTGGATGCCTTTCCGATCTTTGTTAAAAGCCGCCAGAACAGCTGTCTGGCGGCTTTAAAATCTCTTCCCCGGGCAAAGGGGAGAGATGAGAGCCTGACAGGAGGGGTAGAGCCCCCCCAGCGCCTTAGGAGCCATCTGGCAGGGCGCGAAGGGAGAGCTCCCCATGCAGCCTGTCTCCAGCTCCGAAGATCCGGAAACCTCTGCCTCTGCAGAGCTAGATGGAGTGACCAGCCGCTGCTTCAAAAATGGGATTTATAACTACATTTAAACTATAGAAGCAGACAGAGAGAAACAGGCGTGAGATGGGCAAGTACTGAAACCTCTTTTTTTCCTTTTTTTTTCAACTCCTGGGTAAGCTTTCACTTCGGCAAGGGAACAAAGGAAACAGAGTAACAATATGGCGATTGAGAAGTGAAAGTGACTTTCGTTTCCCCAGAGGCTTTTTTTTTTTCTCTCTCTCTTATGGAAACTTTTAACTTGGAAAAATGGTTTTTTCTTTCTCTGTCTCCTAACTCTGGATTAAAGTTATAATAGAAATATTTTCAATAATAAAAGACTATCTGATTTTTAAACTGGAAAGAACTTTAATCAGGCAACTGGCTTTCTTTCTTTTTTGTACTCTTTTGAAACACCAATGGCTTCAAAGTTTGGAAAGACTGTTTTGACTAAAAGAAATGACTATTCATCTGGATATATTTCTAAAATGCAACTTAACACTGAGCTAACACCTCCACAGCTTTTGACACCTGAAAATTTATTAAATAATTTAAAGATTATGAAACATGAACTTACTTTGGAATTTAACCAGAAAATAAGTGAGATAGACCATAAGATGCAGGCTGCTTTGAAGAATATGAATCAACAACTAAGATTTGATGTGTTAGAGGTTTGCAAAGGCTTAGCAACAAATATTGAAGTTTTGGCAGAACGTATTGAAACAAATAAACAAGCTTTGGCAACTTCGGTGAATTACATAGATAAAATCCAAAACGACATTGCAAATTTTGAAAAAGAGGTCTTAATGACTCAGTTCAGATCTATGGAAGTTGCTATAAGGATTAGAGGTTTGAAAGAAGGATTATATGAAAATTTAAAAGGCAGGATGGTTGACATATTGGATCAGGTGTCTGGAATTTCTAAAGCGGAATTGGCTACACAAATCGACAAAACATACAGAATCAACTCGTGGTACGCCAAACAAAAGCATCTACCAAGGGACATTGTCATATATTTTACCACAAGAGCTTTACGGAACAGAATTATACAAGCAACGTTTAACAATAATCTTATGGTGAATGGTCAGGAACTAAAGATTTGGAAAGAAATCCCCTCTAAAATGCTTAAAGCCAGGAAAAGCTATACTTTTTTGATTGATGAATTTAAGAGATTAAATTTACAATATAAATGGGAAGCACCAGTTGGAGTAGCAGTGAAATTTTCTGGAAAAAGATACCGGCTCAACACGATAAAAAAAGCTACTGAATTTTATGTCAATGTTCTAAAGGCTGATATATCCAAGATTCCAGAAGAAGGGTGTATGAAAATAAAAGAGGAGGAGGAGGGGAAGCCACCTTCGATGGATCAAAAAGAAATAGACTCAAAAATCCAAAAGGAGTGCCTGAATCAGATAGCTGGGGAAAAGGAGATGGAGGTTTGGGAGCAGACGGGAGACGACTTGACAAATTTGAATTTATTGAACTATTAAAAGATGAACTATCAAGATACAAAACGATGTGATGTTGAAATATATTGGATGGATAGAGACTAATATGATTGTATTTTATCTTTTCCCTATCTAATGATTACTTATGCAATATTTAGTTAAGTTTTATATAATTTTGAGGTTATTTTTAATGTTGATAATATTAGATATATATAGTTTGTTGAAGATTTGTTTATTGTTTATTCTTCTTTTATTTTCTTTTTTTGTTTATTGAAGTTAATGATGAAATTTAATATTTGATGATTACTTATGTAACATTTAGTTAAGTTTTATCTTAGAGGTTATTTCTAATGTCAATAATATTAGTTTAAGATTTGTGTATTTTATATTTAGTTATTACTTATGTAACATTTACCTTGTATAAGATAGAGGACTGAAGGGAGGAGGTAGGAGGTTTGTTTGTTTGTAGTGTTAAAGAGTTTTCTCTTTCTTTCTTTCTTTTTTTTTTATTCTCTTTCTTTTTTTTCTCTCTCTTTTTTGTATCTTTACTATTGTATACAAATGCGATATATTAGTACTGTATAGTTTGGAGTTGAAGCTTTTTTAAAAATAGTGTTCTTTTTTTCCTTTTTCCTTTTTCTTTTTATTAACAATTTAAACTTATTATTATGCCCTGTATTATCTCTGGGAAGTCCGGGGGGGGGGGGAGGTGGGGAGGGAAGGGGGTGGGTCTGGGGGGGGGGAAACAAAAATGTTTGTACTTTGGATTTAATATTTTGTTACCACTTATGTAAGTTTGTACTAATAAAACTTTTTTGAGAAAAAAAAAACTGTGCACTAAGAATTATCTAATAAATTGAGGAGGGCAAATTATTGAGGGGGAAATATAATCCTTAAGATGGTAGTTAAAATAACCGAGCATCGTTATGGAACTCCGAAGCCATCACTGAGTAGATTCTAAGAAGTCACAATTGAAGGGGAGAAAACCCAAGATCTCAATTGATACAAGGATTGTGGGTTTAGAAGAATAAATGTGTTGCTTAGACAAAACCACTCTGGAATACAGCAGTTTGGTGGTCGATGGATCGCTAGAGAATTGGTGTCTTTCCTTTCAGAAAAGGATTCTCCAGAGATCAAGGGTGGAGCCAGACCTACCCTAGAGCCATCTATTTATCCACTATGGAAATCAAGTTGTTGTTTGTTTGGATCTTTGATCTCCTGAATGACCATATTTTAGATGTCTGCATGGATCCTTGGTCTCGAGAACCACATCTTTTAGATGTCTGCATGGATCCTTGGTCTTCAGAACCACATCTTTTAGATGTCTGCATGGATCCTTGGTCTCCAGAACCACATCTTTTAGATGTTTGCATGGATCTTTGCTCTCCAGAATGACATATTTTAGATGTATCTCCTGAAAGGAACAAAATGATCATGGCAGAGAGAATTTTGTTCCGGTAAGGAGTATCCAACTGATGACCTCCTGTAGCCTGAGAGAGAATAACATGGTTGGCATTTGGGAGAGCGACTTGAAAAGAAACGAAATAGGAAGGGCCTTACTGCTGTCCCATTTGTAACTTTACTCAAGCTGTAATCATGTTGATTGTCTTACATTAACCTTCTAATTTCCAATTTGGGGTTTTGCTATATAATCTCTAGGAGAGCACATCTAATCGTCATGCGTCCTGTAGCCTTTATGTAAACTCAACGTGTTCACCTCCATGTGTCTCTACTAAGTGGAGCAGCGTCTTCTGGCTGAGCCATAGAGACATTAAATTACTAAGTAAATCAATACAGCATTGTTATGTCACCGTATCTTTTTCAAAGACCAGCTCAAATGTAGTCCGCTGTTCCTTTGATCCATTCCATTTAGTTGTAAGTACACTTGCCATTATACTAACTGTTGTTTGTATGTTATTTTAGGTTGTTGGGTGTGTTTTTTCTTCTAAAAAAAATCTGAAGTAGCTATTTAGCAATTTAAATGAAAATGTAATTAGGTTACATCTGTTTTACATGCACATAATTCCATGCAGATGTAAAGATGTATTAAACCCATATTTTATTTTAGGCAAACTCCCCCTTTCACCCTTTCTCTTCCCTCCCTGCCAATTTTAGCAATCAAGAAGCAAATATTTCTCTTTTCTCAGGGAAAAAAAGGGGGGGGTGGGGAAGAAAACCCAATTTGAGGAAATAAAGCTGACTATTTCCAGAAGAAAGCTGAAGTGGCAAAGTAAACAATATGCTAATTACATTATTTATGAGCTCCAACTTTCAAAGTTGGAAGGCAGTGTTTGGGCAATTAAGAGAGACACATACTTGTCTCAGGAATGGGAGGTAGAAAGTTTGATCAGACCCTATTTCCACACGTTAATTTTAAAAAAAATGACACAAGGATTTAACAGGGAGGAGTGAAAGAGAGTGATTGGAAAATTGGGAATAGTTTACAGAACTCAGGATTCAAGATTCAAATCCCACTTTAGTCTATCCATCAGGTGGAGGTGATCAAGTTATGTTTTTTATCTCATGGGACTTTCAATTCTCTCTCTCCTTTTCCCCTCCCTCTCCGTCTTCTATAATATTCTATAATATATCTGCCTGTCTACATTATCTATCATCCATATATAATATCTATCTTTGTCGCCTCTTGTCTATCCGTCCATCCATCCATCCATCCATCCATCCATCCATCCATCCATCTATCTTATATATATATACTCTATAATATATCTGCCTGTCTAAAGTATCTATCAGCTATCTATAGTATGCATCTATCCTCTCTCTCTCTCTCCTACATCTTTCTCTCTCTTTTATTCTCTCTCTCTTATTCCCTCTCTCTTATTCTCTCTCTCTCTTTCTCTCTTACTATCTCTTACTCTCTCTCTCTTACACATTTTCTCTCTCTTATTCTCTCTCTCTTATTCTCTCTCTCTCTCTCTCTCTCTCTCTCTCTCTCTCTCTCTCTCTCTCTCTCTCTCACACACACACACACACACACACACACACACACACACACACACACACACACACACACTTACTCATAACCTACGGTGTTTTGAGTGAAAATCTTGAGAATCTCTAAACCTGTTAGAAGCCCCCAGTAATGAAATATGATTCTCCCCCCCAAACAGACCCGGTCACTGCCATGCGATTCATAACCACTGTGGAAAGTCATTTCTATTCACTCCACACACACACAACCCCCTCCCCCTTTGCTTCTCACGTCTTCTCCAGGGTGTGCTATGACAGTTCCCATTGCCCAATGAAGGCAACAAATGTCTGTTGTGACTGTGAAAGTCAGCGAGAGGGCAGGTGGGACTCGGATGTCGCAATAGCCCATGTTTCACCGACAGAAACAAGTTTGATTTATTGTGCTACAAAGAGGGGCACCAGACTGCTGTTCTGCGTCTTGATTCCCCTTGTCAGTTAAATATGCAAGTACAAACAGTTTTTAACGCAGCTTTTACCTAAAACAAGCCTTGGGCACCGTTCACATACTTTGGCATAGGAAAATTGAGCTGCTTTGAACTTCTATGTTTTTTGATAACTGCTCAGTATGCCTCCTGAAGGTTCACCTGTGGGCATTTTTTTTTCCCCATCCTCCTTTTTAAGTCCCAATCCCTTTGATTAATTGCCAGGACAGATCAGCCTCAATGAAGAACTCCTATCTCATAATTCTTCCTTCTTTTGGAGTTGAAAGAGTTGAAAGAGGAATGTTGAATAGGTAAATCCTCCAACTGAGTTTGAACGATTTGAGATTCCCGAAGAGAAAAAAAAAAGGAACGGTTTAATTGCAACCTTTGGTTCAGGTGCCTTAGCGAAGATGGGAATGGGATCACCCTGGGCAGAAAATGTCAGATTGGGTAGAAGGAGTCCAAGGGAAGGACTGACAGATTGCGAGTTCGGTAGATCAGAGAATGGGGAAATTAAGAGATTGTATGGATTTTTAGGCCCAACACATTTGGAGAAAAATATGAAAGGGAGGGTTATGTTCCAAAGCTTGGATTCAAATCTCTATTGACCAGGAAATTCAATCCGTGATCTGAAAGTTTCAACCTTTCTTCTCATCTAACAGGAAAGTAATGTCCACAGAAAGAAAGGCATAGAATCCATGTCATTAATACAGTTTGAAAATGCCATATTTGGAGAGCACAAGAATCTTCTCTCATCTTGGGGGGGGGAAATTGTGGGAATTTCATTGGGATGGATTTACGATGCGCATTAAGCCAAAAAGCAGTGGTTGCAGTTTGTAGACCATTATTTATGCCTTAATGTGTTATGCGACCCCAGCCGACTGTAGTTTTAGTCAATAAACCATGATTAAGCTGGGACTGACTGTGACATGTGAACCAGCCATTCTCTTTTCTCTAGAGCAGTGTTTCCCAACCTTGGCAACTTGAAGATGTCTGGACTTCAACTCCCAGAATTCCCCAGCCAGCTTTGCTGGGCGTTGAAGTCCAGACATCTTCAAGTTGCCAAGGTTGGGAAACACTGCTCTAGAGGAAGAACATTTTTTTTTTTTGGCAACAGTGAAGGCGGTCAGATTTCATGCACATCCTTCTTAATGTTAATTTTTATTTATTAAAAAGGTAATTCTAATTTCCTTGCCAGTGGTCGTCTAAGCCCAAACCATAATTGATCTTTGAAGGTTAAGATAGCAACCTCTCGACTAAACGTTGACCTCTTTTACTCGATGGCCTCAAGCTTGGCATCTCAGCTGCATTAATTGATTATTTTAATAAGGTGGCGCACTAAATCTTCTAGGGGCTGTAATAAAGAATGACGTGGAGGCTTTCTTCCCACATGGTCGCATGAGCTGAATTTAACCTGAAGAACCAAGAACTGGAACCCTCCTTGTTAATGCCTTATTAACAAGGGTCTCCATTAAGTTATTATTATTATTATTGGCCTGAAAGAGATCTTCACCTCTGAACCCCAATCAGCTAAAGGCATTTGATGAAAGTGTTATAAATATTTAGAGGGAACAGAGATTGGGAGGAAAGTCATAAAAGCAGATTTCATGGAAACGGGACCTCTTGAATCGATGCGACTCAAACATTGGTCTATTTTTATTCCATTTCCCACCCTCTTGTTCATCTTTAGAGCAAAAGGGCTGAATGGACAACCCAACATTTGACGTGCTTTACCGTGTATTAAATTGCATTCTTCTTAAAGTACAGAACTACTGTTGTTGTTTTTTAGTTTGGATTCTACTGTAGTTTCAATCTAAGATAGTTTGCCTACATAATACCAGCTTGCAATCAAAGAAAAGTTATCCCGAGACTTAGATAGCCCATTTGTCCTTCATGATAGAAGAGAGAGAGAGAGAGAATCTATGAATGTTCTCAATCCTCCAGGTTATGGTAGTTCCAAAGGTGTTTTTCCAAAAGGCAACTGGACATTCTAGTTTGTTTGTTTTTCCTTGAAAATGTTTCGTTTCTCATCCGTGAAGCTTCTTCATTTCTGAAGAAGATAGAACAGAACTGAAGAAGCTTCTTGGAGAAGAAGAGAAATGTTTTGAAAGAAAAAAAACCAAGAAAGTCCAGTTATTTTTTGGAAAATCACATTTTGGGATGAGAGAGAGAGAGAGAGAGGAGAAAGAGAGAGAGAGAGGAGAAAGAGAGAGGAGAAAAAGAGAGAGGAGAGAGAAAGAGAGGAGAGAGAGAGAGAAAGAGAGAGAGAGGAGAAAGAGAGAGAGAGGAGAAAGAGAGAGGAGAAAAAGAGAGAGGAGAGAGAAAGAGAGGAGAGAGAGAGAGAAAGAGAGAGAGGAGAAAGAGAGGGGAGAGAAAGAGAGGAGAAAGGAGAAAGAAAGAGAGAAAGAGAGGAGAGAGAGAGAGAAAGAGAGGAGAGAGAGAGAGAAGAAAAAGAGAGGAGAGAGAGAGAGAGGAGAAAGAGAGAGAGGAGAAAGAGAGGAGAGAAAGGAAGAGAGAGAGGAGAAAAAGAGAGAGGAGAGAGAAAGAGAGGAGAGAGAGAGAGAAAGAGAGAGAGAGGAGAAAGAGAGGAGAGAGAAAGAGAAAAAGAGAGGAGAAAGGAGAAAGAAAGAGAAAGAGAGGAGAGAGAGAAAGAGAGGAGAGAGAGAGAGAGAGAAGAGAGGAGAAAAAGAGAGAGAGAGAGGAGGAGAAAGAGAGAGGAGAGAAAGGAAGAGAGAGAGAGAGAGAGAGGAGGGAGAGAGAACTGGAAATGTTTTCTGAACCAATAAGGCAGTGAAGGTGCATAAGCATGCATGCATACACATATATAAATTGGGGGGGGGGGAAGCAGTTGCCTTCAAAATAAAAGCAGTGTAGTTGTATTGCCTGCATAGTGTACAGTTATTTAGATTTGATTTCTAATTTCTGATTGACCTCACGCGGGCCCGACAGGGACAACCAAATGGCCGGATGTGGCCGAGGGGACTGTAAAATGCCCAGATCTGACCCAGACGATCAGATCAATCAACTCAGAATAAAGAAATTAGCAAGTATATTCAGGCGGCATCAGAACTCTCTGCCCCTACCCCCCATCTCCATCAGCAAGGCAAATTATTACCACAATGAATAGTATTGTGAGAAATATCTCCCTTCCCTCCGTCCCAATTCTGGCTCCGTTAATTAAATTCCATCGTGGAGCCGGAGCTTTTTGGCAGGGCCCGTTTTTTGACTGATTAGAGCCTTTGAGATGAAGCAAGCATGTGGAACAGGAGATGAATGGCATGTAAGGTCCAGGTAATTAATTAATTGACCGGCGTGGATCATCTTTCCCACCTCTTTGATGAAGGTGAAGGATCGTCCTCCTAGGTAAATGATGCTCTCATTCACACCGGGGAGTATCTCGCCAGATGTATAAATTGGACCATCTCTTTGCATCCAATGCACAATTCCAGACTGTTGTCTCGGTATCCAGGAGACAAATGACAAGACCGGCAGCTCATATTTTTGAACCTGGCCCAACATCTCTGTAAACCCAAACACACTGGTTCCAGCCTCAGGATTCCTAGACTGGCAAACATCTTCTTTCCAGTCATTTTAGATAGATAGATAGATAGATAGATAGATAGATAGATAGATAGATAGATAGATAGATAGATAGATAGATAGATAGATAGATAGATAGATAGATAGATAGATAGATAGATAGATAGATAGATAGATAGATGTGTGTGTGTGTGTGTGTGTGTGTGTGTGTGACATTTTTTTTTTGCTGATAAATGAAAATAAAAGGAGACTATTATAGATCTATTTCGAGCTATTTTGCTCTCGTCAGATAGCCATACCCTTAGTGGGATTTGAACCTGGGCAGTCTGCTTGTAAGGCAGCAGTTTTAACCTCCAGGCCAAGGTTCTCTTCCTTATCAGCTCTTCACCAGGAAAGGGTTATATATGGTTTCTTTTTCCTGTCGAGTCATCCTGGTGTATGGATGGAAACATCACAGCTTCCTTTTGCCTATATCAATTATGGACTAGCAGGTTCAATTCCTGCCCTCTGAAATAGCTGTTTTCACAAAGGCACCGTACCTATTTTCCCATCGCATTTACAAAAAAAAAAATTTCTTTCTTGCTTGGCTTTGCCTTTGTCAAGAAAAATTGCTGGGAAAGCTATGCTTGTTTGAAATACTTTCACTAATGGAGATGTGGGCTCTATATTTAGCCGGTTGCTTTTCCAATAAAATTAAATGAAAGCTTACGTGCATCTGCTTTTCATCACAGGGCATGGCGGTTAGAGAATAGCATTGTCCTGAAGCAAACTTTTTTCCTCCCCCAAAAGTGATAGCCCCAGTTGCTTTTTTTAAATTTATTTTAGTTATTTGCATGCTGCCTTGATTATTTTTACAAATAGGCGGAGAACATATCCGACACACCTTCCTCCTCCTCTTTTCCCCACAACTACAATCCTTTGAAGTGGGTTGGAGAGAGAGAGAGAGAGAGAGAGAGAGAGAGAGAGAGGGAGAGGGAGAGGGAGAGGGAGAGGGAGAGGGAGAGGGAGAGGGAGAGGGAGAGAGAGAGAGAGATTGGCTGAAAGTCACTCAGCTGGCTTTCATGGCTAAGGCGGGACTAGAACTCACTATCTCCTGGTGATTGGCCCAAAGTCACCAACCATGGCTTTTATGCCTAAGGTGAGACCAGAACTCACCATCTCCCAGATTCTAGCCAGGTGCCTTAACTGCTAGACCAAACTAGCTCTCAGTTTCTATCATTATTTTATTGTTTTTCTTATGACTCTCAATCTTTATCGGTTCATTTGTTTGCCTGTGCGTTGTGTAACTTCAGTAGGGTAACCTAGATCAGGTTTTGAAAGGTGCCAGAGAGACTGGTGGAAGAAGCATGGAGCTTAGGTTAGCTATTGAATTTGGTTCGAGGCAGTGGTGAAAACCATTTTTTTTTACTACCGGTTCTGTGGGTGTGGCTTGGTGGGCGTGGTGTGGCTTGGTGGGCGTGGCAGGGGAAGGATACTGCAAAATTCCCATTCCCACCCCCCTCTGGGGCCAGCCAGAGGTGGTATTTACAGGGTTCTCCGAACTACTCAAAATTTCCGCTACCGGTTCTCCAGAACCTTTCAGAACCTGCTGGATTTCAGCCCTGGTTCGGGGTCTTAGGAAGAAACAGACCCAAATCTTGCCCAGGTACATTTCTTGCCCATGCATTGAATTGTTACAGGTAGTCCTCGACTGATAGCCATTCATTTAGCAGCCATTCTATGTTACGACGGCATTGAAAAAAGTGACTTATGAGGGATCCTCATACTGATGATGTCACCGTCACCTCGGTCACTTTATTGCAATCCAGACATTTGGCAATCGGCTTACATAAATCTTAAATAATTTTAAACATTTAAGAATAGAATAGAATAGAATAGAATAGAATAGAATAGAATAGAACAGAACAGAACAGAACAGAACAGAACAGAACAGAACAGAACAGGAGTTGGAAGGCACCTTGGAGGTCTTCTAATCCAGGGGTCTCCAACCTTGGCAACTTTAAGACTTGTGGACTTCAACTCTCCGAGTTCTGGGAGTTGAAGTCCACAAGTCTTAAAGTTGCCAAGGTTGGAGACCCCTGTTCTAATCCAACCCCCTGCTCAGGCAGGAAACCCTAACACATTTCAGACAAATGGTTATCCAACATCTTCTTTAAAACTTCCAGTGTTGGAGCATTCACAACTTCTGGAGGCAAGTCCTTCCACTGTTTAATTGTTCTCACTGTCAGGAAATTTCTCCTTAGTTCTAAGTTGCTTCTCTCCTTGTTTAGTTTCCACCCATTGCTTCTTATTTATTATTAGTGACATTTATATACCGCCTCACAGTGCAAGCACTCTCTAAGCGGTTTACACCAGTAAGTAATGTATATTTATATTGCCCCCAACAATCTGGGTCCTCATTTTACCTACCTCGGAAGGATGGAAGTCTGAGTCAACCCTGAGCCGGTGAGATTTGAACCGCTGACCTGCGGATCATAGTCAGCTAAAGTAGCCTGCAGTACCCCACTCTAACCACTGTGCCACCTTTCTTGTTCTACCCTCAGGTGTTTTGGAGAATAGCCTGACTCCCTCTTCTTTGTGGCAACCCCTGAGATATTGGAACACTGCTATCATGTCTTCCCTGGTCCTTCTTTTCATTAAACTAGACATACCCAGTTCCTGCAATCGTTCTTCATATGTTTTAGTCTCCAGTCCAGTAGTGGGTTTCACTTACCTTCGCTACCGGTTCGGAACTGTGAATGTGTGCGGGCATGCGCTTGCGCAAAACCTTTTTTGCATGCGCAGGTCGTCCGTGATGACGTCCGGGCGGGTGGGCGGAGCCTCCCGCCGCCACCGCCGGGGCGAACCCAGTAGCAACCCACCACTGCTCCAGTCCCCTAATCATCTTTGTTGCTCTTCTTTATTATTATCAGTTATAGTATATATCAGTGATGGCGAACCTATGACACGGGTGCCATTGGTGGCACACGGAGCCATATCTGCCGGCACGCGAGCTGTTGCCCTAGCTCAGCTACAGCGCGCATGTGTGTGCACGCCAGCTGATTTTTGGCTCGCGCGGAGGCTCTGGGAGGACAATTTTGGCCTCCGGAGGGCCTCCGGGGTGGCGAGGGGAGCGTTTTTTGCCCTCCCCAAGCTCCAAGAAAGCCTCTGGAGCCTGGGGAGGGCAAAAAACAGGCCTACTGGGCCCACTGGAAGTCAGGAAATGGGGGAGTGGGGGGATCACGCACGCATGCACGGGGGTGGGGCAAGTGGGGGGTTTTGAATTATGGGTGTGGGCACGCACGAGCGTGTGATAGCGCGTGCGCGCACTATTTTGGCCCCTGAGGGAAAAAAGGTTCGCCATCACTGGTATATATTATCCAATCGCCATTCCTCTTCAGGTATTAGGCCCAGCTTCTGAACAACCGTTCTTCTTGATTTAAATCTGTCTTGAATCCCTGATCCTTTTTTCTGCGTGTGAAGATAAAATGGAGAGAAGAAAGGGAAAATAAACATGTTGCCTTGAATCCCTTGGAAGAAACATGGAGCTTCACTAAAAAATAAAACTAACCGGTAACAAATATTTGTCATTTTTTTTACATCCCTTAAAAAAAAATATATTCAGCAAACATTGAGATAATAACACTGTCTGCAGAAAGAACCATAACATGACATTACCCATCTAGTTATAGAGAATTCATCCATTTCCTCTCCTCCTCCGGGCCTGAGGAGCGTCTCTTTAATGGGTGTGTCTGCTATATTTAATAGACTTCTAATTAAAGTGTTGTTGTATAATTTTGTATGCATTGCCGTGGTTGTTTTAGTCGGGGAAGAGTAATTACATGTAATGACATAAGTGAGATGAATGTATGTAATCACATAATTAGAACATGTGTGTGTGTGTGTGTGTGTGTGTTTCCGCTGTCCTCCCGTTCCCGACTTCAAAAGGAAAAATCAAATTTTTCATTTAAAAAATCAGATTTTTCGCAAATATCACAGGGGCCCTAAAATGGTAGATTTCTAGTTGATCTGTCAAGAAAGGCACTCCTTCTTTCTCGATTCCGAAAAATAAGAGACGTCTTTCTCCATGCATGTCACAGAAGCAGCGCACTAACACATCAATTTTCTGGTCCAAGGATGTTTAAACAATTATTCTTAATGAAGGAGAGTTCCCACGTAGGGTGTAATGTAGCACCATCAATGGATGCTGCCATTTGCATGGAAGATGCAGGTAAATGGGATAAAGCCCAGTCAGACTCTATCCACGAGCACACAATAGATACAAACTCAAGGTGAACCGCTCCAAACGCGATTGCAGAAAATACGACTTCAGCAACAGAGTGGTCGATGCCTGGCATTGCTCCGGCGCACGCACATGCATGCACATGCACACGCGTTCTGGTTTGGGCACTCGCTTGGAAACCCGAAGACCAGCTGCCCGGTGTGCATGCGCGCACCAGCTAGCTTGTCTTCGCACATGCCGGAGCACCGGAAATGCAAAGACCAGCTGGCCGGTGCATGCATGCCTGTTTTTTTGGCCGTTTTCTGGTGCTCGGGTGCCTGTGAAGAGCAGCTGGCTGGTGCGCATGTGTGCACTGGAAACC
>JALIGW010000121.1:353002-358002 GCA_023053685.1 Diadophis punctatus similis
CGGAATGCCCCCATTTCAGCACTCAGTGCTGAAAAGATTCACCAACACTGCTCTACGTTGTCTCTACTTAATCCAAAGTGTACAGTTTGCTTCTCAAGGAATTTAGCATCCCATGTTTTCCGAATCGAAAGAAGACCTTTGTTGATTGGTGGTATCAAGAGCGGGAAATCAGAAGTCTAATCAGTTCAAATGAATCTATAAGTTTATTGTATGCAAAAAGCTCTTTACAAGAATCTGAACTACTAACGGTCAAAGCGAGTTGGCGGTAGATAAGAGTCAACGGAGTTCAAGGTGGGCTGGACTTAGATCTCTTCTGGGCAATAAGGGACTCGAGATTGATGACGTGCTTGACCCCTCCCTTGGGTCCAGCCTGGTCATCTTCTACATTTTGGATCCAACTGCAAGGGCTTTTAGTTATTTATAAAGTAAATGTTTTTCTGCTCGTTGCTCTGTCGTGTGTGAAATATCAGCGCTATTTATTTGAGGTGTCACTGAAATTAAATAGGTCCAAAAATTACAGATAAATTTCATTTATTTATTTAACAACTGATTTATTACATTTATATGCTGCTTGAGGGACATTGCCACTTTTGATCTTTGGATAGATGGAATAGCAATAAGCACTTAGACTTATATACCGCTTCATAGTGCTTTACAGCCCTCTCTAAGCAGTTTACAGAGTCAACATATTGCCCCCAACAATTTGGGTCTTCATTTTACCCACCTCCGAAGGATGAAAGGTTAAGTCAACCTTGAGCCTGGTGGGATTTGAACTTCCAAATTGCAGGCAGGCAGCAGGCAGCAGAAGTAGCCTGCAGTACTGCACTCTAACCACTGCACCACCGAGGTAATAGCTGTCTTTCCATTCAGAAATTGTTTAAATTGATTTCCCCTTTCTATTTCATTATTCCTGCAGTGTCTTGTATACCTGATGTGGGAATTGTGCTAGGAGCAGAACATGGGGAAGAGTAGAGAAATGGTTTAAGAAAGAAAAGATAGTATTCGTAAGTTCAGGATTGATCTGTGGAGTCTTGGTGTGTCTTGGTTGTTTGCTTGAAGACATTTCCTTATCAGACTAGGTAACATTATCAGTGCTAGTGAGCGTGGGGTTTGTTCCCTGTTTATATACAGTAGCTTGCCCTGCCAGTGTTGATGGGGATATGATTTTCTCCCTGCTAATTCTTTGAATAGGGTATTGTTTTCTGTTTGATTGTTTGTCTGGTGTTAATCCCTGCTTATCTGGATGTCGATTGCTGGAGAGGATATGTTTTGGTCACTCAGTTAAGCAGGCTAGACAGATGCTGGGTTTTATTTTGATGAAGACCCCAATGAACAATTATGATTAGATAAAAAATAAATTGTATCACTTTGTCCGTGTCTTGTTTTTTATCCCTCACCCTCAGGCAGTTTCCTCCAACTGGCTGAGCTCACAGTTTTAGACAAACCCATGATTACAGCATCTTGTCTCGATACTTTAAATGTTGCTTAACAAGAAAAATATGTCAATAGACAATGAAAGCTTTCATTTTATGCTCTCAGCTTGAACAGAAACTGCTCGGAGCAGTGCTGTAAATTACCCCTGAAGAACGACAAGGGAGAGAACCATTTTTGTGACATGGGACATGACTGCCTTTGTAATTAGTAACATTTAACAATATATTAAGCATCTCCTTTCTAACCCAGTTGATTGCCTCCCTCATCCACTCCTAACCTTTCCAGCTTAGAAAAAGCCTCACCTACCTTGACTATAAATCAAATCTTAGTTTTGTCAACAGGTTACATCTGACTTTGTTATTTAAGGAAAATTGCCGAGTTAACACCTTGTTCAAAAATTTGGTTATGATATATTATGGGATGAGATATACATTAAAAAAAAAGAAATCAGGAGAGAACTCCACCTAGTCTTCTCAGGAAGATGTTTGCAGGGCGGAGGAGAAGAAAATTCATATTTACTCAGAGGTCCATTGTGTTAATTTTGGACACTTTGTGCTTGGATCACACCGCCATGAACAAACTGGGCCTTAATGCTGAGGAAACTTGGTCAGAGGTAGCTACCAACCTATGATAGATGTCTCTTTAGGGACAGAGCCCATGGATTTGTAGAATAGGGACAGAGCCCAGGGATTTGTAGCTCATGGATTTGAGAAGGTTCACCATGAAGTCCACCAGCCAATTTCTGTTAGAATGCATAGGGTTGGTTGTCCCAAAGTGCTTTTCCAAAAGCCAACTTGATTTTCTTGGTTTTTTCCCCTTGAAAACATTTCTCACCCAAGAAGCAACAACTGCTACTACTACTGCTACTGCTACTGCTACTGCTACTTCTTCTTCTTCTTCTTCTTCTTCTTCTTCTTCTTCTTCTTCTTCTTCTTCTTCTTCTTCTTCTTCTTCTTCTTCTTCTTCTTCTTCTTCTTCTTCTTCTTCTTCTTCTTCTTCTTCTTCTTCTCCTCCTCCTCCTCCTCCTCCTTCTCCTTCTCCTCCTCCTCCTCCTCCTCCTCCTCCTCCTCCTCCTCCTCCTCCTCCTCCTCCTCCTCCTCCTCCTCCTCCTCCTCTTCCCGCAGGTGCAGGGTCCGCTTTTCGGATCTTTGGAGTTTTCAAACATATGGGTGGGACCTGGGGCCTGAATAAACCAGCAGATAATCCATTGAAGAATGGATCAATCCTATCCCTGCTGTAACACTCTTTAGTTTCCTCTCTGTGTGTGTTTGTGTAGAGATATTTCTTAGATTTGGAAAATCTTGTTTGTGTTATCCGCTCTTTGGAGAAATGAAAGTACTTCAATTTTGTCGCTTTATATATATATATATATATTGTTCAGTTCAATTGCTCCACATAAACCTTGAAAAGATAGGCTGCTAACTGATCCCTTGTTGCGATTTATGGTTGCATTTGAAATGTCTTTGTGCAGCCACTAGAGTGGGACAGAGATAAAATAGTAACATGACAAGGAACTGAAGAAAACCACAGCTGTTAATAGGCTAATTTGCTCCAATTTCTTCTCAAACAAAGCTTTGTGTATTACCAGCTTTGGGATAACCTTTTAACAAGTGTATTATCTTTAATTGACATACTTATTAATAGTCTACATCCTTTCTTCCGCTGGACGGTGTCTCCTACAATGCACAGTACAAGGAATCATGATATAATTTATTTAAAAACCAGTTTATTATTATTATTATTATTATTATTATTATTATTATTATTATTATTATTATTATTATTATTATTATTATTATTATTATTATTATTATTATTATTATTATTATTATTATTATTATTATTATTATTATTATTATTATATAAGGCTTATTATTAATCTCAAGATTATTATTATTTTTTAATTTGAATTTAATAAACTGTTTAGCATAGAGCTCTTCTGAGTTCCCAGTATTAAAGTGTAAAGGTTGAAAGTATGGGTTCTTTAATCAGTGGCAATAATTAATGTATTCATTGCAGGAATGTAATGTGGACCTTAACTGAATTTTAATCAAGGCTTTGGCATTGAAAAACATAAACAATCATCATTTTTAAGCACCATGTGTCCTTTGAGGTGCATATGGTAATGTGGTGCCAAAGCCTGCCATGTAATTTCTCCTGGGCAAAAAGAAAGACTTCTGTTGTGATACAATATTGACGCAATGCATGAGAAGGTCTTGGTTATGGGTAGCTCTAGAGCAGGGATCTCCAAACTTGGCAACTTTAAGATTTGTGGACTTCAACTCCCAGAATTCCCCATCCAGTCAGCTGGTGAATTCTGGGCGTTGAAGTCCACAAGTCTTAAAGTTGCCAAGTTTGGAGACCCCTGCTTTAGAGCAGGGGTCACCAACCTTTCGGACCTCAGGGACCACTAAATTGATAATTTTAAATCCCGCGAACCACTAATATGATTTGCCTAATGACCGGTTGGGTGGGCGTGGCTAGGTGGTCATGTGAGTGGGTGGGCATGGCCAACTCTATGTCACTCACGTCGAGGGGTGCCTCGCCAGCCTCTACTCTCCCCTCCCCTCCCAGCCACTCCTCCCCTCCCTGCCCGGGCTCCTTAGGGCCCCAAGAGGAAGCAGTAGTTGGAGCTAAGCAGCCACCACGAGAAAGAGTTGGCAAAACAGCTCAGTTCAAATTGGATCTGACTGAGAAGGAGGCGCAGCAGAAGCACCTCACTGAGGACTACGAGCATAGGCTTTCCAAGCAGAGGGAAGACCTGTGGGAGTGCAAGGCCAGGTACTGGCGCCTGGAGGCTCAGCAGGCTGAGATGGTCAGCCAGTTCCAGGCCATGATGCAGTCCCACTGGAACAAGGTCCTCTGGCTCTTCGCCACCAGCGGCACTTCCCTCCAGCCTTCGCCCAAAGCCCTGCACCAGGAGGCCGAAGCACACCCCAATTCGGAATTTCTGTCCCTCTCCGACCCGCACAAAAAGACCCCGAAGGGGGAGACTCTCTGCAGCAACACAAACATTCATTGCACCTATCTGTCCCAGGGGCCGTAGTTTGAGGACCCCTGATTTAGTGCAATATAAAAAATGCAAATAATTTTTCTGCGGACCACTAACATTTTCTCGCGGACCACCAGTAGTCCACGGACCACCAGTTGGTGACCGCTGCTTTAGAGGATTGGATGGGTAGTTTTTGTATTATAAGGTCACTAAGGACTGTAGGTTGTCCTGTCATTTATTGGACAATTCTTTTTCCGGTGGTCTGTAGCTTCCATGGTTTCTCCTACATTGAGAAGTCCCAAATAGATGTAGTAAGTGCAAACCATTCTTTTCCAAGAGAATTTTCTCAGCCTTGGGAGAAGGCAAAGTGATGAGAAATACGCATCAGAAAAGACTTCTGAAGAATGAGAAAGAAAAGCAGAACAGAATAAAAGTTTGAGTAGATAGATAGATCTTAGCACTTTACTCCAAAACGTTCTGGACAGGAGTGAAAAGTGAGTTGTCCCTTGACGCAGAAGGATTCTTAACATGAGAAGCCACTCCAGCCATGTTCATTTACTAGAGGTGGACCGCA
>JALIGW010000121.1:363002-478002 GCA_023053685.1 Diadophis punctatus similis
TCTTCCTTCCTTCCTTCCTTCCTCCCTCCCTCCCTCCCTCCCTCCCTCCCTCCTTCCTTCCTTCCTTCCTTCCTTCCTTCCTTCCTTCTCTTCCTTCCTTCTCTTCCTTCCTTCTCATCCTCCTGGCATCTCCCTCCCTCCCCCCCTCTCCCTCCCACGATATTTAAAACCAAAGGAGCAGGAAGATTGAAATCATATTGCCTTTCAATAGAACTAGGTTTCTTGTATACACGCACAGAGAGGCCAAAATGAAAGAGAATATCTTTCATGCTAAATCCTCCAGTTTCTAGGTCATGCCATGTTTTTCCCCCACTACACTCTTTAAGGTTAGCAAAGATGCTGAAATCCCTGAGCCTGGAGTCCGAGAGCATCCTTTGCGGATGGGGAAAATGTGTCGTCCCCCCCCACATTTGGTGGAAGGTCAAATTGATAAACAAAAGCCTAACCGTCTGGGTAATGACTTGATCAAACTAATTCATACCGACCGGCTTGTACAGTGAATTACTTTTTCTTCTGGATCAGATGGGGCTTTTCACCTCTGTGCCCCCGGAATTATTGCTGATGGTTATCACCAAATGGTTGCGAACCAAGCCTTCCAGCCTATTATTTTAGGGGAAGATATTTCTTCTTCTTCTTCTTCTTTGTTTATTTTGCATCGGTCTGGATCTGAAATCCACCACCTAAGTGGGGAAAAGCTTGCTTTATCTCCCTTCTTTTTTCTCCTGGCTTGGGAAGCCAGTTTTTGTTTTATTTTATTTTTGAAACTTCACCTCTCCGTATGCCCTTCCCTACCCTTTAATGAGAATTGCTGGCCTTTGATTTCCATTGAGATTTTTCCTGGAAGGCCTCGGTAAGGAGAAGAGGGTGGTTTATATCTTCTTTTCATAGCATCTGCCCTTGAGATCTCTCTCTCTCTCTCTCTCTCTCTCTCTCTCTCTCTCTCTCTCTCTCTCTCTCTCTCTCTCTCTCTCTCTCTCTCTCTCTCTCTCTCTCTCTCTCTCTCTCTCTCTCCTCCCTCCCTCCCTCCCTCCCTCTCTCTCTCTCTCCCACCCTCTCTCTCCCTCCCTCTCTCTCTCCCTCTCTCTCTCCCTCTCTCTCCCTCCCTCCCTCTCTCTCCCTCCCTCTCTCTCTCCCTCTCCCTCTCTCTCTCCCTCCCTCTCTCTCTTTTCTTTTTCTGCTTATAAACTCAACCCAAGCCAGGAAGATAAACTAATATTTTGGATAAGCCCAGCCCGACAATAGGTATGATAAAGATACTTCATCTTCTCACCCGTGTGAGGGGAGGAAAAAAAATGAAGAAAAACGCTATCGTTTACACATCTTTCCTTCCCTCAGATTGAGACCCTTCTGTCGCCCTGGGCTGCGGTGGGAAAATCTTAAAGAAGTCGCATTTTCCTCAGAGGAGAGTGAAAAATGATCTAAATAGGGGCTGGAATTGGCCGTACTGAAGCAGCAGCCGTTGCCGGCGTTGACAATTTAAGGGCCATCTCAATATGAACACAGCCATTGTCGGCTCATCTCCGGTTATGATCGGCAATTATAGTTGCATAATTCCCCTCATCATCTCGGCTCAGGGTCTTTATTTTTTCACTTGGTGACATCCCCGAAGTGTCTGATGAAAATGTCATATATCATCCCGGCTTTTAAAAAAAAACAACCACATCAGGACTGTGGGAGGAGAGGATCTGCCAGGCCTTAGCCAAGCTGATATTCATCACCCGGAGTTCCCTCCCCGACTTCCTATATTTATTTTATATTATTCTATTTTATTTTAACTCCCAGAGAGGTCATGACACTCATAATTTCCTTTTTGATATTGTCCTCCCGCTGATATGACAAGGGGCTATAAAAACCTTATTGTGGGGCCGCGGTTAAGAGCCAGTTCTGCGGAGGTTGATTGCATGCAATAACGCTCCCACTACTGAGGGATTCGCTGGTAGTTGGCTGTTGCGGAGATAATTAGATTTGATGTCAACATTTCTTTATCACCTGCATCCTTTTGTGCATTTGCGTGTCAAGTTGTTATTTCTGGATTTATTAGCACCCTCAGAGCTACTATCTATCTGTCAGCTTGCACGGATGTCTGTGTTGACAGTTGTAAAGTTAATTACTCCTACTAATGAGCAGAGGGCTTTTGGTGGACATGATATTTTGGGCATTTAGAAGGGATAATTAGAATTCCTGCTTTCGCTATTGCCATCCTCATGGCTCTGTGAGAGGCTGCAGCTGGAAAAAAATGCTGTCAGCACCTTGGACAGCGCCATTTGGAAAGACGTTGTGCTGAACATAGTGAGTTTTCCAAGGATTAAAAAAACAAAAATGGAACCCTCATTTTCTAAATGTGTAAGCTAGAAAGCAGAACTAATTTCAGCCTCTGACATGACAGTAATTTGGCCGTTCTCTTAGGTGCTATTATTCAGTGGGTCAGGATGATTTGTTGTGAACTCTCTTGACTATTTTGCGCCCTGCCACCCAGCATGGAAAAAAGATATTTAATTTCTCTTCCTCTCCCTTTGCCCTTGAATTCTTCCCATCGATGGCAAGTCTTTTAGAAAGGGCCGTTTAAATTGCACATTCAGAATATAAGCTAGTTGTTTTGTTTGTTTGATTTTTTGCTCAAAATAAAGTAAATTCTGCACTTGGGGCGAACTGATTCAGTTCCGGTCCAAGATACATTCATATTCACCTTTTTTTCTGTTTACCATACAAGGTATAAGGTCTGAAGCTAGCAAGACTAGAACTCACAGTCCCCTGGTTTCTACGCCAATACCTTAGCCATTATTCCAAACTGACTCTCCAGTATATATGATTATATTGGACAATACAGGGAGTCCTTGACTTATGACCACAAATGGGATTAGATTTTCCATTGGGAAGCAAGGCAGTTATTGAACCATGCCTGATTTTATGACACTTTTACCACGGTTGTTAAGCGGATCACTGCAGTTGTTAAATGAATCACATGGCTGTTAAGTGAATTCAACCCCCTCCCCATTGACTTCCCTTGTCAGAAGCCAACTGGGAAGGTTGTAAATGTAATTACATGACCCCAGGACATGTGATAAATACATGGCAGTTGCCAAGTGCCCAAATTTTGATGATAGGATCAATGGGGATGCCGGGATTGTTAAGTGTGAGGACTGGTCATAAATCACTTTTTTTCGTAGATGGCATTGGTGGTATCTTGCCTATTTTTTTTCCTTATTTTTTTCCTCCCTTGCTTTTCCATCCTTCTGAGCATCCAACATTAATCACACCTCTTACCTGGGTTGGTTGGGTGATTGTTATAAATAAAAAACCAGAAACTTTTTAAAAAGTGGGGGTGGGATTTGGGTTTTATTTTGCATGCTTGGGTACTGTTTTGAAGTGAACAAGTCAACACTCAGGGACCCTCTACCCCTCTGCTCTCAAATTGGGACAAAGCTAAAAGGCAGTGAAAATGTCTCGCAGCCCCATGGATTGTTAAGCAATTGTCAATTCCTGGCATAAATAATGAGAGAGGGGGAGAGAGAGAGAGAGAGAGAGAGAGAGAGAGAGAGAGAGAGAGAGAGAGAGAGAGAAAGTAAGAGAGAGAAAGTAAGAGAGAGAAAGAGAAAGTGTGTAAGACAGAGAAAGAGAGAGAGTAAGAGAGAATAAGAGAGAGAGTGTGTGTAAGAGAAAAAGAGAAAGTAAGAGAGAGAATGAGAGAAAGTAAGAGTAAGAAAAAGTGTGTGAGACAGAGAGAGAATAAGAGAGAGAGAATAAGAGAGAAAGAGAGTGTGTAAGAGAGAGAAAGTAAGAGAGAATGAGAGAGAGAGAGAATAAGAGAGAGAAAGTAAGCGAGAGAAAGTGTGTAAGAGAGAGAAAGTAAGAGAGAGAGAGAAAGTAAGAGAGAGAGAGAATGAGAGAAAGTAAGAGTAAGAAAGTGTGTAAGACAGAGAAAGAATAAGAGAGAGAGAAAGAGTGTGTGTAAGAAAGAGAAAGAGTAAGAGAATGAGAGAGAGAGGTATGTAGGAGAGAGAAAGTAAGAGAGAGAAAATGAGAGAGAGAGAGAATAAGAGAGAGAAAGTAAGAGAGAAAGTGTATGAGAGAGACGAAGTAAGAGAGAGAGAGAAAGAGTGTAAGAGAGAGAGAGAAAGAGTGTAAGAGAGAGAGAGAAAGAGTGTAAGAGAGAAAGAGAGTAAGGGAGAGAGCGAGAAATGAAGAAAGAGAAGAGATTTTGCATGAGACTCGACTCTGTCCCCATCCTTAAAAACGATAAGAGGTCTGTTTCTGCCTTTTCTTTGAAACATTGAGATTTATCGAGTTGAATGGCCAGCCGGATCCCCTAACTGGGCTCCTACGAAGGCTTGTACTTATTGCCTTGCTGAGATTCAGGCTGGCGCTTCAGTGGTCCCTGGAGAAAATATCTCTGCAACTTAAATGGATCATTGGGAAGTCAGCAATATTCGTTTCTATTAGATCAGGAAAGAATGCAGAGAACAGCATCTGGTCATTTTTTTTCTCTCTCCCCCCCCCTCCATTTAGCGGCAATGACAGAATGTCACGGCGGAATTACTTTCTGGAGTCATTTTTCCCTCTTGGTCTTGCCCTGGTTCTGCAGACGCTTCCCCGGAGGGCACTTCCGATGTATCCTTATATTAATTCTTCAAACTTTCGGACTTCATTGCTGACAATAGGCCCTGTTGGCTTTCTCCAGCGATTACATTAAATTTCCTATCAAACCTTGTCAGCTTTTGAGGTCAGGGACTTGCCAAGAAGCTGGAGGTGGTTTGCCTTTCTGACTACACGGGGGGGGGGGGGGGGGGGCTAGGTGGCGTCTTTCCCCCCCTTTTTTTTAATTGCTTCTGAGTTTATTAGATGAAGGTTTTCTCTTCCCCTCCTTTTGGGTTTTGTCTTTGAAATACAGCATGCTAGGCCACTTTAGAACTCAATAAAATAAAATAAAATAAAAAAGGTACGCTATAGGAAGCTGGAGTTTGTTGCTATATTTCAGTGCTTCCTTTTGCAAAAAATAAATCCTGCTCCCTCACCAATCTCAGAATTCATTTGCTAGGCCAGTATGTAGAACAAGGAGGATGGAGTAATTCTTTGGCCTGGCAAGGAAATGCTCATTTTTGTCTTAATAGCAAATATTTAAAAATCCTTCCTTCCTTCCTTCCTTCCTTCCTTCCTTCCTTCCTTCCTTCCTTCCTTCCTTCCTCCCTCCCTCCCTCCCTCCCTCCCTCCCTCCCTCCCTCTATTTTTCTCCTCCTCTCTCTCCCTCCCTTCCTCTATTTTCCTCCCTCCTTCCTTCTTTCCTTCTCTCTCTCTCTCCCTCCCTCCCTCCCTCCTTACTTCTCTTCTTCCTTTCTCTTCTTCCTTTCTCTTCTTCCTCCCTCCCTCTATTTCCCTCCCTCCCTGCCTTCCTTTTCTCCCTCCCTCCCTCCCTCATTCTATTCTTCCTTTCTCTTCTTCCTTCCTTCCTTCTTTCCTCCCTCCCTCCCTCTATTTTCCTCCCTCTCTCCCTCCCTCCCTCTCTCCCTCCTTCCTTCCTTGACGGATAGGAAATTATTCCTATCAAAGAGGTGATATAGGATCTCGCTTCCTTGAAGTCATCCTTACTTAGAAAATAAAACCGAGATTCAATTCTAATTAACAAAATATTTATTTCAGTACAAAAGTAACAAAAGAATATAAACGTTATTAAACTACATTTTCTCAGCTAAGAATTCACGCCTGCCTCGGGCGAGGCTCACAGGAGAAGAAGGAAAGGAGGAGACTGCTGGAATGCACGCATGCGCAGTAATACATGTCACCTGTCTGCTGATTAGAAAAATACAGTAAACCTAGAAATATGCAGAGGTGCTCAACTGGCAATGTTCACATCGTGACATTCCTTCTTCCTCCCTCCCTTAAACTAGAAATAGTCCTGATTTCAATTAAATTAGAGTCGTGGGGCAAGAAAAGCTGCGAAGAAAGGGGAAACGGCCAGACTGCCTGTGCTGGGCTGTTCTGCTTACCTGCATTTACTGGGAAAGAGAATCATTTGTGACACTCTGGGGACAGTTTTGTCACCTGACAGTAATGCTGTTATGCGCCCACTTGACACAGCAGATGAATCCATAAAGACAGATAAGTAAGTGTGAAAGTAGCTGGGGATCAACCCGGGTGCTACCATTCACCTGGACGTGACAGGTAGATAGTCGTGAAGGATTGAAAAGCCAGCTTTACATGAAGATCTGTCAGTCTGAAGCTGAAATACAGCAGAGAGACATGAAGGCCGGGCCCTGGGGCCCTCGGCGATTGCACGAAAAGTCCCAACTTCAGCAAATAGCTCCTTCTGTTCGATGGCTGTATATAAATATATTGATAGCATGCAGATGTATATCTGCAAACTTTATCCATAGGATAAATCACCCAGGGCTTTAATGCCCCGTGCTAGGTTTGATGGCTGGCTTCCTGGGCTGATAGCCTTCCTTCCTGCACTCAAAGGGATGAAATTAAAGTGAGTGGAAAGGAGTGGAAAAGATGGGGACCTCCGGTTATCTTCATCTGAAACGATAAAGGCCAGATCTTCTTCACTAAACCAGTTTGGAGCCCTGCTATGCCAAACAGGTCCATTTAGTTATAACCCTTTCCTCAAGGGGGTTGGAGAAGGCATTTAATCAGGTTGTCTACCAGAGGAAAATGTGGAATTTGTATAAATGCCCAAGGGAGAAGATGACCAAAGGAGTATAGAGCTACGGTGGCGCAGTGGTTAGATGCGGTACTGCAGGCTATTTCTGCTGGCTGCCTGCAATTTGGCAGTTCAGATCTCACCAGGCTCAAGGTTGACTCAGCCTTCCATCCTTCCGAGGTGGGTAAAATGAGGCCCCAGATTGTTGGGGGCAAGGTGCTGACTCTGTAAACCACTTAGAGAGGGCCGTAAAGCACTGTAAAGCGGTATATAAGTCTAAGGGCTACTGCTATTCCCATGTCATGTTATAGTCATCTCTCTAGCAGGTTGCAGCCTGAAAAAAAGTGACATATGACCATTTTTCTCACTTACGGTCACTGCAACATCCCCATAGTCATGTGATCAAAATTCAGACGCTTGGCAGTTGACTCACATTTATGACCGTTGCAGTATCCCGAGGTCACGTGATCACCTTTTGACAAGCAAAGTCCACAGGGGAAGTCAGATTCACTTAACAACCATGTTCAACCATGGCAAGAAAGGTTGTAAAATGGGGCAAAACTCATTTAACGAATGCTTCATTCAGCAACAGAAATGTTGGGCTCAATGATGGTCGTAAGTCAAGGACTCCCTGTACTTTCTCCGACTATGGTCCACCCCGCAAGGGATTATGGGGTTGTTAAAAGAAGAAGATGATGATGATATGATTTTGTTTTTGTGATGGTTACAAACAGAGGTGGGTTCCTCCCGGTTCGGACCGGTTCACCCGAACTGGTAGTGACCCGCTGGTGACATCACAATGACATCACGGAACTGGTTCGGTGGGCGCCGCCATCTTTTTGTTTGGAAAATTTTTTAAAAATTGGGGAATTTTTTTTAATTTTTAAATTTTTTTTAATTTTTTTTAATTTTTTTTCCCTTCTTTAATTCTTTTTTTTTCCTTTATTCCGGCACTGTGCATGCGTCACCATCTTGTTTTTGGCTTTTTTTTCTGGCTTTTTTCCGGATTTTTCAGCACTGTGCACTGTGCTTCCTCCCACGCGGCACGCCCACGCGGCGCGGGAGGAAGCGAACCGGCAGCGAGGTAAGTTAGAACCCACCCCTGGTTACAAAATAGAAGAAGAGACGGATTCATTGTAAAATCTTGAAGAGCCCTTCCTGGAACAGCTATCTTTCCATCGAGTGTCTTCAATCAGAATAGAGCTGGAAGGGACCTTGGAGGTCTTCTAGTCCAGCCCCCTTCTCAAGCAGGAAATCCTATACCATTTCAGACAAGTGACTGTTCAGTCTCTTCTTAAAAGCCTCCAGTGATGAAGCACCCACAACTTCTGAAGGCAAAGCTGTTCCACTGAGTTAATTGTCCTCACTGTCAGGAAGTTTCTCCTCAATTCCAGGTTGCTTCTCTCCTTGATTAGTTTCCATCCATTGTTTCTTGTCTTGCCTTCTGGTGCTTTGGAAGATAAACTAAAATTCAATCTTCTATTGGTGACCCCAAATTCTAGTGTTGCAGGAGAGACTCTTGTCAACCTCTATCAAGCTTCACTGTAGCCATCACTAAAAATTCTCCTTGGTTTTTCATTGTATTTCTGGATGATTTCAATGCATTTTCTTTAGACCAATAGAGGTCCCCATCTGCAAATCTAATGGAAACAGAACCTCTTCCCCCCACCCCACCCCCCAAAAAAGGAAAGGAAAACAACAGAGTGTTACAACTCCAGATGCCAATATCTAACTGATGAACTCACAAAATACTTTCAAGTTTCATCCCTCGTGGGATTTAGGAACGAGCTCAGAAATTTAGCCAATTCAATCCACACTTCTTTTGTCATTTCATATCCTTTAAAAAAAAACATTTAGCAATAGGGATATTAGGGAGGGGGAAATATCAGTTGTCTTTTAAATGGTTTAGCGAAATTATACATCTGAAGCTAAAAGCAAATAAAGCTTCTGTATTCAAGAGCCGAGCTGGCGCAGCAGTTAGAGTGCAGTACTGCAGGCTACTTTAGCTGACTGTGATCTGCATGTCAGTGGTTCAAATCTCACCGGCTCAAGGTTGACTCAGCCTTCCATCCTTCCGAGGTAGGTAAAATGAGGACCCAGATTGTTGGGGGCAATGTAAATATACATTGCTTACTGGTGTAAACCGCTTAGAGAGTGCTCGCACTATGAGGCGGTATATAAGTCTCAATAATAATAATAATAATAATAATAATAATAATAATAATAATAATAATAATAATAATAATAATAATAATAATAATAATAATAATAATAATAATAATAATAATAATAATCCCTGATCCTGCCTTTTGCCATCAACAGGCAGTTAGATTGCTTCCCCCCATCCCTGATCCTGCCTTTTGCCATCAACAGGCAGTTAGATTGCTTCCCCCCATCCCTGATCCTGCCTTTTGCCATCAACAGGCAGTTAGATTGCTTCCCCCCCCCCATTTCCGCTGTTGCCGGTCCCAAGCCCGGATGAGAAAGGAGGAGGGACAAAATCACCATCAGTCAAATGCAGAAAGCCGCACTGCTCGGTTCCGCACATATACTTCGAAAATACATTACGACTTCCTAGGCCCCTGGGTGGGGCTCGACTAGTAATCAATGCCAAATCCGGCGAAACAACTGGCCGCTGTGATACAATTGTATAATAATAATAATAATAATAATAATAATAATAATAATAATAATAATAATAATAATAATAATAATAATAATAATAATAATAATAATAATAATAATAATAATAATAATTCAACCAAAGGATTCCTCTGTGTTCCAGGTGTTATAGATCAGTGGTGATCTCTTCAACTCTACGTCATCTTTGAATTAATTTCTAATGCTGCCTCTACCCACCCACCCCCAAAATAATTAGCTGATGCCAACAGCAAGAACAGCCATTCCATAAAAAAGATTTTTCCCAAGAGTTTCGGGGTTTTTATTTGTAGTGTGAAGTGATCTATACTGTGCCTTCAAGAATCATTTGCATTCGGAACTTGATTGCCGAGTAGGATTCAGGATTTTCAAATATTTTGAAGACGTTCTTGGCCGAATTGTTATTTTTTTAAAAAAGAGAGAGAATGTGTTTGCATTCCTAGTAGAATTCTTAGCATGTTTTAGAGGAGCAAATACGTACAAATTTTAATGCAATTTTCTGGCTTTTTAAAACGAAAAACGTGTGTCATGGTGGAAACAGGATAGATGATTGATTGATGATTGATTGATTGATTAATTGATGAGACACGTGTGAAAATCAAACGGAAGGGATCTGCCCGTCTTTAATACAGTAGATAGTGAGTATCAGTTAGGATTAATATTGTTTTTTTCCCTTTGTTTTTCCAGAAATGGGAGAAAGCACACTATTGTCTTGTAAGTAAATGCCAGTGACGTATAAAACCAAAATGCATTTTGTCTGCTACAGTCTGTTGAGACTGACTTTGTTCACGTCTCAAGTATCTAGTCTTGCTAAATTTTCCCGGTCTGCTTGCATAGCTTGCTTTCTTTTAAAAAATAAATAAATAAATAAATAATCCCAGCTGACCAAGACTTCTGGAGAAGCTCACATCATCTTCTTTCATAGGTTACTCAGTCTTAATAAATACATTATCCAACTGCAGATGAAAACCAGTTGCTAACTCAGCTGTACATTCCATATGGTTGATGAGTAGGGAATTAGTACCCAGTGAACTCACGTCTCTCCTTCCAGTTTGACGATTCTGGGAAGTTTCTTTTGATAGGAAAATTGGGGTTTTTTTCCCCCCGATAATCATTTGAAGCTGAATTGGGGATGGGGTGGGGGCTGAACACAATGCCCACAACTGACTTCTTCTGCAAAAACAGCTTTGGAAAACACCCAGTCTTTTTCTGGATACCTTTACTACAGTGGTTCCCAACCTTTTTGTGATCGAGTACCACTTGGCGGTCCCGTACAGTCGCCGCGTACCACCTGGTTCCAGAGAAACTAAATTCGATCAGATATCACTTTATTTCCATAATTGTACCGTTCCTTTTTTGGCCCCCGCGCATCCAGCAACTGGATTCTCGGGCCGCTGGGACCAGGTGGGTGGCGTGTGGCAACAGTTGCAAATCGTTGCCAGATTATCTTGTGTTAGGCAGTAAACATTTTTGTGAAGTAAAAAATAACTAACTAAAAATCGTTCATGACCCCAAAAGTGTTCGCGTACCACCTGGAAGGCCCTCGCGTACCACTAGTGGTACACGTACCACAGGTTGGGAACCACTGCTTTACTATGAATCTTTCAGATTTGGGAACCTGCAGATAAAGGTAGTCTTTGACTTACAACCGTTCATTTAGTGACCGTCGGAAGTTACAACGCCACTGAAAAAAAGCGACTTATGACCGTTTTGCAACTTATGACCGTTGCAGCGTCCCTGTGGTCATGTGATCAAAATTCAGCCGCTTTTGCAATTGACTCGTATCTATGACGGTTGCAGTGTCCCGGGGTCACGTGATTCCCCTTTTGTGACCATTCTGACCAAGCGAAGTCAATGGGGAAGCCAGATTCCCTTAACGGCCATGTGACTAACTTAACAACGGCAGTGATTCACTTAACAACTGTGGCAAGAAAGGTCGTAAAATGGGGCAAAAACTCACTTAACGAATGTCTCACTTAGTGACAGAAATGTTGGGCTCAATTGTGGTCACAAAGTGAGGACTACCTGTAATTCTTCACTTATGAACACAATTGCGACTGGAACTTCCATTGCTAAATTGACCTATTAGATAAGCAAGCAAGCAAATAAATAAATACATAAAATCCTCCCTTTTTCTTCCTGTCTGCCATTTTTTAAAATTCTGTTGTTATACAAAGTCAAATTATTTTTTAAAAAGAAATCCATCTAGAATTTCCCATCAAGATATGGAGTTGTATATGTCTCAAGCAGGTATTTGATTAATTCACCCAGCAACTTCTGATCCTAAAGCTGTTTGGGATTGGCTGCAGAACCTGAGAATGTCCTGGGCTTTAAACTTAAGAAGGAAATTGGTTTGCCCTCTCCAGGTTCTCTTGTCTTACAGATGTGTCCATTCAAGGAATTCCCTTTGTACTGGAGAACCTGGAAAGCAAAAAGATATACTCACAAAGGTCATATTTCAATTGCTAACACTGTGAAAACTTAGGAATGGCACGTGAAAGTCAGAATCTCTCAGGCGCGAGGAATCAAGACCATACGCTAAGTTGCAGTTCAAAATATTTATTGATGGAACTCATACACAAGATTCTAGTCTATTAAAGTTCAGTACTAAATCGGCACCAGATAAAGGCCAACGGAATTGAAGAGGGGTTGGATGTAGACAGTTTGTGGTGACATAACGATTCCAGGCTGATGACTCATTTAACTCCACCTCCCGGCTCTGGCTACTCCTCTACAGAATCATATTTTATCCTTTCTCCTTTCTTCAATTAAGTGTTAGAGGCCAGCCGCATCACATCTCCCAACTGGAAAAAGCTAGAGAAAGACTTTTTTCCTACCAAGTCCTGAGGTTGCTTGAGTGTTTTCTGTTTGAGAAGGTGACCCTTTCCGAAGTGGAGTTTTTTTTCCCCCCCAAACTTCCACTTTGGGTGTTTTTTTCACTAATTTGTTTCAAGCGCATTGCGTTTTATTGGCTTACCTCCTAATTCTTTGGATGAAAGCAGAAGCGAAGCCCAACCAACCTGAACAGGTTGAATGCCACATCTGCGAAGTCGCACTTTTATTTATGGCTCCGAGAAACGGAGCCCGAATGAAGCCGGCGATTGCCGTAGGAGCGGATAAGCGCCCATTATGAATTATCCTTAATTACAGCGATTTCCTAAACTAATAAACCTGCTCAATTTTTTATTGCAAAGGTTAGTTTACGCTGCGCATATAAAACCCGCATGTGCTACGCATCAGCCACCAGCTGTCTGATGGTGTCTTCCCACAGTCCTGAGTCTTCCCATAAATTTTATGTCGGTTATATTAAGACTCGGTGCGTATCACAATCCACAGATGCTGGTAGACATAAAAATTGCTCTCCGCTGAGCCTGAATATCCCTAAAAGCTACTTGAGGCTAATGTTCCGTGTAGTATTTATACGTGCAAGCAGCAGATTGAAGAGTTATTTACAGATGAATATTTCAGTTGAACTTAGCTGGAAGTGTCTACTGATTCTGATTCTCTTGTTTATTTGTATGCTAAATAATTCACCCCCAGCTCCTTATTTACTTTCAAGTGTACTTTCCATGAAATGCAAACAAGGGTGTTAACTTCAGGTGTTTGAGAAGCTAAGCAGCTCCTTCACTTTTGTTTCAATGAAGGTCAGGGGACCCAGAATCAAATCCCACAGGCAATGCCTCGCTTGCATTTTTTATTCTGATTTATTCAAGTTCAGCAGCCTTTCTCTCTGCACCATGACACGTTCTTATTTGCAGTCTCCGCTGATCGTTTCCATGGCCCTGTCAATCAAGCAGGGAGGGTGAGTCATATTCAAAAGTTTGGGCCGGAGTACGTTTTGAAAAAAAACAACAACAACAAATATGGTAATTGCAAAGATATCTCAAGCTGCGGGGACGAAACTCAGTAAATACTTTTTGGAAAAACAAAATTCAGTAAAGAAGATAACAAGCCAACAAGCTACAGGGCGCTGACAGAGAGTTGAGTGTAAAAATGGAAAACTGGAAAGGAATGAGTGGCATCTGATGGAGATGGGGAAGGAAGGAAGGAAGGAAGGAAGGAAGGAAGGAAGGAAGGAAGGAAGGAAGGAAGGATATATAGATAGATGGAAGGATGGATGGATGGATGGATTCCTGAACAGGAGCACCTCAAATATTATAGTCCCAGTGATTCAAAACTGGGAAACCAAGAACTTTGACATTAAAATATGACTTGAACAAATTTATCTCCATATTTATTGTAAACTAAACACATCTAGAGGAGAGATACCATCCATCTTGCCAAATGCAGCTTCGTCCTAAATTTTGATAAGAAAAATAATGGCAGCTGAACAAGACAAATTCCTTTTGGTACCACGTTATTTATAACCATGTGCACTTTTCTTCAGATTCAATCCGGATTTTGAGAAAATTCACCAATTTTCAACCACTCTTTAGAGAAGGGTGGTGTCGGATTGAAAATCCTGGGAAACCCTGGTTGTATTTCCGGGTCTGCCTCCCTTAAGTTGTTGAGCTTTTATTTATTTATTTATTTATTGTTTATTTATTTTTAACGCCATTGATTTTCACGGTTATTATTGCTCACTGCACGAATTGTTCTATTGATACATACTCAGATTCCTACTGCACAAAAGCTGCAGACGGCGTCGTTACAGCTATTGGTGTATGTCTAATGGTAGCTTCTCTGCCCTCGGCCAATCTCAACCAAATATTCAGATGTTGCTCATCTCTCTTCCTATCGATTGTGCGGTATATTCATTATGTACTTGGCAGCTCATGTCGTGGATTTGTGAAGCTGGCTTTCAGCTTGGGGGGGGGGTCAGAATTCACAAGAGCATCACCCTCCAGCTGGGGCAAGATCCTACTTCTGGCATTACCTCCCTCTCTATTTTTAGGAGGAAAACACAGGTATCAGGAAGAAGGAATACCTGTGGGATGTTATGCATTTCATAGTAAAAAGATGGAGTCCAGAGGAGTCTATGGGGGGATGTATAGATATAGATATACATAGACAGACAGACAGACAGACAGACAGACAGACATATAGATCAGGGGTCCCCAAACTTGACAACTTTAAGATTTGTGGACTTCAATACCCAGAATTCTCCAGCCAGTTATGAATTATGGGCATTGTAGCCCACAAGTCTTATTTATTTATTTATTTATTTATTTATTTATTTATTTATTTATTTATTTATTTATTTATTTATTTATTTATTTATTTATTTATTTATTTATTTATTAGTGAGACTTATATACCGCTTCAAAGTGCAAGCACTCTCTAAGCGGTTTACACCATTAAGCAATGTATATTTACATTGCCCCCAACAATCTGGGTCCTCATTTTACCTACCTCGGAAGGATGGAAGGCTGAGTCAACCTTGAGCCGGTGAGATTTGAACAGCTGAACTGCTGATCTCAGTCTGCTAAAGTAGCCTCAGTACTGCACTCTAACTGCTGCGCCACCTCGGCTCGGTATACAAAGTTGCCAAGTTAGAGGACCTCTGATATAGATAAAGATACACATATGGATAGTCCTTGACTCACGACCACAACTGACCCCAAAATTTCTATGGCTAAGCAAGACAGTTGTCAAATGAGTTTTGCCCTGCTTTGCGACCTTTCTTGCCACCGTTGTTAAGTGAATCGCTGCCACTCAAGTTGTTAAGCTAGTAACATGATTGTTGTTCGCTTGTCAGAAGGTCACAAAAGGTGATCACGTCAACCCGGGACACTGCAACCAACATTACTAAATTACTAAATGAACTGCTGTAAGTTGGAGACTAGCTATTTTTGTGTGTGTGTGTGTGTGTGTGTGTGTGTGTGTGTGTACATTAAGCAGGCAGGCAGATACACATACATACATACTTCTTCATCTTGTGCCATATCCACCATTGGACTTTGGCGATCATGTTTTTATCAACAGCTACACGAAAAAGCGCTGTTGAGTCCTTTAGGTTTTGAAGCCATGATGTTCTTTTTCTGCCTGCACTTTGTTTGCCTTCAATCTTTACCTGGAGGATTAAGTGAAGCATGCCGTATTTTTCTGGGTGTTGCATCACATGTCCAAAATATTCACAGACACAGACACACAAATGCATACGTATACATATGTACACATAGATACATAGATACATACTGTATATGGCTGAGCTGTCCAATAGAATCTGGGGTTATTGCTAGCTAGACTTTTCATCAGGAGCCCAAATTGGTACAAGAAAACAGTTGCAGTGACTTCCTGATCCGATTAGAAATATCAGGCCTTGAAGGGTGAATCAATCAGTCCCAGGCATGGCTATGCTAGAATTGCAGGACCTTGGATAGCTCTCATTTGCTCCACCAAAGAACTGAAGCAAATTATTGGAGTTTTAAAAACTTAAGTGGGATGGTTTTTGCCCCCATATATATGTACTAGTTGCTGGATACCCGTGCTTCGCTACAAAACTGAACTCCTTAGCATGGAATAGAATGTCTAAACTCCCAGCCCGCAGGCCAGATGAGTCACGCGCTGGCCATGCCCACTGGCAGTTGGAACAGAGTTCTGTTCAGGTGGGGAGGGGGAGCAGAATGTCTAACTCCTTAGCATCAGACCGTGTTAATAATAATATAAGAAATAACTAATGATCTGATGGTCATTTCCAAAAACCCTTTCTTAGCGAGCACCTAGAAGCCAGGAGGAACATACGTGCCAAGTTTCAAGTTTGTAGGCTTTACAGTTCTGGAGATTTCGTGATGATACGTGTGAGTGGCATTTGGCTTTTATATATATAGATATAAAAAACCAGATTCTATCCAGCTCCACTATTCACTCCATCTTATGACTTATATGTTGCTGATATTGGTGAGCATATGCTCCAGAAAATCAGCTTCCTGGAAGAAAATAATTTGTGGACATCATATCTGAAATTCCTAATTCAAAGACTGGGGCCTTTGAAAGCTTTGAGCTCAGGTATAATTTAACTCCTGTTATTACCAATTCATTTAGTTTATCTCCATCCCTGTTAGTAATCTGCTTTCTCCTCCAGATTAGTAATAGAATAGAATAGAATAGAATAGAATAGAATAGAATAGAATAGAATAGAATAGAATAGAATAGAATAGAATAGAATAGAATAGAATAGAATAGAATAGAATAGAATAGAATTCTTTATTGGCCAAGTGTGATTGGACACACAAGGAATTTGTCTTTGGTGCATATGCTCTCAGTGTACATAAAAAGACAAGATACATTCATCAGGAATCATAAGGTACAACACTTAATGATAGTCATAGGCTACAAATAACCAATCAAATCATACTGGGAAACAATCAATATAAATCGTAAGGATACAAGCAACAAAGTTACATTCATGCAGTCATAAGTGGGAGGGGATGAATGATAGGAATGATGAGAAGATTAATGGTAATAGTAATCCAGACTTAGTGAATAGTTTGACAGTCCATGTGTACTAAATGCCATGAAAACGTTTCAAAGTGTACGAATACAGTAAATTTAGCTAATAACAGAAGCCTAGTGTCTTTTTTGGGGGGGGGAGTAACTAACCCTGTTAAGCCAACAAGCACAATACCCCAGTGAATTCATCGAGCCATCACTTCTCTGAACTGTCTGAAGCATGCCTAACGGTTATATGCTGGCAACCAGGGTGTAAACTTTGGACTGAAGAAATGAGAAACGAGAGGAGAGAGTTCATAAAGAGAGAGAGAGAAAGTGTTTACAAGACAGCCCATCTGCTGGAGCCTTACCTGTCACCTCTCGTTATGAGCAAGTCGAATGCTGGCTTTATGACAATCATATAGGCCAGTTTATTACCAAAGCCAGCTCAACCGTTTTCGTCTGGCCTGACACCGTGTGTCAGAAACATCCGTTTCAAGTAATCCCGTGGACAGAAGAGAGAGGCTGAGCCGAGTGTAAATCTTAACAAGAAATAAAAGGAAGGAAAGCTCAGAAACATCTTCTAGCTTGGAAGCTAAGTGGGCTTCCCCACTGAATAGGCCAGAACAAAAGAGGCAGAAGAGAAAGGAGAGAGAGAGAGAGAGAGAGAATGCAACTGTCAGGTGTATTGCGGAAACACTGTCAAGAAACAAACTCCGTGCGTCTTACACAGTGATAAGGAAAACATGGAATAATTCAGAAGATCTCGATTCCCTGCAATTTTTAATCTCCCACTTCTGACAAGGGTGTTGTAGTCTTTGGGGCAGGGGTGACATAAATCATATTCTCATTAGGAGAGTCGTTCATATTTGTTCTGTGGGTTACATCCATTCCTCAGCATCTCTAAGCTATTTAGCTGAGTGTGAAGGACCAAATGAAAGAAAAGAAAGCAAGCTAATGAGAGCATAAAAGGCACAAATTCCTAGTGTGTGTATTAGCACGCAAAATTTATTCACTTTTAGTGTTCTCCTCTTCTAATCTATCTGTTGAGTTTCTTCTTCTGATGTCTTAAATACCGTACTAATTTCCCAGACAACTGAGGTCTTAGTAAATGCTGTTTTCCCAGGTCTTTTAAATTCCTTACAGTGCTGTTAAAGAACCTTGGAAATTATCTCTCTGAGGAGGAGTGTGGTCGCTCATAAGATTAGAATGTTGGGCTGATGATCAGCAGGCTCACGTTCGAGACCCGGTTGCTACCGCAGTATGGTGTGAGCTCCCGTCACATGCTCCAACTCTTGCCAGCCCAGCAGTTTAGAAGTGAGCGACGGCGTGTAAATAGATGGGTACCACTTTAATGGGCAATTTAAGGGGGACATAAAAGGAGCCCCCAACTGGGTGTTCTCCAGACAACGATGATGTCACCATTCAATCCTTTCAACCCGGAAAGGGCTTTGGTGCTCCCGACACGAATGCAATAGTAGTATATATGTAAGGATTCTTGACTCTGCTTTTAGTAGCTGTATGATGGAATTGGAAATCTGATAGAATTTGAACTTCTTACTTAGTTGTGAAAGGAGATATGCATTACTTCTTACTTCAGTAGCAATTTGTGGAGTCCAAAACTCACTTTAGCATTTGAAGAGATTCCCGTATTGCAAGTCCTTTTGAAAATCGTCGGAGAGCTTCTCTAAAGTCAGAATTTGTCTGGGTTGCCTAGGGCAATTGTGTGGTCCTTACAAGTTTTCCCAACATGTTATTGTCACGATAAACTTAACTTGCCCGTTTTTTTTTCTAGGAAAATATACAAGAACGGTGTGTTCCTGTAATGGGCCATTTTGGACATTGATTTTTGAAGGTTCATTAGATAAATGCTGACATCATAGATTGATGTCTCTTTAAAACAGTGTCTAGTGCATAACCATGGGGAGAATCAAAAATATCGACTTAACGTTTGCTTCGAAGACTCGCTGGAGGCTTCCTTGGCATTAATGGGATCCATCAATTTAGGTGTTCCTTAATTATTCTAAATCTGCATCTCCATGCCAAATAAAGCTTGTTCAGCTAATTTGATCTGGTACTCAGGTGTTCGAGAAAAATGCCCAAGGAAACAACAAACAGAAGATGCACATGGGGTCCTCCTCCTCCTTCCCACTGTGATATCTTTCAACGTAATTTTGGAATGGCACCAGGGAACTGATGCCTTTCTCTATCTGGTGGCAACCCTAATTAGCTGGATAACTGAAGCCGTCGCCCAAGCTATTGGATTCTTCAGTGGGCAAAATAGAGTTGATGGGGTTTTTTTTGTTTGTGTTTAACCCCTCGCCCTGCTACCGTCAATAGATTGAAAACATCGTTTGTATTTGCAAGTGTTTCTTTAATTAAGACCTTTTAAAAATCTTTGCTATTGATTCATTCCATTATCTTATTGATTAACTGCACTGGATCATGTGCTTGGCCTTAGTAGAGAGAAACAGATACAGTTTGCTCCTATGATCAGCAGTTGTGAACTGTAAGTAATTCTAAGGGTCTATACCTGAGCCAAGCGTGTGATTTTAAAGAAGTGTTGCCTGCACTGCACCAAAGAAGCCATAATCTAGTTCTGATGACCAAGTAAAAATGTTCATTTCCCCTTTATTTTATTCATAGAAGCCTATGTATAAGAGAGGGAGGGAGGGAGAGAAAGAGAGAGGGAGGGAGGGAGAGGGAGAGAAAAGAGAAAGAGAGGGGGAGAGAGGAGAGAGAAAGGAAAGAGAGAGAAAGGAAAGAGAAAGGAGAGAGGAGGGAGAGGGATAGAAGAGAAAGAGGGAGAGATAGGGAGAGGGGAGAGGAGAGAGAAAGGAAAGAGGAGAGAGAAAGGAGAGAGAGAGAGAGAGAGGAGTGTTAGAAGAGAAAATTACTCTTATCAGAGGCGAACTGAATCTTTTCCTGGAACTCTGACATTGTCAAAATAAACCGCATTATAATTCTAATGTAAAAGATATTTATTTTGATATAAAAATAATAAGTTCACATACTGGCTATATAAAAGGTGTTGCTTCGTCCGAAGCAGAGTACAAAAGGAAAGAAGGAATGTACACATGCGTACTAGGAACATAAATCACGTGCTCAGGAATGAACCATTATATTTGACAGGGATGCATCTCCCTGCATATACATGTAACAGGCAATATAAAATCACTGCGTGACAAGGAGGGAGGGAGGGAGGGAGGGAGGGAGAGAGAGAGAGAGAGAGAGAGAGAGAGAGAGAGAGAGAATTTGTCGTAGGCTTTTCAGTTGCACCAAATATATGAATCTGATAAATCCAAATAGCTCTAAAATTGAATCTCTTCCTTCAAATCAAAATAGAAAGAAGTTTTAGATTAGAAAACATGGGCATTTCTGGGAATTGAATCACGATCATTGTTCTTTGTTATGTCCCTTGTCTCTTGTTCTACTCAACTTTAAAAAAAAAAGATATTCTTTGAGAACACCGATGGAAACATAAAGCGGATGTTTCTATAAATATGTGCCCCAATGTCTCATAACTCCATTAAAACTTTGTTCAATTCTTCTGGAAATCCACAAACTCCATTTCTACCTTCCCTGCTAATTTTATTGAAGCAAAGGCAATTGATCTAGCCAGCTAAGGGTGATATGCGATCTTTCTTTCCTACAAGCGACTAAGGGTTTAGTTTAATTGTTTTCTTTGAAGGATTGACGCACAGATACACCGATATTTAGGAGAGGGGATTGACAGTCAGTCTTGCCTAACTTAACCTTCCCCAGATACTACTAGCGCTTTATTACAATTATTAAAAAAAAGAAGAAGCAGAAACACCCCAGTAAACCCGAATTTTATATTGTTTTGATGACTGAGATTTGCCCACAGATCAACAAAGCAATTAAAATCTTAAATAACGTTGCCTGAATTGTCAGACAAAGGATGAGGGTCCCAGTGGGAAAAGAGTTATTTGTTTTTATTTTTTAAAGTAGATCTTTCTTTCTGGAGTATCTCCTTATGAGCAAATTATTTCACTAATTGGGATAGCCTTTGTTTTTTCGGGCTTAATAATCGATGACATCATAATATGTCAGGGAATTAAAAGAAAAATATTGCTAAAATGCCTCCTTGTTTCCTCCTCCTCCTCCATCTTCTTCCTCCTCCTCCTCCTCCTCCTTTTTCTTCTTCTTCCTCCTACTCCTCCCCCCCTCCTCCTCATTGTTGGATTCAGTTGGATTTTTAATCCATGACCTTGCCATGACAATGATATAAAGTAGGGTCAATGCCAGGGTCAGTTAGGCATAAAGGTTAAAGGCTAAAAAACTGTGAATTTAGAATTAGAGCCGAGGTGGCGCAGCGGTTAGAGGCAGTACTGCAGGCCACTTTAGCTGACTGTGATCCGCAGGTCAGCGGTTCAAATCTCACCGGCTCAGGGTTGACTCAGCCTTCCATCCTTCCGAGGTAGGTAAAATGAGGACCCAGATTGTTGGGGGCAATATAAATATACATTGCTTAATGGTGTAAACCGCTTAGAGAGTGCTTGCACTGTGGGGCGGTATATAAATCTCACAAATAAATAAATAAATAAATGCTAGCCTCACCTTAGGCACACAGATAGCTGGGCGACCTTGGGCCAGTCACTTTCTCTCAAACCTAATAAGCAGGCAATGGCAAACTACTTCTGAAAAATCTCGCCAAGAAATTGTCCAAGCAGTGTATGGGAGTCAAGATTAAATCAAATAGGAGAGTCAATGTCTTGTAGTGGTGAATAGAATAGAATAGAATAGAATAGAATAGAATAGAATAGAATAGAATAGAATAGAATAGAATAGAATTCTTTATTGGCCAGGTGTGATTGGACACACAAGGAATTTGTCTTTGGTGCGCATGCTCTCAGTGTACATAAAAAGAAAAGATATATTTGTTAAGAATCATAAGGTACAACACTTAATGATAGTTCTGGGTACAAATAAGCAATCAAATCATATTAGGAACCAGTCAATATAGATAGTAAGGATACAAGCAACAAAGTTACAGTCATGCAGTCATAAGTGGGAGGAGATGGGTGATGGGAACGATGAGAAGATTAATAGTAATGCAGACTTAGTAAATAGTTTGACAGTGGTGAGGGAATTATTTGTTTAGCAGAGTGATGGCGTTCGGGGAAAAACTGTTCTTGTGTCTAGTTCTGGTGTGCAGTGCTCTATAGTGTCGTTTTGGGGGTAGGAGTTGTGAGAGGTCTGTAAATATTTTCACAGCCCTCTTTTTGACTCGTGCAGTATACAGGTCCTCAGTGGAAGGCAGGTTGGCAGTAATTGTTTTTTCTGCAGTTCTGATTATCCTCTGAAGTCCGTGTCTGTCTTGTTGGGTTGCAGAACCGAACCAGACAGTTATAGAGGTGCAGATGACAGACTCAATGATTCCTCTGTAGAACTGTATCAGCAGCTCCTTGGGCAGTTTGAGCTTCCTGAGTTGGCGCAGAAAGAACATTCTTTGTTGTGCTTTTGTTGTGGTTAAGGGAGTGTGTGTGTGAATGTGTGTGTGAGAGAGAGAGTGTGGGGAGGGAGGGAGAGAGGAGAGAGAGGGAGGGAGGGAGGGAGGGAGAGAGAGAGAGAGAGAGAGAGAGAGAGAGAGAGAGAGAGAGAGAGAGAGAGAGAGAGAGAGAGAATATATTCTAGTCTTGTCCTGGACACAAAACCCGCTGGGTGATCTGGGACCAATCTCTCCCTCTATTAGCCCTAGGAAGAAGGCAAACCAGTTCCAAAAACATTGCAAGAAATCTGAATAAACTTCTCCAAGTAGTTGTCAAAAGTCAAGATGCAGATACAGATTAAAATACCTGCATATGCATCCATATATTTATATCAGTATCAAAAGTTTTGTTCATTGTTCGGGAAACGCCAGTCCCATTCCATATCCCCTGCTAATTATACTGAAGCAAAAATAATTGATCTGATGAATCTAAATGGAACATATCTTTTTTTTCCTAGAGCAATTAAAAACTTAGTTTAATTGTTATACTTGAAACATAATCACAGCTATGCAAAGTCATTGAATTGCATTAAGTAGGTTGAATATTAATATGGAGCGTTAATTCAATTGAATTTCATTTTTATCTCGGTTCTGCCTGCTAAGTGCTGTCGTCAACATATCTCCCTGTTAGGCTTGAACGTTGTTTGAAAGTTCTCACTGGATGACCAGGTTGCTTCTCGCCTTGATTGGTTTCCGTCCATTGTTTCTTGTCCTGCCTTCTGGTGTTTTGGAAAATAAGTTGACCCCCTCTTCTTTGTGGCAGCCCCTCAAGTACTGGAATGCTGCTATCATGTCCCCCCTAGTCCTTCTTTTCTCTAAACTAGCCATACCCAGTTCCTGCAATCGTTCTTCATATGTTTTAGTCTCCAGGGCTTTCCCCTTCCATGTCTGAGGAGGGTCAACATGATGGGTTTCCCTTCTGTTTGTCCACCACCTTGTCCTTGACCAGGTAGACCAGACAGGAAACATGACCAGATGAGCTAATTTTACTTTATGCTAAAGCTGCATTAACTAAATCTTTCAAGTCTGAAAGTACAAATCACCCACCGTCTCCTTTACAGCTGGAGAAACTACGGAGGTTCCCTTCTGAGCCTTTCTCCACCCTTAAGCAGCTGAGGGCTATTCTAACTCTTATCTGACCATTCCAGGGGTGAAATTCAGCAGGTTCTGACAGGTTCTGGAGAACCGGTAGCGGAAATTTTGAGTAGTTTGGAGAACCGGTAGCGGAAATTTTGAGTAGTTCAGAGAACCGGCAAATACCACCTCTGGCTGGCCCCAGAGTGGGGTGGGAATGGAGACTTTGCAATATCCTTTCCCCAGGAGTGGGGTGGGAGTGGAGATTTTGCAGTATCCTTCCCCTGCCACGCCCACCAAGCCACGCCCACAGAACCCGTAGGGAGAAATTTTGAATTTCACCCCTGGCCACTGTTCCCTAGTCAGCATCTCATCCTCTGGTCTCCCAAGGTCCTTTTCACATATCATTAGACTTAACTACTATACTGCCAGTTCTTTAGCTGGTATTGGCCTTCATGTTCATTGAATTCTTCCCAAAAACCTCGGATGTCATAATGTATCGGCGTAGCATACGTGCAGATCCAAGCGATGTGGCCTTTTGTAATTGACAGATGGAAATGTTGTCAATTCCCTTTGGGTCTCTTGCTTGCCAAGAATCCAGTCATGAATCCCTCAAGTCTATTTTATCGTTGTTGTTTTTAAATTTTTTGATCGTACGTAGGATGTTTGTACATCTGAAAGAGCATTTTCTCTATTTGTCATCCTGGCCTCTGCTTGCCATTTTCTCCAACTAGGCACTTAAAAACAAAACTCCTAATCAACCCATGTTTCCTGTGTCTTACATTTGCTTCGAGTGATGTTTCCTCACTGAACAGGTTGCACCTGTCCTTTCCATGAAGAAACGGCAGTAAGAGCAACTCCGTGCAACAATGGTTAAATCCGACATGTTGCATCTCTGCTTAGAATGTAATCCTTCCTCCTTTTCTTTGGTCTCCCTAATGAATACTGAATTTTTTTTTTCAAATCTAGACGTTGATCTGATCATCCAGCCAGGCTCCCTGATGTTTTAAAGGGCTTCCTTCCATCTGTCTTTTAGAGTTAACTTCAGTGGGAACGAGACAAAACCCCCCGAGTTGCTTTTTAGAGCATTAAATCCAGCAAGTTGGAATTTGTCATCCAACGCCTTTCGGGGGGCACCAGGTGTATCTCACGGAGTGGAAGAGTTACTTTTCAGGTAACTCAAATCTCGGTTAATCAAGCTGTTACATGAAGAACCCATTTGTATCCCACTGGGTCTCATGCTGTTGAGTGCGTCATTAAGATTTACACGAGTCCAGTAGATGTCAGAGGACAGGATGGCTGTCTCAGGCTGGCTAGAAGATGACCCAAAACCCTGAGACTTAATGCTTCAGTGAAGGTAATGAAGACTGCAAGAAAACAACCAAGCTCAGAGAGCACCAAGGACCCCTCATTTCAACCCTGAGCTACAAATATTCTCCTCTAGCCATGCTTCAATGAGTCTAGCTGTAGCTCTTGAGTACTATCTCTTTTTCTGTCTCTCTGTTTATCCCCCTTCCTTCTCCATAGGTCAGAACTTCCTCTAAAGCAGCGGTTCTCAACCTGTGGGTCGCGACCCCTTTGGGGGTCGAACGACCCTTTCACAGGGGTCGCCTACGACCATCGGAAAACACATATTTCCGATGGTCTTAGGAACTGAGACACCGCTCCTCTAGCCGTCTCCAGGCGGGTCCACCCACATGCAAATAGATTACTGCAACAAAAAAATATCTGCACCATGGGAACTTCTGAGCATGCGCAGAAGCCGAATTTCCGGCACTGCGCATGCGTCACCATCTTGTTTTCGGCTTTTTTTTTTTTTGCAATTTTTTAAAACAAATTTCGGCACTGTCCATGCGTGCGCGTACAAAGCGCACACGCGCCCATGATGCACAGCCACGCAGCGCAGAAGGAAGCGAACTGGCAGCGAGGTAACTTAGAACCCATCCCTGAGTTTCCTAATTATTTTATTATTTTATGGTTGGGGGTCACCACAACCTGAGGAACTGTATTAAAGGGTCGCGGCATTAGGAAGGTTGAGAACCGCTGCTCTCAAGGGAAGATTCAGGCACTCGGCTGGAAATTAGTTAGGTGGAAGAACTAAGGCAGAAAAGGCCAGGTGCCTCGCGGATCTCTCCGGAAGAAGACAGTTCAAAGGTAATGGATCGGCAGACGTCCCCAAATGTTTGGTGCTTCCATGCACTTCTGATGGGGAGGCCCCAATGCTTTTAGACAGGAGTATTGTCAATGGCATTGATCAGTTGATCTGATCATCCAGCCAGGCTCCCTGATGTTGTAAATGGCTTCCTTCCATGTGGCACTAAGTGTGCAGAAGAAAAGTCTGCAGCTGAGAATCAAATCTCAGCAGGCCACTCATAGCCCTTGGATGGCTCCAGGCGTGTCTAATCCAATCTGTCATTGTTCATTCATTCACTCACTCACTCACTCACTCACTCATAGACCCACACACAATATACTGATCCAGGTAGATGAGTATAATACACAGACCTCCGCACACATAAACACAAGTACAGATATGCATGAGTGTAATACATATTTTCTCACCTGATTTTAACGTACGAGTTGGTGGTATTCATTGGATAGGTGACCGTAGGTAGCATTCCCACAGTCACTGATCAAAATCCAGACACTTGGCAACCTGCAAGTATTTATGACAGTTGCAGTATCCTCGGGTCATGTGAGTCCCAGCCAGCTTCCAGCAAAGGGGAATCTGGATTCATTTAACAACGATGTGATTTCCTTAACAAACTGCAGTGATTCACTTAACAACCGTGGCAAAAAAAAAGGATGTTAAATCCAGCATGACTCACTTAGCCATGGAAATTTGGGGCCAAGCTGTAGTTGTAATAAGAATGAAAATCACGTGAAATGTTAATACCACTTTATAATGCCTTGATAAGGCCACACTTGGAATACTGCATCCAGTTTTGATCGCCATGCTATAAAAAAGATGTTGACTCTAGAAAGAGTGCAGAGAAGAGCAACAAAGATGATTAGGGGACTGAAGGCTAAAACATAGAAAGAACGGTTGCAGGAATTGTGTATGTCTGGTTTAATGAAAAGAAGGATAGGGGTGACATGATAGCAGTCTCAATATCTAAGGCATGGGTCTCCAACCTTGGCAACTTTAAGACTTGTAGACTTCAACTCCCAGAATTCCTCAGCCAGCAAAGCTGGCTTAGGAATTCTGGGAGGTAAAGTCCACAAGTCTTAAAGTTGCTAAGGTTGAAGACCCCTGATCTAAGGGACTGCTACAAAGAAGAGGGGGGTCAATCTATTCTCCAAAGCACCAGAAGGCAGGACAAGAAGCAATCGGTGGAAACTAATCAAGGAGAGAAGCAACCTAGAACTAAGGAGAAACTTCTTGATGGTCAGAACAATTAGTCAGTGGAACAACTTGCCTCCAGAAGTTGTGGGTGCTCCAACACTGGACGTTTTTAAGAAGAGACTGGAAATAGTAACAAATTTCTCGCTTAGCAACGTCAATTCTGGGCCCAGTGGTGGTCGTACGTCGAGGACCACCCACAGTTTGGAATTAGAAGCCCTGAGTCATTGAGCAGCCTTCGACTTCCCACCCAGAAGTGAACAATTGAAAATCAGATTAGTGAAGAATGAAAAGGGTATATTTTGCACAGCAAAATGATTTCTCGGGGAAGTGCAACTCGGCTGCCACGATCCTAACAATAAACTATGTTACATTAAAAATGGGACAGGGGGTGTTGGAAGTGGGGGGTTGGAAGTAATTGCGGCGAAGACAGGACAAATATTTTTTAATCCCCGTTGTCATCTCATCTAAATCTAAACCTATTTGTATTAACCTTTGCTGACAGAGTCACATGACGGACATAATTTCTGGTAATTTACCAGCAGCAGATCTAACCTTTTGTCATCAAATATTCATAAAGGCACGATTCCCAATGATTTTCTGTCTCTTTAAATATTTACAGCTTGTTGTCCGCTTCCTTTTTGGCTGTAATTTGAACACAATTGAAGTCAGATGAAATTAAAGTTACATTTCTTTTGCGGGCGGAAATACCTACGGGCAAACGACGCGGGGAAAGGAGATGGCTTGGTGGATCCCAGAAAATGATGTTCTGCAGATGGCGGGCATCTTGACAAAGGAAAGCATGTGTCCCTCAAACAGGCTAAGGGCTTTCTGCCATGTCTATCAACTGTTTAACTGCTGAACTAGAAGTCATGGGAAGATTGGACAGATTGGAAGATTGGTTTCTTCTGGTAAAACAGAGATGTAGTCACTTTAGAGAGGACTATGAAGCGACATATAAGTCTTAAGTGCTATTGCTATGAGAAGCAAGTGCTACTGCTTATAGCAATAGCATATATCGTTTCATAATACTTTTACAGTCTTCTCTAAGTGGTTTACAGAGCCAGCCCCCAACACTCTGGGTCCTCATTTTTCCAACCTTGTAAGGCTGAGCTGGGGAGAATCGAACTGCAGGCAGTCGGCGGAATTAGCCTGCAATACCACATTCTAACCACTGCGGCACCAGAGCTCTTGAAAAAGAGAAAGAGATTGTAGATAGGGAGAAGATAGATAGATAAAGGGAGGGAAGGGAGGGAGGGAGGGAGGGAGGGAGAGAGAGAGGGAGGGAGGGAGGGAGGGAGGGAGGGAGGGAGGGAGGGAGGGAGATGGCATTCCTGAATGGATAAAGTGAGGAAAAACAGTAAGAGAATCACATAGCTAGTGTACCTATTGGATTGGCAGTTCAGCTAGCCTTGTATTTTGTCACAAGAACCTGAATCACACTTGTAGATTAGAGGATAATATTTTGGAATGAATACTTTTGAATCCTATGTGATCAGTAAGTCCTTGGGGTACTAAAGAATCTAATGCCTTATGGAAATTCAAAATTTTCCCCTACTACATCCAATATCACTGAATACCTTACTGTGATATACGGCATAGATCTATACGGAGAGAGGTGTGTGCATGCATATGTATAATACCTTCCCACAGACGTTGCAAACTTATTCATCCAGGAGGCATAATTGTTAAATTCTGTGAGTGGAAACAGCTTAAAATGTCTGCGACGGCTTTCAATGCAAAGTTTGAGCTTTGGTCCAAAAAAGACATGTTTGTGTAAACGCCACGGCATTTAGCAGCATGAGCTGATCGGGGAATGAAGCTCTACGCCACAACTCTGAACACAAACACTTTCTTCTTTTTGGGGGGTCCTGCGCAGAAAAAGCAACTAGGGTTTGCAGGCCATTTTTGGGAATACAAATATGTAAGAATTTGTTTCCAGGCCAGCTTCAATTTCATGGTGTGTGTTTTTTTAAAAACAAGTTTTAATTGCGCTTTGCAAAATGAAATGGCTAGTTCTGCTGCGTAGATGCATGCTCATTCAGGGGTCTGGAGGTTATATGATAAGGAAGAACCAACTTAGAAATAACGAGAGATTCCTGATAGGAAATTGATTGATCCATTGATTAAACTGAGAATAATTGATCAATGGAGTCGCTTGGCTCCTGGAGTTGTGGGTACTTCGTCCCTGGAGCTTTTCAAGAAAAGATTGGAGAGCCATTTCTCTGGGATGGTATAAAGCAGGGGTGTAAAACTCGATTTCATTGGGTTTGACTTCGGGGGGGCGGGGTGGGTGTGGCCATCTTGATGTCACTTGTGTTGGGGGTGCATGTGTCAGCCCGAATGCTCTGCTAGCAAAAACGGGCTCCCGAGCTCCATTTTAGGCTGTGACAGCCTCCTGCAACCCTCTGCTAGCAAAAAGGGAGCTCAGGAGGGCTGCGCATGGGCTTCGCGGGCTCCACTTTTGGCTGTGATGGCCTCCTGCAGCCCTCTGTCAGTGAAAACAGCTCAGGAAGGCTGCACGCAGCCCTTGTGGGCTCCGTTTTCGGCTGCGACGGCCTCCTGAAACCCTTGGCCAGCGAAAATGGAGCTCGGGAGGGCCACCCGGGCCCTCCCAAGCTCCATTTTTGCTGCAGAGGCACCACGGGCGGGTCCTTCACTGTTTCCAGGGCGGCCTCGCGGGCCAGATCTAAGCACCTGGCGGGCCAAATCTGGCCCCCGGGCCTTGAGTTTGACACCCGTGGTATAAAGTCTCCTGCCTTGGGTAGGGGGATTGGACTGGAAGACCTCCAAGGTGCCTCCCAGCCATATTATTCTGTGAAGACAAAGGCCCTATCTAGTGGCTGATTGTTCCCCTGGATAATGGGTTTTTTCCCCCCAAATGGAAATGCATTAAATTGTTGCATTCCAATGTTTGATAGTTTGATCTTGGTGATTGACAGCAGTTTCTTCAGAGAGGCATGGAAAGAAATTGTTGGTTGCCATTAACCCTTATTCGCATTTGAAGTGAACTGTTAACTCCAATTTATAATGCCTTGGTAAGGCCATACTTGGAATACTGCACGCCACACTGTAAAAAAAGATGTTGAGACTCTAGAAAGAGCTCAGAGAAGAGCAACAAAGATGATTAGGAGGTTGGAGGCTAAAACATACAAAGAGTGGTTGCTGGAATCACGTATGTCTAGTTTAATAAAAAGGACTCGGGGTGACATGATAGCAGTGTTCCAATATCTCAGGGGCTGCCACTAAGAAGAGGGAGTCAAGCTATTCTCCAAAGCACCTGAGGGTAGAACAAGAAGCAATGGGTGGAAACTAATCAAGGAGAGAAGCAACTTAGAACTAAGGAGAAATTCCCTGAGAGTTAGAACAATTGATCAGTGGAACAGCTTGCCTCCAGAAGTTGTGAATGCTCCAACACTGGAAATTTTTAAGAAGAGATTGGACAACCATTTGTCTGAAATGGTATAGGGCAGTGATGGCGAACCTATGGCACGCGTGCCACAGGTGGCACGCAGAGCCATATCTGCCGGCACGCGAGCCGTTGCCCTAGCTCAGCTCTAGCATGCATGTGCGCGTCGGCCAGCTGATTTTTGGCTCACACGGAGGCTCTGGGAGGACATTTTAGGCTTGTGGAGGGCCTCCGGGGGAGCATTTTCACCCTCCCCAGGCTCCAGGGAAACCTCTGGAGCCTGGTGAGGGCAAAAAATGGGCCTACTGGCCCACCGGAAGTCAGGAAATGGGCTGTTTCCGGCCTCCAGAGGACCTCTGTGGGGGTGGGGGAGGCCATTTTTGCCCTCCCCAGGCATTGAATTATGGGTGTGGGCACTCGCACGTGCATGATAGCGCATGCGCACACGCTTTCGGCACCCGAGGGAAAAAAGGTTCGCAATCACTGGTATAGGGTTTCCTGCCTAAGCAGGGGGTTGGACTATAAGACCTTTAAGGTCCCTTCCAACTCTTGTTCTGTTCTGTTCTGTCCTACTCTACTCTACTCTACTCTATTTTATTCCTCCAAAGAAAAAGCCTATGTTGAAGTCCCACTGATGGAGACATTTTTCTGTCTGATGTGTTTTGTTTTCATTGATGCTGGGAAAGAACACTGAATCCATTCTAGTGAGCAGATAGGACAAGTACTTTGCCTTCCTCTGAAATCATAGCCTTTTGTTTTTTTTGGCATGTCTCTAAGGTTGTTCTACAGCTTTTGCACAATGCAACTGTGGAACCCGCACATGGCCGTCGCCTCCAGCTTTATAATTGGGTCACCTCAGACATGAAACCTAGAATCACCTGAGCCATTTAATCCCCGTATTGTTTCTTGCCATCGGACAGGAGCGAAGTGAGCTTCAGGTGACCTTATTGGGTGACCGAGCTCAGAGGTCACAAAAATCCAAACGGCTTGTCGAGATGGGTCATCCGTCACTACGGTGATGTCACTGACAAAGTGACAAATAGACCCAGATTATAAAACTACTCTTTTGACTGGTTACTCCAGAGTCCGTAACCTTAACTGGTTGCTATAAATTGTCACCTGTTGACATATCGCATGACCAGCAAACAGATTGGTGCAAAAAGAAGCACCAAAGATAGATTTATCATCAATTGCTGATATTTATTTATTTTATTTTGTTATTCTTATATGCCGCCCAACTCCCGAGGGACTCGGGGCGGCTTACAACAAGGAGAAATACAAGAATAAACAAAGAAATTGCATAAAATTTAAAAACAAGTACAAAAATATAAAACAATTATTTACAACAGCCACATCCATTCAACACATACATACTTGGGGGTAGGCTCAGGTGGAATTAAGTTGTCCCCCCCACCTGCAGGAAAAGCCATGTCTTAATGGCTTTACGGAAAGCCAGCAGAGTGGGGATAGTCCGGGTCTCTGGGGGTAGTTGGTTCCAGAGCACGGGGCCAGCCACAGAGAAGGCTCTCCCCCTGGGGCCCGCCAGCCGACATTGTTTGGCCGACGGGACCTGGAGGAGGCCAACTCTGTGGGCCCTAACCGGTCGGAGGGAAGTATGAGGCAGAATGCGGTCCCGAAGATATCCTGGTCCTAAGCCATGAAGGGCTTTAAAGATGGTGATCAATACCTTGAATTGGACCCGGAGACCGATGGGCAGCCAATGCAGCTGGCGGAGTATCGGTGTCACGTGGGTGTACCTTGGCACACCCACCACAGCACGCGCAGCCGCATTTTGCACCAACTGAAGTCTCCGGATACTCTTCAAGGGTAGCCCCATGTAGAGCGCATTGCAGTAGTCCAACCGCGAGGTGACAAGGGCATGAGTGACCGTGAGCAGCGCCTCCTTCTCCAAATATGGCCGCAACTGGTGCACCAGGCGAACCTGTGCAAAGGCCCCCCTAGCCACAGCAGAAAGATGGTGGTCCAATTTTAGCTGTGGATCTAGGAGGACCCCCAAGTTGCGGACCTGGTCTGAGGGGGTCAGTTTCGCACCCTCAAAGACCAAGGAGGGGTAATTGTCATGAACCTTAGGAGGCAGTATCCACAGCCACTCAGTCTTATCGGGGTTCAGTCTGAGCCTGTTCCTCCCCATCCAGATCTTAACGTCGTCCAGGCATCGGCACATTACGTCCACTGCCTCCCTGAAGTCAGACGGGGTGGTGATGTACAGCTGGGTGTCGTCAGCGTACTGGTGGAAACACACCCCATGTCTGCGGATGATCTCACCCAACGGTTTCATGTAGATGTTAAACAGGATGGGCGAGAGAACCGACCCCTGGGGCACCCCACATAATAGGGGCCTAGGGGACGATCTCTGCCCACCTGCCAACACCGACTGCATCCGATCGGCGAGATAAGAGGAGAACCACCGTAAAACGGTGCCTCCCACTCCCAACTCGCCAAGCCGATGCAGAAGGATACCATGGTCGATGGTATCGAAAGCCGCTGAGAGGTCAAGTAGCACCAGGATGGAGGAGTTCCCCCCATCCCGGGCCCGCCAGAGATCATCCATCAGGGCGACCAAGGCAGTTTCGGTACTGTAGCCGCGCCTGAAACCCGACTGATAAGGATCTAGATGGTCTGTTTCATCCAGGAGCTGCAGAAGCTGAGTCACCACCACCTTCTCCACAACTTTCCCTAAAAAAGGTAAGTTGGAGACTGGACGATAGTTCTTCAAATCAGCTGGATCCAGGGAAGGCCTCTTCAGGAGGGGTCGCACCACCGCAGTTTTTAACGACTGCGGTACGGATCCCTCCCTCAAAGAAGCGGTGATCACCGCCCGGATCCAGCTGCATGCCACCGCCCTGCTGGCCGAGACCAGCCAGGAGGGGCACGGGTCCAATAAACAGGTGGAGGTCCCCATCGCTCCCATAGCCCTGTCCACATCCTCGGGAGAAACAGGCCCAAACTCCTCCCACAAAGATGGATTAAGACTGGCCCCTGTCAACTCTATGGACTCTGCCCTGCCAGAGTCCAAGTCCAACCGAATCTGAGCGACTTTATCCGACAGAAACTCAGCAAATTCCTCAGCTCTGCCTTGCAAGTGTTCCTCGCTCCCCCCTTTTCCAAGGAGGGAGCGAGTCACCCTAAACAAGGCGGCTGGACGAGAATCTGCGGACGCAATAAGAGCGGAAAGATAGGATCGTCTTGCCGCCCCTATCGCCACTAAATAAGATCTGATGTAAATTCTTAATAGTGTTCGGTCAGACTCGGCCTTCTTGGTCCTCCAGCGGTGCTCCAGACGTCTCTTCTGGCGTTTCATCTCCCGGAGCTCCTCGGTAAACCAGGGAGCTTTCCGGGATCCACTGCCACGGAGAGGTCGCTTAGGCGCAATTCGGTCTAGAGCCCCTGATGCTGCGGTGTTCCAAGCAGCCACCAGGGAGTCAGCCGAATTGTGTACCAGGGTTTCAGGTATTTCCCCAAGTTCCCTCTGGAATCCTTCCGGCTCCATTAGGCGCCTGGGGCGGAACCACCTAGTCGGTCCCGCCTCCCTGCGGGGGAGGAGTGGGGTCGTGAAATCCAGCCTCAGTAGGAAATGATCTGACCATGACAGAGGGGTGATGACTATGTCCCTTATCTTCAGATCATCTCTCCACTGCCCCGAGAGATATACTAGGTCAAGCGTGTGACCACCCTCATGAGTCGGACCCTGGATTACTTGGGTTAGGTCCATGGTTGTCATGGAATCCATGAACTCCTGAGCTATCCCAGAGGTTTCACCAGCAGATGGCAAGTTGAAGTCCCCCAGCACCATAAGCCTGGGGAACTCAACCGCCAAGCCGGCTACTGCCTCGAGCAGCTCAGGCAGGGCCTTACTTACGCAGCTGGGAGGCAGGTACGTTAAGAAAAGGCCCACCTGAACCCCTAAGTCCAACTTCAGAAGGAGCGTCTCACACCCAACAATCTCCGGGGCAGGGATCCTACGAGGATGCAGATTTCCACGCGTTATAATTGCCACTCCTCCCCCCCTTCCCTGGGGTCGAGAATGGTACTGCACCGAGAAACCGGCTGGGCATATCTCAGAGAGGGCTACTCCCCCCTCTTGCCCTAGCCAGGTCTCGGTAACACATACCAGGTCTGCCCCCTCCTCTGTGATTAAATCACGTATCAGGGGGGCTTTGTTGATAATTGACCTGGCGTTAAGCAGTAACATCCTGAGCCCAGGGCCCTGAGAACCCTGGTTGCCAGGTATCCGGGCTGAGCAAGATGGAACCAAGACAGAGGGGCCGGAACAAGGGATCGCTTGAAAACAGCGAGGTCTTATTCCCCGAGAGCGGCCCTCCCCTCTGCTCCCGCCATATCTGCCTCTTCCCATAATGACCGAGATGGTCCGGCTCTCTTCCCCACCAGAGACCCCCCACCCGCTGGCCCCCTTCCTTTCCTGCAGGCCATACATACCATTCTCATACATGCCATTCTCATAAATACCATCCATCCTCCTACGCACTCATACCCATACACATACACATGTCAGATCTCAGAGGAGGAGAAATACAATTTAAAATAAGTATTATTAAAAAGAAGGCAAACTCCTCCGAATAAGGGCATACTAGGAGGACAGGTCCTTTGCTTTAACTCAGCCTTTCCAGATGGTCTAATGGTCCAGGGATATTCTATAATCCAGGGGTAATGAAAGCCCCCCTTCCTCCGATGTCTTTGGGGATCTGAGGTTCCCTTCCCCACGGTCTGCAACCGAGTTGGACTCGTGGGGGGGTTCCACATCTTCAGCGCAGTCTCTCTGTTCATTAGGATGACCCGGAACACCCACGGAGGGAAAAATATTTTCAAACTGGGCATCCAGTATAATTATCAATTGTCACAGATGTAAAAAGCTCCCTGGATATCACTGGTAGCTGGTAGCAGTGGGGGGGGGGGTGCAGCAGTCCGGGAAGCAGCTTTTAAGTAATTAATCCGAGCCAGGTTCCTCCCCCAAAGACGACTGGCAGTTGAAAGAAAACCAGGCAGGGGATGTATGTAGAATTCTCGCGATCTTTCCAAGGTCTTTCAACGACCTCTAGGCCCTCAAGAATAGTAATTATCTTCAGTACGTCCCACTGTCCTAAGAACAATGGCGGTGAGAGTCCCGAAAATCCACAATTAAAAATCAAATAGCCCCTGCTCTCAGTCCCGAACGTAGGGCCAAACAAAATAATCCACAATGGCCCAGAAAACAGCCCCACCTCAATCCGTGCCAGGGTTCAGTTCGCTCCAACAATGCTTACCGCCTCAGTGCCGATCTTCTGAGCCAAGGTGGCAAGTGGAGCCTAGCACCCGCGCCTACGCTGATCTCTCCGGCCGGAAATCCCAGAAACAAAAAAAAGAACGACCGAGCTCCCGGCCGCCGATAACAGGGCACGCCGTCCGAGCTCGCCGTCCTCTTCTTCAGCTGATGTTAGCTGATGTCAAAGGCTGATATTAAATCCTCCTATGTTCAGGGTTCGGTGTAAAATAGCCCCAAAGCCTTCCCGAGACAGTCCGAATTTCGTAAGAGGCCTCAGAAACAACCGGCCCTCACAGCGTTCGTCCGCACCTAAAATGGGCGGCCGTCTTCGATGGTCGGAAGAAGGGAGATCTAGGGGGTGCTCCTCGTGAGTGGCTGATGTTTTGCCACCGTCCCCTGGTGCCTGCCAAACTCCCAGTCACACCCCGAAGCAATAAAAACTCCAAGGGGGACCTCCAACAAGCAAGCAACCGAAGATCAAATAATCTTCCTGCGGAGCAAGCTTTTAGTCCGCCATCTCCCGCCGTGGCTCCTCCTCCTCCATGATAAATGGGATAGTAGACACCACTCAACTTATTAAATGGCAGAATCTTTCTCTTATTATATAAACTCTCTTTTTACGATGCTGTAATCCCTTAATTTGGGGTAGAGTCAGGGCGACTGGATGGAGCCGAGCATTTGCTGGCCAGTTGCCCTTCCTGATGCCTATGCGGAGTTCACAGCAGATATTTTCTCTTTGCACCCTGACAGAGAAACAGCTGCCACTACTTAGAATTTATATATAATGTATTTCCATTGGATTGAAAAAAGTGTGGGTGTGGGTGGGTGTTTTCCAGCCCAAAGGAAACAATTTTCCACCAGCTGATACCTCTTTTGGCTGATCTCGACTCCCGCCATGATGGAAATCTATCTCTTTATTGACTTTTTCTGCATTGTATTTATAATCCTTGACTACACTCTATCTTCATCTATTTTATTTTATTATTTACTTTGCCTTTTCTTAGAGAAACCATGCTCCAGTTTCTGGTTCCTATCGTTTATCTCACTTCACATTTTCAACAAAATTCAGCTTATTTCTGGAGTAGGCCAAACCTAGAAATCAAAAACCTGCATTGAGTGCTATTTGTCAACAGGAATTTGTGTGTGTGTGTGTGTGTGTGTGTGTGTGTGTGTGTGTTTGTGTGTCTTTTGCTTTCTCCCCCAAACAGCTGTAGATCTTAGTCAAGGAAAGGAGAAAGCAGAAGAGTGTTTTAAAATAAATGGTTAGCACATTAGTATAAAACCTATTGATTAAAAACACCAAGCATAATGTTACTCTGACTGAGGCCTTGCTGAAATAAATTTATCCCTCTGACTTTTGCATTAACCTTTTATTGACTGCTGGCATACCCATAATTAACACACACTTTAGCTAAAGTGGTTAATTGTAGTATCGGGCCCAATGTCTCCCAACACACTTGATGGATCCAATCATCAAATGTATGTATAACAACCCAGAAAATAAGAGGGTTGGAAGAACCTCCTTGGGATTCTAGAAGAATAGATATATTTATCTTGGTTTAACTGATGTAGCCTCGTGAAGGTTCTTGAGATTTATTTATTTATTTATTTATTTGTGAGATTTATATACTGCCTCACAGTGCAAGCACTCTCTAAGCGGTTTACACCAGTAAGCAATGTATATTTACATTGCCCCCAACAATCTGGGTCCTCATTTTACCTACCTCGGAAGGATGGAAGGCTGAGTCTACCTTGAGCCGGTGAGATTTGAACCGCTGACCTGCGGATCAGTGTCAGCTAAAGTGGCCTGCAGTACCTGCCTCTAACCGCTGCGCCACCTCGGCTCCGAGATGGTCAATTGAACAGATTTGTTTAACGGCGGAAAGAAGAATCAATTGTTTTATGATAGAAAAAAATATTTCTGAAACAGGGAAAACACAGCATAGTCAGGCCAAGTCTTTTTTTTTTCCATAAAGGTTTTTTTAAAAAAATAATGTATAACTTCTCTAATCTGAAGTAGTGCATCCATTCTTACCACTAAGTTAGGCAGCATCAATCATTTCACCTCTCGATACAACATAGAACACAGAAGAACAGAGTTGGAAAGAACATTGGAGGTCTTCTAGTCCAATTCTGCTTGAGCAAAAGACTTTATACCATTTGAGACAAGTGGCTGTCCAGTCTATTTTTTGAAAGCCTCCAATGATGAAGCACCCACAACATCTGAAGGCAAGCTGTTCCACTGGTTAATTGTTCTCACTGTTATGAAGTTTCTCCTTAGTTCTAGGTTGCTTCTGTCCTTGCTTAGTTTCCATCCATTGCTTCTTGTCTTGCCTTCTGGTGCTTTGGAAAATAGGTTGACCCCCTCTTCTTTGTGGCAACCCCTTAGATATTGGAACACTGCTATGATGTCTCCCCTAGTCCTTCTTTTCACCAGGGTAAAGGTAAAGGTTCCCCTTGCACATATGTGCTAGTCGTTCCCGACTCTAGGGGGCGGTGATCATCTCCGTTTCAAAGCCGAAGAGCCAGCGCTGTCCAAAGACCTCTCCGTGGTCATGTGGCCGGCATGACCAAACGCGGAAGGCGCACGGAACGCTGTTACCTTCCCACTAAAGATGGTCCCTATTTTTCTACTTGCATTTTTTACGTGCTTTTGAACTGCTAGGTTGGCAGAAGCTGGGACAAGTAACGGGAGCTCACCCCGTTATGCGGCGCTAGGGATTCGAACCGCTGAACTGCCGACCTTTTGATCAACAAGGTCAGCGTCTTAGCCACTGAGCCACCAGACTAGACATATCCAATTCCTGCAACCATTCTTCATATGTTTACAAGTGTGATAAATTTCTTTATTAAATTTATATGCTGCCCGTCTCCCTATCAAGCGACTCCAGTTGGCTTACAACAGTATCAAAACACAATATAAAATAAGAAGAACAGTAAAACACTGAAAACCTTCGTCATTGAAAATTAAAACATTAAAATTAACCAAGAATTTGATTAAAAAATGAGCAATACGAAAACAAGGTGGTAGTGGGATCTTCTCCTAACCTACTCACCATCTCCAAACTGGATTAATGCATGCTTGGAGTAACTTGCTTTTTTTATAATTGATATTTAATACAATTGAAATTATATGAAAAATTAATATTTTTTAAATGTACGGTCAACGCTCTAAACACATTGCTGTTTTCTTTCTCTTGGGGAAAATCAAATGAATGCTATGGGGGAAAGACATACATCAAATTGGACATGATGAATTGCTGATAAATAGGTAGGAGTGTCTCTCCTTGATCCATTTTTTAAGGACTTGAGACATGTACTATACTAGAATTTATGAGTTATCAACTCAAGGTAGGCAGAAGGATATACGGTTTTGCACACTGGATAATGAACTTAGGGACCTTTGCTTCCATACGTTCATGAGAAGGATGGATCTATTACAGGCTATTAGTTAAATATGGTGGCATAGTGAAGGATCAGTTCTTGCATGAAAAACCTTTGATGGAACTTCTGGATTCCTTCCAAAAATTGAAATGGTAATTTTTAACGTTACAAAAGAGGAAATTATTAAGGCGATAAAATTACGGGTGGAAAAGTAACTCCTTAATTTGATTTTTTTTGAACCTACACCTGACTCATAATCTAGTTTGGCCTTGGTCCTATCGATTATATTTTGAATCCTCTTTTGTTTTTTGGGAAATGGATATATAACAGTATTACCCTTAAATGGCCTTCCAAGTGTGTTTTATTTTTAATCCTGGAGACTAGATAACCATTTCTCCAGAATGGTATAGGGCAGTGTTGGGGAACCTTTTCGGCATGCACGCAGGGGAATGCCGGAAACCGGAAGTGCAGCTCCCCAGCGCACACCCGCGGGAGCACCAGAAACCGGAAAAGCAATTCTCCAGTGTGCATGAGTGCACCAGCGTGCACATGTTTTTCGCCCTCCAGAGGCTTCAGGGAAGCCTCCTGAAGTCTCCGGAGGGCGAAAAATGGCCCAAGGGGCAAACCGGAAGTCCATTTTTCCAAACTTCCGGTTTGCCCGTTGGGCTGTTTTTCACTGTCCCCAGGCTTCAGGAGTCCGGAAGCTTCAGTGAGGTCTGTGTGCATGTGTGTGTGTGTGGGGCAGCGTGGGGGGTTGTGTGCATGCGCGAGGGGAAGTATGGGGGGTTGTGTGCATGCACAGGGGGCAGCATGGGGGTTGTGTGCATGCGTGGGGAGAGGGCATGGGTGTGGGCACGCGAGCCAAAAAAGGTTTGCCAACACTGTTCTATTTGTTTGAGTTTAGCTGAATTTCAAGTCGCCCAATAGGGGGACCCTTGAAAAGTCCTTTGTTCTTATTAACATTCACTGAACCTCTGTTGGTTGAAGAATTTAAGACTTGCCCAAATATGCTAATGTACTGTATTTAGAAAACCTTTGCTTTGAAGTGCTTCACCTGGAGTATCAAATGGGGAAGGGGAGAAGAGACACAATGAGAGATGCAACTTAGGGGGGAAAAAACTGAATTAAGGATCTTGTCAGAGCTTGCAATTGGCTTCAACTTTTATTGAATATTAATGACATCCATTTTTTAGTAAGGTGAAGAGAGAGAAGTTTCCAACACCAGGGTTATCATACAGCTTAGGACCAGGAAACCTGATGCTCAACTCCCTCTGCTCAGAAGTTACCTTGAGGTCCGTGCGCGCGACAAATCCTCGCTTTTTCAACGTGGCACGGTTTTTTTATCAAAGGTGCAATTTAATATTTATGCTAAGAGGATTCTCCCCCAAAGACAAAAAAAAAGTAATTTGTGTTCCTTTCATTTGTATTTTAAATAAATAATGAGAACATTGAAACACATTACTCTTTTTTTCTCTCTCTCTTCAGGACCCCGAGGTCGGTTAATCTTATTATTTATGAAGTGATGTGCTACTTTATGGTACTTAATGCATGTTAACAGATGCTATTATCACAGCCGGAAGTGGAACTGGAGAAGATATATAGGAATGTGATGTGTTAATACTGTCCTTGTGCTGTAATGCACCAGGGATTGAGTGCGTGAGAAGGTAGAGCCGCAATTAACCGCTTTCCAACATGGGTGTGAACTTGACACATGTCATCCCCTGGGTGTTCCTCCACCATCAATAATCCCCAGGAGAAATGATGTCCCCTTTTGGATAGGTGTTGTTTCATCCTTTTCTCAAGGGTCAAACGTGGCCAAGCGACTGCGTCCATTAATCATTTGAAGGGTGTTGAAAGCATTAATCGGTTGATTGTAGGGGCCAGTCCCTGAACTCTTGGGCTGCAAATGAAGATGCGGCTTTCTGCTTTATGTTAGTTTGGTAGCCTTTTGTAGATGTGGTCCTTTGGAGCTGAGGCTGAGTACTGAATTAATACCAGAGTAACGTTCACTGCTTTAGTTCAGGGGTCTCCAACCTTGGCAACTTTAAGACTTGTGGACTTCAATTCCCAGAATTCCTCAGCAGCTGAGGAATTCTGGGAGTTGAAGTCCACAAGTCTTAAAGTTGCCAAGGTTTGAGACCCCTGATTTAGTTGATGTTCTACTGTATTTATTTATTTATTTATTTATTTATTTATTATTTGTTCTTCTATGCCGCCCTACTCCCGAGGGACTCAGGGCGGCGTACAACAATTTTATAAGAACATCAATAATAAACATTAATTTAAAAACAACAGTTAAGAAAATATACAAAAGTTAAAAAATGTTCGCAATCAGTCATACCAAGGGGGGAATTCAGATGGATTTAGTCAAACATCAAATATCTCTATATGGAAAAATGGTAAGAAGTGTAATAGAAGAGTGTCTATGGAGACCCTCAATCATCCAGGTCATAGTTGTCCCAAAGGCAATTGGACTTCCTTGGGTTTTTTTCTTTGAAAATGTTTCATTTCTCTACCAAGAAGCTTCTTCAGAACAGTGTAATGGAAGAGATTAAAACATTCCAGTATACGAGTGCATCTCCAGATGTTACTGGATCCCTGCTTTGAGGAATGCCAAACTTTGTGATCAATGATAAAGGATGCTAAGCAGTGGTGAAATCCAAATTTTTATTTTACTACTGGTTCTGTGGGCGTGGCTTGGTGGGTGTGGCTTGGTGGGCGTGGCAGGGGAAGGATATTGCAAAATCTCCATTCCCACCCCACTCTGGGGCCAGCCAGAGGTGGTATTTGCCAATTCTCTGAACTACTCAAAATTTCCACTACCAGTTCTCCAGAACCTGTAAGAACCTGCTGGATTTCACCCCTGAATAAGGGTTGGACCGGAACTTTTTTTTGGGGGGGGGGGCTTTAGTGCAAGAGGGAAGTGGATTATTGACCGAAAAGGCATTTCTATTCTTAGGAACACTAGAACCCAAAAGAGCTGAAGGGTCTTTGGTGCTTTCTGAGCTTGGTTGTTTTCTTGCAGATGTTTCATTATACCCAAACTAGGTTCACATCATCAGTGCTAGTGGTCAGTGCTGGATTGGAACTGATGATGTTACCCACTTTGGGTAATGAAACATCTGCAAGAAAAACAACCAAGCTCAGAGACCATCAAGGACTCCTCATTTCAACCCTGAGCTACAAAATTGTTACTCAAAAGATCTCCCACATTGTCTTCTATACATAACACGTAGACCAGGGGTCGGCAACCTTAAACACTCGAAGAGCCATTTGGACCAGTTTCGCACAGAAAAGAAAACACCGGGAGCCACAAAACCCTTTTGACATCTAAAATGAAGATAACACTGCATATATTATTTTTTACCTTTATAACTATGTATAAAAAAACTATAGTGTGTTGCATTTATGAAATCAATGACCTGCTACAGAGAAAACACATTTTATTTCTGCATGCAACAAAAACATTTTGAACTCCGAAAAAAAAAGATGGGTCGAAAAGCTCAATAAATCACGTGCCGGCGGGTGTCGCACATTGGCGGTTGTGACACATATTTTGAGCAACAGGGAGCCACAGCAGAGGGATGAATGAGCCACATGCGGCTCCAGAGCCGCAGGTTGCAGACCCCTGACGTAGACAAATGTACTGTACAGATAAATACATGTTTGCCCACCATTCAGAAGAATGCTATAAGAAAGTCCCTTCACCTTGAATTGAGGGTTGAGCTCTCAAATATCTGAACCACTTGCCTTGATCTTAACTGGATTTATCCCAACTGTGGAATGTTGCTTGTATGTAAGTTGTCCATCCACAGCTACATCAGACTACTTCTGATATCAGTCTCAGCCTCCATTTTGAGCCAGTTGAAGATGATGGAAGTTATAATCCAGAATTTTTGGCTTCTGATGAAAAGCAGAACATCAAATCAAATCAAATGATTGACTTTGGTCGTAGAGCAGCCTAACTCTACAGCCATAGAAAGCGGCATCGAATTTTTAAAAGGATAAAACTGGACAAAGCTAGATTGCAGAAAGTGGCAGTAAATTTAATCTAGATCTAGATTAAAAATGATCTCTAGATTAACGTTATTTCCAACCATATCCCAAACTCTGGCTTTACAAAGGTTCCCCTCAACTATCTTTTTCCCTTTTAAATCTGTACCAATAACTCACCTTACACTAAACTTCGGAAGAATCGTTTTTCCCCTTTTGAAACGGCAAACAAGCTACCTAGAAAAAGAGTGCTTTTCGAAGATTATCTTTCAACTGTCTTCCTCTTCCTATTACAATAACCAAATCTGTCTTCAACTTTGCACGCTTTCATAAGCATTAGATAATGAGCCAGCAGTTGGCAAATTAAAACACACAGCGGTAAAAATTAAAAATTAAAAAAAATTAAGATGGGAAACACTAAATGGCTACAAATTCACTAGTACGGGAGAATTAAATGGCAGCTTTTATTGCAACATAATCTTCTGAGATGGGTGGGTTTACCACTCATAAAATCTTCCCGCATAGATTCAGTTGCTTATGATAATTAAGCTCCAGACTTGCTGATGAAGATCCCTTTTAATAAGAAACAGTGTAATTCAAAGGGATCCTCGGAGAACGTAGCAACCGCTAACCTCTTAATTTAATTTTGCTCGAGTTTTGCCCATCTATTCATCAGCAGAAATTGTTATTAACCTTCCCCTGCAAGTAGCCACCTCCCCGTTCCTTCTTCTTCCCTTTTGCCAATCTCTCAGATTTACAAGCCACCTCCTGCAATATATATTTAATCTACCCTGTGACCTTAGCTCAATAAATTTGATTTAATCTCCCTCAATAATCTCGTAAGAACTAGGCAAAAAACTACAGCAGGAAGCAACCCCTCCAGATAAGATCTGAAGTAATGAAGAAATAATTTGCCATCCAAATGCGGGTGGGTTGAATTTTCTCTGTGAATGGCTGCTCTTCAGAAGAAAAAAAACAGCTTTTATATTAATCGGACAATAAAATATATCCTTTGACAGCAATGAAATCTAAGTTGGTCATTCTGGTCTAATTGATTTAAGGGAGTCTAAGCATGATTAAGTCTGAATCCAATATACTGTATGTTGTCTGTTTCTCTTTCCAATATACTTCCGAAACCTCACTTTCTATTATTTGCAACGTTTCCTTTGCAAAAGGGCCTTTGTCTTTTTTCCTCTCTTAGTCATAGAGTGTTTTAAAAATACTAAAAAAATGTGAATTTATTTTCTTGTTGCGAGATGACAAAGAATGTTGCTGGTTTTGTGTTTTTTTAAAAAAAAATATGGACCTTTTCTTCGGAAGTCTTCTCTTAAATTGTAAATTAAGAGGCAAGCAGATACAATTTACAAACCACAGAAAGGACAATTAGACATTGAAAATTGAACGCTGACTTTATGCTTTTGAGTTTCTTATATCTAAGAACTCTATGCCTGCCCACAATTACACCCGATTCCTCTTTGGAGAGAGAGAGAAAAAATCAAAGCAAGTGAAGATGATTTCTTTTCCATCAAACTGAATTTGTTCCCTCTGCAAAAAAAAAAAAAAAAAAAAAAAATCCTGCAAAATAAAAGTTCTGCATGGCGCCAATTTGTTCAATGCATTTAGTGTGATTTCCCGAGGTCGCGTCTTAAAAAATTAAATATTGAACTGCTTCCAGTAACTAATTTCCAATCTTTTTGTTTTGTTTTTGTTTTCATTTTAGGTGCCATTCACCACTTTCAGAAAACTTACCTGAGGACGAGCAACCGAAATGCCAGCCTTACTGGGAGGACAATGATCCCAGTCTGCCATTACCTTTCAATCTTGATGATATAATATTTGAACTACAGACAATTCTGGAAGATTAGAAAAGCTGTATCGGAAACTGGAGTTGGAGTTCCACTGCTAAGAAGCACCAAAGAAGACCAATGATAGCAAAGGAGCCTGTTGATTAATTGTAGATTTAGCGATATTCAGTAGCATGGTCGGTTGGTGTTCTCTGAGCTCTGGTTGTTTTCTTGAAGACGTTTCATTACCCAACTAGGTAACGTCATCAGTGCTAGAAGGGAGGGGGTTTGCAGAAAGGAAGAGGAGGATGGTTCTTGGTGCTCTCTTAGCTTGGTTGTTTTCTTGCAAACATTTCATTACAACCCTGAGCTACAAATATTCTCATTTATTGGCCAATCAAAAAGGACATTGGAGCAGGATTATGAAAAGTAGATTATCTGGAATCTGTTTTGGAGCTTAAAAACGGAAGCAATACCCACACCAAAGAGCATTTCAGATAGGTAATGAGAAATAAAGGACCAACTGATGCCTGTTTTATTGATATTTACTGATATTTACTGATATTTTGGTCTTCAGCTACATGACAAACACCATCGCCCAAGAAATATGGAATCATATTATTCTGTTTGAACATAGGGTTGAACTAGAAGACCTCAAAGGCCCCTTCCAACTCTATTATTCTGCTTTCTGTTAAGTCACCTTCTGAGTTAAATGAAATTATATTTTGGCCCAGCAATACTGGTCACACCTGCTTGTGATCTTCACTCGGAATAGGTAGCTAGGAGAAGTTCTCCCGTTGGCTGTTCTCTTTACCCAACCACAAACAGGGTTTTGTAGGTCAGAGGGTGGGCTACACAACAAAGCATGGAGATGATGCATCTTGGACTCTAGCAAACCATGGCATTGTATGCCATATGTCTCTCCTGTTGAAATCTGAATCTTCCATAAGGAGATCCAGTTTCAGATGGAGAAGGACTCCTTCTTTCCAATCACTTTACTGAATTACAATGGGTACCTTTAGCAAAATCCTGTTTCTGGACTTGGCCCACCTTTCATTTTTCGTCATTGCTGCTGGACAAAATGGCAGGGAAATTGGTCCCCCCCTTCCCCCCCCACACACGTGTGTGTGTGTGTGTGTGTGTGTGTGTGTGTGTGTGTCAAGCTAAATGGATTACTGAAGATACAGATCTGTTTGCCTGTCTGCACTTGCCTTTAGACAATATTCATCAGCTCTGCAAAAAGCTCTTGATTAAACAGAGAAGCCAAACAAATGTCAAGGTTCAAAGCAAAAGGCCTTTTGCTCCCATCTCACAATCCTCAAATTGGACTGATAGTTGACTTTGCATTAGCCATAAGTAATTGTCGGCAGAAATGAAATCAGCTCACGGCTCCTATCTTCCTCTGAAGATAGGAATGTTGGCAAGGGAAACCTCTTATTTTGCCTTTAGGGAGAATAGAATAGAACACAAAACAGAATTAGAAGGGACCTTGGAGGTCTTCTAGTCCAACCCCCTACTCAAACAGGAGACCACTCTGGACAAATGGCTGTCCAGTCTCTTCTTGAAAACCTCCATGATGGAGCACCCACAACATCTGGAGGCAAGTCGTTCCGCGGATAAATTGTTCTCATTGTCAGGAATTTTTTAGGTTGGATCTGTCTTTGATGAAGGCAGAAGAAGAAGTCAGAAGAGTACAAGAAGGAGGAGAAGGAGGGGGAGAGAGGGAGAGGAAGAAGGGGGAGAAGGAGAGGTCCACTAATTTTCCAAAGCATCTGAAGACAAGACAAGAAGCAACGGATGGAAACTCATCAAGGAGAGAAGCAACCTGGAATTAAGGAGAAACTTCCTAACAGTGAGGGCAATTAGCCAATGGAACAACTTGCCTCCAGAAGTTGTGAATGCTCCAACACTGGAAGTTTTTAAGAAGAGACTGGACAGCCACCTGTCTCAAATTGTATAGGGTCTCCTGCTTGAGCAGGGGGTTGGACTAGAAGACCTCCAAGGTCCCTTCCAGCTCTATTCTGATGGATTGAACTTTTCCATCTGTTACTTCTTGTCTAGCCTGCACAAAATTTAAGTTTTGGCTGGGGAATTCTGGGAGTTGAAGTCCACAAGTCTTGAAGTTGCCAAGGTTGGACAACCCTGCTTTAGCACATCCCTGGTTTATGAAGCATGCGAAAGACTTAGAACTGGCTTCCTATTAAATAAGGGGCAGCGGGGAGGGGGTGTTTCCTCCTTTTGCCTGTTCAGAGCTAACACAGGGCTGCAATCCTTCCTTTCATGCCAGTCTTCCTGTCTCTAGTTCAAAGTTTCTTCTGCCACTCTGGCTAATGGGGTCGGAGCAACTCTTTTTCGTAATAGATTGCCGGTCCCTTGAGTCGCCAGATTGTTTGAAAGACAGGTCACAACGAGAAGGACTGGCTGTTAAATAACATTTGATGCCGCTCAGGGGAATGATAATTACAGCAGTTTAGTTAGGAAGATTCATGGGGCATAAGAGCCACATTCCTGCAAGAGGCAGGCTCAGCCCTGACCTTTTGTAAGGAAGTGGGGTCAAAACCCATCCATCGTCTCTGAAGTTGGCATATCAGGTCACATCGGTGAGGTGGGGAAAGAACCAGGGGGTAGATAGAGGGGAGCTTATTCAATCACACTTCTGAAGAAGAAGAAAAGGATGTCAAACACATTCACTTGGTGATGAGTGAGAGGTATCAGGAGGGATTTGAGCCTGTACAATATCACCAGATGGGGACAACAGCCGAGAAATTAAAAGATGCTTGCTCCTGGGGAGGAAAGCCATGGCAAATCTAGACAGCATACTAAAAAGCAGAGACATCACCCTGCCAACAAAAGTGTGTATGGTCAAGGCTATGGTTTTCCCAGTTGCAATGTATGGTTGTGAAAGTTGGACCATAAGGAAGGCTGAGCGCCGAAGAATTGAGGCCTTTGAACTATGGTGCTGGAGAAGACTCCTGCGAGTCCCTTGGACTGCAAGGCGGTCAAACCGGTCAGTCCTAGAGGAGATCAATCCTGACTGCTCTTTAGAAGGCCAGATCCTGAAGATGAAACTCAAATACTTTGGCCACCTAATGAGAAGGAAGGACTCACTGGAGAAGAGCCTGATGCTGGGAACTATTGAGGGCAAAAGAAGAATGGGACGAGAGAGAATGAGGTGGCTGGATGGAGTCACTGAAGCAGTCGGCATGAGCTTAAATGGACTCCGGGGGGATGGTAGAGGACAGGAAGGCTTGGAGGAACATTGTCCATGGGGTCACCACGGGTCGGACACGACTTCGCAACTAACAACAATGTCAGTCATACCTGTCCAAGGAAATACATCGAGTTCACAGGTATCATACATGGACTAGATGGTACAACTGGACTAAAAAAAAGAGGAAAGACTGTGTGACAACGTGAGAAGAAAATGAAGACAGGAGAGACTAAATTTATGATTTATTGTGCATAATTGAGAAATAACAATGTTGTAAAGACGGGTGTATTTAGATGTTTAATGAAGAAAAATAATTAAAAAAATTAAAAAAAGAAAGCTCTTCACATCTATGGCCCCTGGAGAGTGAGGTCAGGTGATGTTCTCCAGCTCTTTTTTTTTTTTTTTGAGACCAGACAGTAGTAGGACATCCTTTCCCAGCCTAAATCCCCCCCCAGGTAGAGTTGATCCTATAACATCCTAGGCTCACCCTTAGAATCGTAGAACTGGAAGGGACCTTGGAGGTGTTCTAGTCCAACCTCCTGCACTGACGATGTTACCTAGCTTGGTAATGAAACATCTGCAAGAAAACTACTAAGATCAGAGAACACTAAGGGCCTCAGAGTCCTCCTCCTTTTCCTCCCCCTTCCTTCTCCTACCTCTCCCACTCTCCTCCTTCTCCACTCCTCCAACACCATCCCCTTCCATTACTGATGATGTGAAGTTTAATAATAAATTGTCTGCAAGAAAACCATGAAGCTTAGAGAAAACCAAGGACTGGATAGTTGTCTCCTCCTCCTCCCAACCCCACTCCCTTCTAATACTGATGATGTTACCTAGATGGGTCGTGAAATGTCTGCAAGAAAACTGCCAAGCTCAGAGACCACCAAGGACTCCACAGTCCTCCTCCTCCTCCTGCCATTCTCCTGAAAAAAAAATGACTTATGACCAGTGGTGGGTTGTAAATAATTTTGCCACCGGTTCGTGCGTGCCCTCGCGCGCATGCATGATGCTTCTCTGCATGCACAGAAGCGTCCCAGGTGGACGGGCGGAGCCTCCCGGCACTACCGGTTCTAAGAACCAGTCCGAACCGGGAGCATCCCACCACTGCTTGTGACCCTTTTTCACACTTAACAACCCTTGCAGCATCCCCACAGTCATGTGATCAAAATTCGGACGCTTGGCAACTGACTCATATTTATGACAGTTGTAGCGTCCCGGGATCATGTGATCCAGCTTTTGCGAACTTCTGACAAGCAAAGTCAATGGGGAATCCGGATTCACTTAACAACCGGGTTACTAACCAATCAACCGCAGGGATTCACTTAACAACAACTGTGGCAAGAAAGGTCATAAAATGTGACAAAACTCACTTAACAAATGTCTCACTTAACCACATAAATTTGGGGCTCAGTATGTTTGTATGGCCTGAAGAGAAGGATGAATTCAAAACACTTTGTATAGATTGAAGCAAATAATTGAGATATCTGACGCTCCATTTGAGACTCAGTCATCACCCAAACCGTCAGACAGATCTCACTTGCCAATCATATCAAAGATCCAAAATATCACGATTAGCCATTCCCGGCTATTCTCCCTGGTAATTAGAAGAATCACTACGAAAAAATGTAACTCCGTCTATTAATCAAAAGGAAGAATCTTTATGGTAATTTACAAGGGAGAAACCATTAGCTTCTTAAGGCAAACCACCAGAAAGGCATGCTAGATCAAATTGCTGGAATTACTATTTAATACTTATTTATAGCACACATTTCTAGGAATACCTTGGGGGCATTTTTTTTTAAGGCCTCTAAAAGAACATACGTTTCTGTATTAAAGAGTAATGAAAATATATATTCCCTTGGTCTGTTTTGATGTTTTTCAATATTAGCTCCTGTCTTTTTTCTTTTTTCTTTATTTTTTTGATAGAGACGTACAGCATCCTATGCAAAAAAATTTTTTTGATGAAGAAGTCAATAAGGAAGACCAAGAGTCCTCTTTAAAGGTATATATTTTTAATAAAGGCAGGCGCACAATAACCGTGTTTTGAAATCTCCTCCCTTCCTGCGAATCTCTGAAGACAAATCCACTCAGACCGAGTGGAGCAAAATTCCAAGTTTCCGTGTTGTATGTCAGGGCTGAGGATGGCTTGTCAGTTCTTCCGATGTCAGGCTTAATCTTCAAAAAAAAATGACAGGCAATTTGTTCAGGGAACTGTGCAGAATGACAAGATAGAGAAGGATTGTAAAACACGGCACCTGTGCGAGAGCTTTGCTTTCTGTGGACATCAAAAACGGTTGTTTTCTTTTGCTATTAGTCCACTGATGCTGAACAATTGAACAGAAAGACTCTGGCTTAGTGGTAGAGTAGCTACTCTGTACTCAGAGTCTCCTCGGTTCGCTTTGAGCTAAGAAAATACTTGGTCTGAAACCCTGGAGAGCTGTAGCCAACGCTGAAGATCGGGGGACAGGAATTCTGTGGCCCTAAGATCCCCTAAAGTCCCCCGGACGTGATTGTTGAACATTGATTGACACAGTATCCTGCCTTTTGTGGTGGAGAAACAGGATTAAAGTGTTTTGTAAACCTTCCAAAGGCATGCAAGATATTATCAGAGGAATGTCCAACATGAAGGATCAGTACCACACATTGAGAGTTATTCTACGATAAGATGAGCGACCAATACATTTTATAAATAAATAAATTGCAGGTAAGGTGATTTATTGCTCATGCCTATGCACAGGAATCTAGTCAACTAACAGTCAACCCAAAATTGGCACTTAGATAAAAGTCGACGTTATTAGGGGTGAGCAAAAAGTGATGAAATGAGAGTGTTGATAATTTTGGTTATTACAACAAATATTTAATGTAAAGTATTATAGAAAGTATAAGAAACAAGGATTACGATATATAACTATATTAAGAACAAGGGAGGTAAATTGTAAAATGTAATGTGTAAATATTCAAAAGGGAAAATTTGGAATGTCGATATACACCGATGCAGACTTGTTGTAATAGGGTAGTGATGGCGAACCTATAGCATGCGTGCCACAGGTGGCACGCGGAGCCATATCAGAGGGCACGTGAGGTGTTGCCATATGTCAGCTCCACGGGCAAACCGGAAGTTCGGAAAAACGCACTTCCGGTTTGCCGTTGGGCTGTTTTTCACACTCCGGAGGGTTCAGGGAAGCTTCCTGAAGCCCCAGAATGCGAAAAATGGCAAAATGGGCAAACCGGAAGTTTGGAAAACGGACTTCCGGTTTGCCGTTGGGCTGATTTTAGCACTCCGGAGGGTTCAGGGAAGATTCCTGAAGCCCCAGAGTGCAAAAAACAGCCCAACGGGCAAACCGGAAGTGCGTTTTTCCAAACTTCCGTTTTGCCGATTTTCACCATCCCAGGCTTCAGTAAAGCCTTTGTGCGGGGGTGGGGGTGTATGCGCATGCGCAGCATGGGGGGGTGCGCATGCGTGGGGGGGAGGGAATGGGTGTGGGTGCGTGTGCGTGCGCTAGCGCACACTCCCCCTTTTGGCACATGAACCAAAAAAGGTTCGCCATCACTGTAATAGGGGAAATTGATCCATCATATTTGTTTTATATGTGGATTTGTTGGTGGTGTAATGTCTTTAAAAAAAATAGTCAACAGAATTCAAGAGGGGGTTGGACTTAGATCGCTTGTGACAACATAACGACTCCAGACTGATTCCTCTCTTGATTCCACCCCAGGCACAGCCGCTTCTTCTCCTACAGGAAGAATGAAAAATCCACAGAATATCTTCTATACCTTCTAAATACCCTGGAAAAATTAAACATCTAATGATCTAAGAACTTGGCAGCCCATTAAGGCCTACCTGATCAAAGCTTTAGCCAGTATCAGATTCCCGAAGAATATACAAATAAAATAAACTTGATACAAATTCAGGAAATTGAAATGGCAAGATCTGATCCAAAACCATCATTCGAGACTCAAAGATGAGAAGAACCTGAGATGCCCCAGAAAAAGGGATGCAGCTTTAAACATCTGCTGGCTGCTACTATCTTGCCTTTTCTGGATGCTCCTAATGTTCAACCTTTCATGCGCTGTTCCCAAATCAAGGCAAAACCTCCTCCCTTCCCCCCTTTTTTTCTTTGTTGTTGTTTCTACTCTTCTATTAATATTTAGTTGTCTCACTCAATTAATGTTTCATGACAGAATCCAATTCAAGCAGGAATGGAATCTTTGCAATATAGGAAACAGCTCCAGGTAAAATTGGCACTTTATTTATTTTTCATTCATCTCTGGGTTGTAGTCATCTCGGCTCCAATTGGAAGGTTAGTTGCAGAGCTGAAAATACCTGCAGGCTATTGTAGCTGAAGCCGGTGTGGTACCTCACACTCCCTCACTGCCATGCGTGCTCTGGAAGAATGGCGTGGTTTCGAGCATCAAAAAATGAAGGTGGAATTAAAAAAATAAACAAAGGCTCTGAACTTCGGCTGGATTGTCCAAATGTCGTTCTGGCGACCACGCTGCTTTGTTAAACAAGCAAAACCATATTTTATCTGAAATGTTTGTAGAAGGTTTGCTACGGAAGCTAGGCAATCCAACTATCTCATGGCAACAGTCACATTTCGGAAATCATGGGGTCCTCAGTGCTCTCTGAGCTTGGTGGTTTTCTTGCAGACGTTTCATTACCCAACTAGGTAACGTCATCAGCGCAGCAATGTAATGTCTGCAAGAAAATCGCCAAGCTCAGAGATCACCAAGGAGCCCACAGTTCAACCCTCAGCTACAAATATTCTCTTCTATCGATTTCGGAAATCATTTAAGAGGGGAACCTATTGATTGGCGACCAAATCCCAATGAGGTCAAACTGCAGTTTAATAAACCTTGTTTTAGCATACGTTGCTAAATCCAACATTTAGCATGCAGACTAATTATTTGTCCAATCGACGCCATTTAATGGATTTGTTAGTGGAGAAATAAATCCTCCGGAGGTCGATGGATCGGGGCTTCCCTTTTGAAGACATTGTTACTTAGAAAATAAAACCCGAGATTCAAATCTAATTAACAAAATATTTATTTCAGTAGAAAAATAATAAAGAATTCTTATTAGGACTACATTTTATCGGCTAAGGAAATAAATCACTTCTACCTCCGGTAGAGATGGCGATGAGAAAGGAAGGAGGAAACCTCTGGAATGCAGACATGCGTAGTAGAATATATCATACGTCTGCTTGACCATAAATACAAGAAACAGAAAAACATAGAGATGCACAAACTGACAATAATCACATCGTGACAGGACTTAGGTCAGTTAAATCTGCCTCCTTCAGAAAAAACCTTCCCTTGTGTAAACCAGTTTATGCTTCACGGTGTGAGGCAGGCCTCGGGGTTTAGATGGGCTTTTCTACATCTGGAGGGGAAATGGAGTTTTGGAACATTGGTAAACTGCCTTCCATGGATCAGTGTAATTAGCTTTTTGCTTTTTCTTTACTTGTCCTTGTTAAGGGGAGCATTCCCCCGTAGAGGCGATCTGTGGATCTTGTTCCCTTGAAGTCATTCTCATTAGAAAATAAAACCGAGATTCAAATCTAATTAACAAAATATTTATTTCAGTATACAAAAGTAATAAAAGAATTCCTTAATAAGCTACATCTTTTCAGCTAATGAAGTCACGTCTGCCTTCGGCAGAAATGGAGGAGAGAGGGGAAGGAAGAAGAAGTGGGAGTTGACAAAGAACTCCTGGGATGCACGCATGCGTAGTAAAACATATCACATGTCTGCTTGATCATAAATACAAGAAACCTTAGGAAACAGAGAGTTGCACAACTGGCAACAATTCACATCGTGACAGTCCTTGTTTGTTGTCTTGTAGAATAATATCCCATGGAATTGCCAGAGAGGCAGTGCTGTTTTGTCCACATTGATGTACTCCCTGGAATGCATCTGGGTCATCCCTTACAATTAGGGATACTGTATTTGGGAGTTGAGGGGGTGCAATAGCTCAGTGGTTAAAGACACTGAGCTTGTCAGCTGACAGCCCAGGTTCAAGACCCGAGCACCACGCAACAAGGTGAGCTCCCGTCCCTCACTCCAGCTCTTGCCTGTCACAATGTGAATAGTGTCAGTTTGTGCATTTCTATGTTTTCTACTGTTTCTTATATTTATGGTCAAGCAGACGTATGATATATTCTACTACGCATGCCTGCATTCCTAAAGTTTCCTTCTTCCTTCTCTTCCGCCATTTCTGCCAAAGGTAGAAGTGACTTTTTCATTAGCCGATAAGATGTAGCTTACTAAGGATTTTTTTTTTATTTTCTACTGAAATAAATATTTTGTTAATTAGATTTGAATCTCGGTTTTATTTTCTAAGTAAGAATGACTTCAAAAGGAGCAAAGATCCATCGACCTCCACGGAGGATTGATTCCTCCCCTCTAACATTGCCTGCCTAAGCAGTTCGAAAGCATGCAAATGCGAGTAGATAAATAGGTACCACTTTGGAGGGAAAGTAACAGCGTTCCGTGCGCCTTTGGTGTATAACCACGCTGGCCACATGATCACAGAAAATGTCTTCGAACAACGCTTAGCTCCCTCAGCTAAAAAACAAAGATGAGCACCACTCCCTAGAGCAGGGGTCGGCAACCTTAAACACGCAAAGAGCCGTTTGGACCCGTTTCCCACAGAAAAGAAAACACCGGGAGCCACAAAACCCTTTTGACATCTAAAATGAAGATAACACTGCATATCTCATTTTTTACCTTTATGCTATGTATATAAAAAAGTATAGTGTGTTGCATTTATGAAATCAATGACCTGCTACAGAGAAAACACATTTTTATTTCTGCATGCAACAAAAACATTTTGAACTCCGGAAAAAAAAGATGGGTTGAAAAGCTCAATAAATCACGTGCCGCCGGGTGTCGTACATTGGCGGTTGTGATGCATATTTTGAGCGACGGAGCCGCAGCAGAGGGATGAAAGAGCCACATGCGGCTCCAGAGCCACGGGTTGCAGACCCCTGCCCTAGAGTCATACACCACTGAACAGGGAAACCTTTACCATTATCGTTATTTGGGAGTTGGGGTGAAACTGACTAGAGTTCTGACAGTTTTTCCTTCCAGCTGAAGAATCATAAATAGAGGGATACAATCAAGGACCAGAGAGGTACTAGTACCACTCTATAAAGCCTTGGTCAGACCACACCTAGAGTACTGCATCCAGTTTTGGTCACCACACTACAAAAAAGACATTGAAACCCTAGAGAAAATGCAGAAGAGAGCAACCAGGATGATAAAGGGTCTGGAAAATAAAACATACAAGGAGCGGTTGCAGGAACTGAGCTTGGCCAGTCTGGCGAAGAGAAGGACCAGGGGTGACATGATAGCAGTGTTCCAATACTTGAGGGGATGCCACAGAGAGGAGGGGGTCAGGCTGTTCTCTATGGCACCAGAAAGCCAAACAAGGAATAACAGATGGAAGCTGACCAAGGAGAGATTCAACCTGGAAGTGAGGAGAAACTTTCTGACAGTGAGAGCGATCAACCAGTGGAACAGCTTGCCAGCAGAGGTTGTGAGAGCCTCAACACTTGCGACCTTCAAGGAGAGACTGGACTGCCATCTGTCTCAAATGGTGTAGGAACTCCTGCTTGAGCAGGAGGTTGGACTAGATGACCTACAAGGTCCCTTCCAACTCTAATAATAAATCTAAAAAAAATCTAAATCATAGTTGGGAATGCAGTCAGCACTTTCTAAGCCAGCTCTTACATTGGTAATTGTACTTTCATGCTACCATACAGAAAAGGGAGCCCATATTTTGACAGCTTTCCACTTTATTTATCCACGAGATGATGAGAGATCCATGCATTATTGGGAAGCGTCCCATGACTGCAGTAATTAGCATGGGGGGGGGGGAAGTGAATCACTGAGAGATAGATTTAAATATTGAGAATGATCTAGCAAGTACATTGCTTTTGGGTTCCACCAGTCTTTTATGAAGCCAATCAAACCGGTTTTATTTGTTTTGTTTTAATGAGCAAACAAGTTTGGTTCATTTTTTTTAAAAAAGCGTCAAATGTTACGCATCCGAGAAAGGAAACTGTCGTCTCAAATTCATAAGCAGAGTGGGGAAATGATGTTTGATCTAGGTTGGAGTCAAACAATCCGTAGGCGTTTACACTAAACTTATTTTCAAATTCCAAATTTATTTAGATGCCATCATCATTACACCCTGGCAAAATGTGGTTTGGGGTGCAGGTAAGTAAAATTAGAACAGTGGTACCGTATTTTTCGGAGTATAAGACGCACCAGAGTATAAGACGCACCTTAGTTTTTGGGGAGGAAAATAGGGGAAAACAATCTGCCTACCAGGTATTCATCTGGCTAGCGTCCTTAGTCTGGTCAGCTTCAGCACATTATTTTATCCCCTGGTTAGGGCTGAAAAAACCCTTCTGAGAGAGTAACAATGAAAGAGCCTGCAAGCCAGTAAGAGCTGGGAAGATCATTAGCACCTGGTTAGGGCTAGAAAAAAACTTATTCGGAGCAAGTAGAGCAATGAAAAAAAATTCTGCAAAGACTTAGGGCTGGAAAAACATTCTTTGGGGAGAGTAACAATGAAAAAGCCTGCAAGGTAAGAGCTGGGAAGATCTGTTAGCACCTAGTTAGGGCTGGAAAAAAAAGCTACATTCGAAGTATAAGACGCACCCAAATTTTCAGCCACTTTTAGGGAGGAAAAAGGTGCGTCTTATACTCCGAAAAATACGGTAATTATAGCTACCTTTCTGTAGTATACTAAGCGATAAGATGTTCCTTATTGCCGTTTTCCCCTTCTATAGTTAGCCAAAGTGGTGTTGCTTGCATTTTATTTCTGCGTCTCCTTAAGGCAATTCCTTTTTTTTTTCATTTCCTGCACCTCTCAAAAGAAATCAGAGGAATAGTTGTCAAAATATTGGCCAGATAGCAGCTTTACAAATTAATCCCCTAGCTTGATACCTGCAAACAAAGGTTGAACTCCATAATTGGCACTTGAAATGGTAATTAACTGATTAAGAAAGCACCCGGCAGTTTGCGTGTGTGTGCAAAATGGCACCCAGGTGTGCAAGAATCATTAGACATTCTTTGCATCCAAACACGCCTTTGAGTTGTTGCCTCTTTAGTGTCATATTGCCAACTGCCAATTTGATTGGTTAAGTAGTTGTATGCGGTTTGGTGGGGGGGGAAGGAAAAGGAGGATGGGGAGGGCGGCGGGAGGAGGGAGAACCTGCACAATATTTTTTCTTTAGGATTGATGTGTTTATTACTTTTTGTGACAGAGGTTCCCAAGGCAGATGTTCAATATAGGAACAAGCTGCTTGAGAATGAAGCAAGGGGAGAGAGGGGTGGTGCGAAGGCCGGAAATTGAGAAAGTTATCATAAGCACAAAATTGTTATTGAAGGTTTTGCTCCGAGCGTTTGTAACGCTTGTGTTATATACTCTTCCGTTATCTAACAGGGAATTACGGAAAGCGGATTGCCAATATCTATAAATTGCATTGTATGCTCAGGAGCTGCCTCCCAACAGGCCAAGCGCTTGTGCCTTGGGTAGGGGAAAAGAATTCCCCAATGGGGCTTTTTCTGCCTGCCAGTTGGAAAAACGAGCCAGAAATTGGAGGACAAGAAAAAAGCTTGGCAACCTTCAATCCCCACACAATTTGATTTGAGCTAGATTCTTAAAATGTCACATTCACATATTGCAGTAAGCAAGTGTTTAACCATAGTCTGTTGGGTAAGTGCTGAGTCCGCTTAGCATGCAACCCACGTGACTAAACCCTGATCGATGTGCGTAGATCAAGTGTCAATAGCCAGGGATAAATCTGTTGGCTTCTTTTTGAACCAAGAGAATTACAGAATAACAGAGTTGGAAGGGACCTTGTAGGTCATCTAGTCCAACCCCCCCCCCCCGGCTCAAGCAGAGACCCTACACCATATCTGACAGATGGCAGTCCAGTCTCTTCTTGAAAGCTTCCAGTGATGAAGCTCCCACAACTTCTGAAGGCAACTTCTGTTCCATTGAACATAGAATAACAGAGTTGGAAGGGACCTTGGAGGTCATCTAGTCCAACCCCTTGCCCAATCAGGAGACCCTACACCATTTCTAACTGATGGCAGTCCAGTCTCTTCTTGAAAGCTTCCAGTGATGAAGCTCCCACAACTTCTGAAGGCAACTTCTGTTCCATTGAACATAGAATAACAGAGTTGGAAGGGACCTTGGAGGTCATCTAGTCCAACCCCTTGCCCAATCAGGAGACCCTACACCATTTCTAACTGATGGCAATCCAGTCTCTTCTTGAAAGCCTCCAGTGATGAAGCTCCCACAACTTTTGAAGGCTCGGAAAGGGAGAGATTCAAAGTCCCTGACAAATTAAACTCTGTGCAATTTGATTGGAGCCATCACTTGAGAATACATGAGCGCCAACATAAAGTCGTGGCTTCTTTCTCCAAAACTCGACCTCAAATCCTTCTTTTGGTCTTTCCAGTTCCTAACAAAATATCAGGGATCTCTCTGGCTTACCTCTATCAGCCCCGGGATCTTTTGACCTGTCTGTCTGGAAGGAAGCCCAGCCTTTTCATCATATTATTTCTTGCCTAGCCCAAGACTTGGACATATCGTTTAGAGCTATCAATTTTGAGTCCGCAGGTTTGGGAGCAATATAGCTGTTTAACGTAAACCAGCAATATTCCCCCTGGCCTCTGATGAATAAAGCAGCCTCATTTTTCTGGGCCAAGCATAAATTGAGGTCGTGTCACCAGGGGTCATTAATGGACTTAGGAGTGTCAATACAAAAGCGGTGAAATCCCACCTGCTTAATATTAAGAAGTGCACTTTTCTTAGTGTATCAAGACCCTTTGGGAGACTGACAAGACACAAGGAGGTGTGTTTTATGCTTTAAGGGGGCTCCATTGATGGCAGAGTTTATTTATTTATTTATTAGTTGCATTTGTATGCCGCCCACTCCACAGAGACTCTGGGCGGCATACAAACAGTAAAAATTCACACGCAACAACAAATATAAAAAGCATTAAAAACAGTCGATGTTAAAACATTTAAAAACATTAAAAACCACAATTTAAAAACCCATACAATAAATCATTCATGGGGCCAAGAGTGATCAGTGTTGTATTAAAATCATTGGCCCCAAGCCCTGTCGACAAAGCCAGGTTTTTACTGCTTTTCTGAAGGCTGGCAGGGTGGGAATAATGCGGATCTCGGGGGGGGGGTAGTGTACTCCAGAGAGCCGGTGCTGCCACAGAGAAGGCCCTCGTTCGTGGGCCCGCCAGCCGACATTGTTTGGCTGACGGGACCACCAGCAGACCGACTTTGTGGGCTCTAATCGGTCTTAGGGAGGTATGTTGGAGAAGGCAGTCTCGGAGGTAAACTGGTCCTAAGCCATGTAGGGCTTTAAAGGTAATCACCAACACCTTGAATTGCGCTCGGAGACCTATAGGCAGCCAGTGCAGTTCGCGAAGGATGGGTGTCACATGGGTGTATCTAGGGACACCCATCACCACACACGCCGCCGCATTCTGCACTAGCTGCAGTCTCCGAACGTTCTTCAAGGGTAGCCCCATGTAGAGTGCGTTGCAATAGTCGGCTTCTGTATGCTCCCAAGAAACTTGATGTCTGAAGTTGCAAGTCAAAAAGGCTGCCAGCAAGCAATAGAAGCCCTGAAGGTTACGTGTCCCCCCTCCTTTATATATATATATATATATATATATATTTAATTCAGTTTCTGGATAAAAAGTACAGAATGGTGACCGTTTAGCCATCAAGTGCAAATTACAGCATCGGAATTCAGAGGCCATAGCAAAGTATGGTTTCCATTAAACAAAAAATAAAGTGAAACTACACACAAACGTGGAAAATAATGTTCTGGATAAATTGGAAGATGATCCAATTTGGGCTTGTGACAGCTATCTCATAGAATTGGAAAAATATAAATACATCCTGGTTGCATAGTTCTGATGTTTATCTGCAATATCAAGTCACTCTGTTCCACATTTCCGTGTTTTTTTAAAGCTCCAGAATCCTTCCAAAGAATATTCAGAATACAGTTCACCTTAAAATCACCTGGAATCAGCTCCCTCCAGACTTAAGAACCATTCACGACCTGTCCACCTTCCGCCATGCCCTCAAGACGTATTATTTTTATCAAGCCGGGCTGGCATGAAAAAGTTTTGGGGTTTTTAAAATTTTTAAGATTTTACTAAATTTTAATTGTATTAAATCAGGGCCACATCGAATATTTTCTTTTAAATGTATTTTAATGTTTATATTGTGTTTTTACTTGGCTGTTCACCGCCCTGAGTCCCCTGGAGAAGGGCGGTATATAAATTTAATTAAACTAAACTAAACTAAACTAAACTAAACATACAATGCCAGCTTATGGCAACCCTTCATTACCAATTGTGTGAATGCTGTTACCAAGCATGTAGAGTGTGCTCCAGCCTTATCTTATACATTTGCAACTTAATACGGTGTTTTCAATTTGTACAGAATAGTTAGACTATTCTGTTAAAGTTGTGAAACATTAAAAAAAAGGACAGAACAGTGGGAGAAATGGTATTAGGAAATACTTGTTTAAAAGACACTTTTTTCCCTGTCTTTGATCTTTTTTTGCAGGGAAAGTAGTGAAGAATGCCAGGGGGGAAAAAAATCACCCACCGTTGATCTGAGCATCCATATCTCTGTATCTTGTCTTGTCACCCCCGTTGCTTTTTCAAAATAAAAGTACGTTTTGCATCATCTCCACACATTCCACCAATTTGCATGGAACTTACTATGTCTGCATTTGCTTAGAGTTCTGATATGCCATAATTGTTCCCAGATCTGACAGTCCAATTTGGATCCATCACTAAATGACTTAATCAATGATTCTAAATTAGTGGAGAACTGAGCTTTGAAAGAACATGTTCCTTCTTTATGGTTTTCATTTTCAATAAATGTCGAAATGCCTTTAGTGGTCTGGGGGGGGGGGAAGGGTGCCTTATGAAAATAATTTTCATAATCAGCAATATTTTACATTAAGGTGTGACAGACCCCCGCATTCTTCTTCCGTGATTCCTCACCAAACTGTCAGTGGCGCCTATAATCTCTTGATTGACATTCGCCAAATAGCTTTCTGTATTTGCCTTGGAATAATTGAGATGTCAAATAACTTCAAGGCCGGTTCATTGATTCCATAAGGGACCTTGAATAAATATTTTGAATATTTGGAGGGTAGGGGGCGGTATGCATTTAGGGGAAAGGAAGATTAATTCTCTTGGCTGGAAAAATAGTCGACCGGAGGGGGGGGAATCTGTGTTGGAGATAGATAGATAGATAGATAGATAGATAGATAGATAGATAGATAGATAGATAGATAGATAGATAGATAGATAGATAGATAGATAGATAGATAGATAGATAGACACTAAAAATTTAGAAAATTGTATGACAAAAGGTACCAATTGCTACCTAAATATAGCTCTGTGTGGTGGGGTAAGAGTAGAGATGGGGATCAAAAAATATTTTGTTTAATATTTATTTTAAACAGAAAGTTTTTATATATATATACAGTATCGACTATATACTGTACTAGTAGCTGGATATCCGTGCTTCGCTACAAAACTGAACTCTAGCATGGAGTAGAATGTCTAAACTCCCAGCCCGCAGACTGAATGAGTCACATGCTGGACACGGCCACTGGCAGTTGGAAAACAGTTCTTTTCAGGTGGGGAGGGGGAGTAGAATGTCTAACTCCTTAGCATCAGAGCATGTTAATAATAATATAAGAAATAACTAATGATCTGATGGTCATTTTGAAAAATCCTTTTTAGCGAGCACCTAGAAGCCAAGAGGAACATACGTGCCAAGTTTCAAGTTTGTAAGCTTTACGGTTCTGGAGATTTCGTGATGATGCGTGTGAGTGGTATTTGGCTTGTATGTATGTATGTATGTATGTATGTATGTATGTATGTACACACACACACACACTTCTTGTCTTAACTTCTGGTGCTTTGGAAAATAAGTTGATCCTCCTTCTTGGTGGCAGCTGCTCAAATTCTGAGGGTTGAATTAACCAGCTAATTTGTGGCGTTAGCTTCAGGTTTCTTCTTGAGTTGACCTTTGCTAAGTAAGCCTCAATGAGTTTGCATCTAGCCAGCTTTTAGCATCTTTGTATTTTGGTTTTGATTTTCTTTAAATAGCAAGGGAGGGGGTTCACACTAGGCTTTTAGCAAGTATCCTATATTTCCCATATTTATCAAGAATCTCATATTTAAACTACGGAGCGAATGCTTCCTCGCTTAGCAAGAGCTCTCTTTTAACCCTGTTCCCATTTCACTTCATAAAAACCATTTATGGCTAAAATTGCATTTGGGACGCAGAGAAATTCACACCCTCAACAATGCAGAAACAAAGCAAAGAGAAAAAAAGGAAGACTTGGCGGACAAAAACCTAGGGAAACATCCCAGATTGTGTGTTTCCCCTCTGATACCGGAGATGTATCTCAAAGTTAAACTGGTCCTGAGTGAAAATTGGGTAGAAAACATCAAAGCCAATTGATCCAAAAAATAGCAGTAAAGGCCATTTTTAGTACTTCGAGCAATCCGTAAAAAAATCCAGCAATCTTTCCGTTGAAATTAGAGGTATGTCTATAGAGGAAGAGTGTCAAAAAGGCTAGATAGCAGCCACAATCATGTGTGCTTGGAACCCCACCCATTTGAACATGTGTTTGGCATGATTGCAGCTGCCATTTTGACTCTTTTGACAGCTCTCCCCCCCCAAACACCCCTGGTTATGATTGCCTAAAACTAACAATAATATAAAAAATATGCAAGACATCATTTCACCTCTAGTCCTGCTTTTCACGTCTGGTTTAATGAAAAGAAGAACTAGGAGTGACATGATCACAGGTGGTATTCACTTACTTTCCCTACCGGTTCGCAAATGTGAGCGCGGATGCGCGCTCCCGTCACTCACCTGCGCCCCTTCCGTGCATGTGCACACCCTGTCAGCTCCAACTGATCAGGGCTGCCATTCGGGCAGTGGGGAGCCCTCGTCGCTCATGCTGTGCAGGAACCGGAAGACGCTGACGGAGCTCGCTAATCCATCTGACAACCCCAGCTGGCCGCCAGGCGCAGTGGGGCACGTGCGCGCGGCGCGAACTATTCAATATTTGTGATTTGGCTTGCGTGACATTGAGAAGGGGGTGGAGTTGCAGGGTGGGGCGTGTAACCAGTTAAATAGGTGGTGGGAGCACTGGGTGTTTACTGCTAACAACGATTCATTCAGAAAGCATGATTGTTAGTGAATGCCAGAGGATTTTGGATTAAAGACATTGTTTATCACACCCGCTGTGTTTGAGCTTTTCTTCCCACTGATTCTCTGGAACCTGACACACCCTTCCACGCATGTGCTTTGCTCGCATGTGTGGCTTGCATGCATGTGTGCGGCTTCAAAATGTGCCTACATAGGACAGCATAGCGCCTGGGCTCACCCGCAGGTCACCACTACCGGTTCGCTCAAACCGGTCCGAACCGGCGGAATACCACCTCCAGACATGATAACAGTCTTCCAATATTTGAGGGGCTGCCACAAAGAAGAGGGGGTCAAGGTATTCTCCAAAGCACCCGAAGGCAAGATAAGAAGCAATGGGTGGAAACTAATCAAGGAGAGAAGCAACCTAGAACTAAGGAGAAATTTCCTGACAGTTAGAACAATTAATCTGTGGAATGGCTTGCCTCCAGAAGTTGTGGATGCTCCAACACTGGAAGTTTTTAAGAAGAGATTAGACAACCGTTTCTCTGACATGGTATAGGGTCTTCTGCTTGAGCAGGGGGCTGGATTAGAAGATCTCCAAGGTCCCTTCCAACTCTGTTATTCTGTTAAAGAGCTGTGTTTTGGGTTCTTATCTTCGGCCTAAATTAAGTATGTATTACTTGTGATGATTAGAACAGATCTCCATAAACAGAAGATCAAGGTCTGTATGCCATCTCAAAAACCTTGGATTTTTAACCTGGCCAAAGGGTTAAATCCATGGCCATGACAATGATTTAAAGTAGGGTCAATGCAAGGGTCAGTTTGGCATACAGGTTAAATGCTAAAAAAAAAAAACCCTGGAGACTGTGAATTCTAGTCTCACTTTAGGCACAAAGATAGATGGGTGACCTTGGGCCAGTCACTCTCTCTCAAACCCCTCAAAGCAGGCAATGGCAAACCACAAAGTCCCTTCCAACTCTCTCATTCCCAAAATCCGTGATGGCAGCTTCCCCACAACAAAGACGTAGCAACTTGTATGACTGTCGGGCAAAGCAATGCTTGAATTACGATTTTCCTTCGATTAACTTTCAGTGGCCATGTCCAACCGCTGCTCCGTTAATGGCTTTCTGCCAATACCGTAAAAATGCTAACCTGCCTTTACATCTGATCAATGCTAAAAACGGGCCTTCGTATTAATGGCTTCTCCTTTTTCATCTTTTTTTTTTAAAAAAAGCAATCCCGCTGGATTGAACCGTTCAAATCATCGTCGTTCTTTAAAATACGAAAAGAAGAAGAAGAAGAAGAAAAGAAAAAAAGAAAGACAACCGAAATACCTTAATTAATTTTGAGCTGGTACACACAATGAAGGTCTTGAGTATTTTCATCACCTTTTTAAAAAAAAAAAACAGCATTGGCAATCGATGTTTTAGTTTGCTAACATCCATCTTCGTAGAGTAATAAATTGAGATGTATTGATAGTTTTGACCGAGCTTTTAAAATTTACATACTAATGACAGTTGCACCTTGGTGACTTTTAGATTTCTGTTGTTGTTTACTGTTAGTGACTGGATGGGTCTTTCTGCCACCCGGGAGCCATATTTTTTACCCTCCAAAGGGAAATAAAAAAAGACATTTCTCCATTAAATATTCCGTGTAAGCTCTTTAGTTGTTCAATGCCTTTCCACTGATTAGAAGAGAGGCACAGCTTATGTTGTTGTCACTTGTTAAAAGCAGTTTATGTTTAGAAAGTGGTTGAGCAATTATAGTTTATTAAAAAGACTCCCTTTCCAGAGATAGATAGATAGATAGATAGATAGATAGATAGATAGATAGATAGATAGATAGATAGATAGATAGATAGATAGATAGATAGATAGATAGATATGATAGATAGATGATAGATGATAGATTGATAGATAGATAGATAGATAGATAGATAGATAGATAGATAGATACGATAGATAGATAGATAGATAGATAGATAGATAGATTGATTGATTGATTGATTGATTGATTGATAGATAATAGCAATAGCAATAGCAATAGCACTTAGACTTATATACCGCTTCATAGTGCTTTACAGCCCTCTCTAAGCGGTTTACAGAGTTCAGCATATTGCCCCCAACAATCTGGGTCCTCATTTTACCCACCTCGGAAGGATGGAAGGCTGAGTCAACCTTGAGCCGGTGAGATTTGAACAGCTGAACTGCTGAACTAGCAGTAGCCTGCAGTGCTGCATTTAACCACTGCACCATCTCAGCGATAGATAGATAGATAGATAGATAGATAGATAGATAGATAGATAGATAGATAGATAGATAGATAGATAGATAGATAGATAGATAGATAGATAGATAGATAGATAGATTCCCCTCACATATGTGTGCTAGTCGTTCCTGACTCTAGGGGGCGGTGCTCATCTCCGTTACAAAGCCGAAGAACCAGCGCTGTCCGAAGACATCTCCGTGGTCATGTGGCCGGCATGACTCAACGCCAAAGACGCATGGAGCGCTGTTACCTTCCCACCAAAGTGGTCCCTATTTTTCTACTTGCATTTTTTACATGCTTTCAAACTGCTAGGTTGGCAGAAGCTGGGACAAGTAACAGGAGCTCACTCCGTTACATGTTACACACACACACACAAACACACACACAAACACACACATTTGTTGAATTATCAAATGCACATTTAGGCTGCTTTCCAATACAAGATGCTCAGGCTGAAATACAGTTCAAATATATGTCGCCAGTTGGGTGATGTTTGGAACAAAAACACAACTCTTAAAATTCCTAGACAACCTAGCCTAGCCATTGCTGACTGGGGAACTCTGAGGGTTATTTTCCCAAGACTTCGGGAGGGCACCAGGTTGGAGAAGTAAACCTGAAAACAATACAAGCCTACCACACACTTAAAACTTTAGTACTAACGACACATAAAACAACTGAGAAATAATAACCTCAGATGAGTTTTAGAGTACAGAATTCCATAAAATAGCAGTTTTATAGCAATTCCATAAAACATTGTGAGATATTTGGGCAAGTTCATGTTTTTCTGGCCATCAAAATAAGAGATGTACCATTGAGGTAGTAGTCCTCAATTTATAACCATTTGTTTGGTGACTGTTTGAAATTACAATGGCAGTGAAAAAAGTGATTTAAGACTGTTTTTATATGACTGTTGCAGGGAGGAGGAGGAAGACGTGTTGATGGAGGAGGAGGAGGAGGAGGAAGAAGAAGAGATGGAGAAGAGGTGGTGATGGAGGAGGAGGAAGAGGTGATGGAGGAGGAGGAGATGATGGAGGAGGAGGAGATGAAGAGGAGGAGGAGGTAGTGATGGAGGAGGAGGAGGAAGAAGAGATGGAGAAGAGGTGGTGATGGAGGAGGAGGAAGAGGTGATGGAGGAGGAGGAGGAAGAAGAGATGGAGGTGGTGATGGGGGAGGAGGAAGAGGTGATGGAGGAGGAGGTGGTGATGGAGGAGGAGGAGATGGAGAGGAGGAAGAGGTAGTGATGGAGGAGGAGGAGATAGAGGAGATGGAGAGGAGGAAGAGGTGGTGATGGAGGAGGAGGAAGAGGAGATGGAGAGGAAGAAGAGGTAGTGATGGAGGAGGAGGAGGAGGAAGAAGAGATGGAGGAGGAGGAGATGGAGAGGAGGAAGAGGTAGTGATGGAGGAGGAGGAGGAAGAAGAGATGGAGGTGGTGATGGAGGAGGAGGGAGAGATGATGGAGGAGGAGGTGGTGATGGAGAAGAGGTGGTGATGGAGGAGGAGGAAGAGGAGATGGAGAGGAAGAAGAGGTAGTGATGGAGGAGGAGGAGGAAGAGGAGATGGAGAAGAGGTGATAATGGAGGAGGAGGAGGAAGATCCAGTAAAGAAGTCACAGGTAAAAAAAATAGGAATGACCAGAAAAAAGGACACAATTGCCCTTAAAGCAGGCAACTGATGGCGGCACAGAGGTGATATTATGCACAGTTTAGGAACATCCTGAGAGCGTGTTAAAATTAGCTCTCCCTTTTGTAAAACCAATCCTGGGATTGTGTATAGAAAATTAGGATATTAGGGGCAGCCAGGAGCTGGCCAATCTCCCTCCCGCCTGGAGAGGCTCCTTTAGATCAAACCCACGAGGAGGAAGTGTTCTCCCTCAGTCCATTTTCGAGAAAAGGAAACCGGAGAGGTGTGGAGACGGACACGTTTTCATCAAGGTATCCGTTTCCTTCCAGCACGGCGGGAGGGAGCCCCGACATTACTGTATTACACACTCCAACACAAGCGAGCCTTGTTCCTCATTGAATTGCAGTGGGGCCTTTCTGCCCGTCCCTCTGCTTTTGGAATTAGAGGGCTCTTCAAAGAGGAATTGCTAAATTTCATAAGGGGAAGATCATAATATTTCCGTCTTGGGTGGATGAGATGGCTTTGACTGATTTACCTTGTTTTTTTTGCTTCACCCTCCAAACCTCCTTAAAAATAAAAATTCACAGTGGAAAGGCTTCCTCCCAGTCCTTTGCCGACTGATCCAATTTGAAACCCGGGCCCGTTGTTGAGGCTTGCTGGCAAGCCGACAAGCTGACTTCTATAATAGCAGAACGTTTAAGGTTATAGAAATAAAAGGAAAACGATCAGATGGCCCCGTTGATCTTTTGCCTCCAGGCTTTCTCAGCTAACTCGAGAGCTCCAGCAATTATTTCTGCCTTCTTTGCTCTCTCTCTCTCTCTCTCTCTCTCTCTCTCTCTCTCTCTCTCTCTCTCTCTCTCTCTCTCTCTCTCTCTCTCTCTCCCCCCCTTTTTAAAAATAAAATAAAAGCCCCGTTCTGTTTGAAATGAAGCAGAACTTCACTTGAGCTGCTTATCAGCAGCTGTTCCCTGACAGGGTGAACCTCACACCTGCTTTTACTTGGGGCTTCTTCGTTTTTCTTCTTCTCAGACCTCTTTATGCCACTGAAGAATGTCAATTTTTGTTCTTACAATGTACAAAGATTCATTTATTTCACCTTTTGAACTCAGCAGCACCCCTCTCGTTTGAGGGGAGTTGCTTTGGATATTTGGAGCTGTCTCCTCTCTCGTTCCAGCCCTGGGCACTTCTTGGCGGATGACCTTAAGAAGCCGGGATGATCTGAAAGGCTATTTTCTCCACCTTAAAATAATAACAACAATAATAATAATAATGGGAAAAGAGAGACTGTTCCAAAGTTGGCAGGATGGCTGACTTCGCCCAAAACACCTAACTCTAAGCCCAGATAAACAAAGAGTAATAGATAACCTCAGACTGAATGATAAGTCCAAGCAAATAACCTATGTTGTATGTGGAGATAGGAGTGTAAAATAGGTGGAGCTATAATCCCATGGGACCCATCGCCATTTCTTCTGCGGTGTTCCCCTCGGAATGCCTGGCCTCAAAACTCTTATCCTCTTGCATTTTGGGGGATTTTGGAGGGAGGTAAAATATCAAAATGGGTGAAGAGACAGGTAGCTCTCCTAAAACTAATCAAATAGGTCCTGACCCCATCCAGTTTTGTAGTGGAGCCTTTGGCCCTTGAGCTGATTTCACATTATTAACTTCAAATACAACAACACGCCTAGATAAGGATAATACAACAGGCCTAGATGAGGAGTGGGTTTCACAAAGCATTGACCCACAAAATACCAAACCTTGTTTTGCCTAGATTTGTGAATTGGCCAATCCATGGAAGACTTGTGACAATTAATCCAGATCTTGGAAGAATATGAGCTTCTGGTGTAGAGGACTAAGAAGAGAGTCTGGAGTTAGGCTGTGAATCCTACCTGTTCACTCACCTAGAAAATATGTTCTTGCTCCTGTCTATGGAGATTCTCAGTCAACCAGGTCATGGTTGTCCCAAAGGTACTTTTTCAAAAGGCAAGTGGACTTTGTTTTTCCTTGAAGACCTTTTGCTTCTCATCCGAGAAGAACTGAAGAAGCTCCTTGGATGAGAAGAGAAACGTCTTCAAGGAAAAATAAAGTCCACTTGCCTTTTGAAAAAGCATCTTTGAGACATGTTCTTGCTCCCATCTGGTGGGATCCAAGACACCTACTCAAAAGGTTGTGTCCATTGACTTGAAGTTAAAAGGCAGGTTATTCTCCACTAGATGCTTTTATGGACAGACTGAAACTTAAGCACATGGGTGAGCTTTTCACACCAGTTAGACTTCCCATATACTGGCAGATCCCTTATTCTAATTATAGACTTCTCCAGATGATGGGTATCATGGACTCATAATATAGAAGAAGACCTCTAAAATTCTGAGGCCATCCAGTGTTGTAGCTGGCCGATGCAATGTACGGTGGCTGGCTGAACAATATATTTCTATGCACCAGCAGATGAGTTGTGCTATGAATATTTATCATATCTCATTACAGTGAAATGTTCAAAACCCAGAAAACTGTCCGCCGATTATATTACTGCGGTGTTTTTATTTGTTACTATTTCCCCACTTTTAGAAGCAATCAAATGCCTCGCCTTTCAGTTGATCAGAGGTCCTGTAAAAGCCAACGAGAAATAAAGCTGAAATCAGCAGTAAATGTAAATGAAATAATAACAATGAAAATGAAATGCCAGATGCAACACCACCAGAATACAGGGCTGGAGAGAAGGTGGGAATTCGGCCGCCCATTTATGTCCATGTTAAACTCAACTGCAGTCATGAAATTAGCGGCTGGGTAAAGCATTTAAAGCCAAAATTTCAGGCACTGGATTTAAGCTCAATTGAAAATACATTTGGGTAGTCAACAGAATTCTTCACTGCATATTTGGAAATCTGAATTTTGCACAGTCTTAGAAACTTAAAACGATGGGTGGTTACAGCCCAAGAAGTTGGTGATTGACTTTGGGCCAATCACCAGGAGACAGTGAGTTCTAGTCCTACCTTAGACACGAAAGGGGTGTATGTGGTGTTCAGGGAGGGGTAGCACCTCTGGTGTAGGGGCATGTCGTGTCCTTTTACGGCAGCTCCTTTTAGGGCAGCTTTTAGGGCAGCTCGTTCACCTTTGGTCCCCACCTGTCACTCAGCTCTCACCTGTGGCTCCTAGCAGCTGTAGCATGCGCAGCGGCCACACCCCGGGCAACAGCTTTGACAGGCTGGCCAAACCAGGTTGAGAGTAGCCATTGGGTCATTGACCTTCGGTGAGATAGGGACTTGTCTATCCCGAGCATGTGAAGACAGATTCCAGCCGACTGAGTGGATGAAATCTACTAGAATAGGACAACAGTCATGAAGGCAGTCTCTGCAAGCGATGTGGTACGCTAAGAGCACGGCAAGACACCACTGGTCAACCACTGCGCCCAGCCCATCTCCAACTGTCTCGACTCTTGTCCTGCTATTTGGAGCAAGATGGAATCTGGGAAGAGAGAGTGAGGCTGACTATGCGCACCTCTCCCTCACTTTAATCCAATTCACGCGCAAGTCTTGACATCCCCCCCCATGTCCTGTGAAAAGTCCTGTGGCAATGGGCGAGGGACAAAGCAGCAGGTGTGGATACACTGGGAGCTGTAGCTGTGGACCTGCACACAGGCGACTCAGGTCTATGATAGATGTTAAGGTCCTCTTCGAATACGATGGACGATCATCATCAGACACGAAAACTGGTTGGGTGAATTTGGACCAATCACCCATCAGTGAGTTCTAGCACCACTTTAGGCATGAAAGCAGGTTGGGTGACGTTGGGTCAAAGACCAGGAGATGTTGAATTCTAGTCCTGCCTTAGCCATGAAAGCCAGCTGGGACACCCTGGGCCAACCCTCTCTCTCAGCCCAAGTCACCTCACAGGGTTGTTGTTGCAGGGTAAAATCGTAGGAGAAGGAAGGTACGTTGGATATGTTCGCTGCCTTGAGTTTTGCAAGGCGAAAACAATATAAATGAATGAATAAATAAATGTGGATTTTGAAAGTTACTTCTAGTTTTGGACACTTCATTCATCCCACTATGGACGAATGGCTGCAGAAGTTGATGGAGTTGGCAGAAATGGCTAAATTGACCATTTTGGTTAAAGGAAAGAATATAAGTACCTTTGTTTCCACATGGATACCGCTTGAAGTGGGGAAAAATTAAACTTTGATTTTGGGTTTTACTGAACAGATAGATATCTTTGGGCACAATAAGAATATATCTGCTGAACAAAACTCCGCATTGGCGACAGGAAGGGCATCCGGCCAGTAAACATTCAGCTCCATTCAGTTGCCCAGACTCCACCCCACAAGGGATTATGGAGTCATTAAAAAATGATGACAAGAAGATAGATTGATTCGTTTGTATAGAAATGGCTAGTTTACATTATTATGGGAAAGCAAAAATTTGTGGTTTGATGTTAATGCTTTTTTTTAACTGCAACAGAGAGTCGGAAGTCAACGTTTCTTTCCTTTTCCGCAGTTTCTCCCCACTTTCCTCTACCCGTCACACACACACACCCCGCGTGTCTTCCTATTTACTTTGTGTATTTTGTAGTTTATCTTATAATCTAATAAAAAAATGTTGAACTGGAAAGAAAGTTACTTCTAGTTTCATATTTTAAAATAGATGTCCGTTTTTGCACTCTTGTGACGTGTCGGAATTAACAAGCTGACATTCATTGGGTTGCTTGCAATCCCACCTGCCAAGATTGGTAGACGAGGTTCTTTTGATGATGTACATCAAATGGATTTTTCTGTAATTTGGCTAGGCTGCCTCTAAGCGTCTCTGCAGTTCGCCATCTCCTCGAAAATTACCCAAGCAGCAATAATGCAAAAGAAGAAATGAGTCATTACAATTTATTGGTGTCATCTTGACTTTTCTTTCTCCTTCCTCCTCTGCTTATAATGTCTTTTACTGTTCTTTTTCTTCTTTTTTTCCTTGTCTTTTTCTTTTTTCTTTTAAAAAAAAGGCCATCGCGGAATGAAAACAAGGCAGGATCAAGTGTCCCAGTTGTGTTTTCAAGGAAGTAAATCTTGAAGAAATGATTGCCAAGCAGATGTTAAATAAATGATTTGGAGTTAAGATCTGTGACAGAAGGCTGCATCAAGGGAATTGCTTTAATACTAAAGGAACGGTGCTTTTTTTTGGGGGGGGGGGGAGTTGGTAAACCTTCCCTGCTGTGAATCCAGCTGAACTGAAAGCAAAGCAAACTCAGTTGGATTTGCTAGGAAAGCACAGAATTGTAATTTAATGAAGGCGTGTTTTAAGACAATAAGAGTTACAGTTTGGTGAGGTTTCTAGGAACCATGCTTTATTGTCAGGCCCTTAAAAACTAAAAAAAACACAAAATAAATCAATCGATCTGTAGGAAAGCATGTGTGGTAGCCATGGATGGGGAGTAAATTCAAGTGAACAGGATGGTTCTTTTGTCCACTTCTTGATGTGTCTCCTTCTTGATCCCTCTTTCCATCTCCTTTCTCCTTCCTTCCTTCCTTCCTTCCTTCCTTCCTTCCTTCCCTCCTTCCCTCTCTCCCTCCCTCCTTCCTTCCTCCATTCCTTTCCTCCCTCCCTCCCTTCCTTCCTTTCTCTTCCCTTCCCTTCCCTCCCTTCCTCCTTCCCTCCCTTCTTCCTTCCTTTTGCTTCCCTTGCTTCCCTCCCTCCCTCCCTGCTTCCCTTTCTCCTTCCTTCCTTTTGCTTCCCTCCCTTCCCTCCCTTTCTCTTCTCTTCCCTTCCTTCCTTCCCTCCCTCCCTCCCTTCCTCCTTCCTTCCTTTCACTTCCCTTCCCTCCCTCCCTCCTTCCATCCCTTTCTCCCTCCCTTCTCCCTTCCTTCCTTCCTTCCTTCCTTCCTTCCTTCCTTCCTTCCTTCCTTCCTTCCTTCCTTCCTTCCTTCCTTCCTTCCTTCCTTCCTTCCTAACTCTACTGTAGTAGGCCCCTGAGAGGGAGCAGATCCCTCAGACAGAATTCAGAAATGGTCACCTACAGGTTGCTCTTGAAATTAGACCAAGAGACATTGCCTTGAGGACTACAGATAGATTTCTACTTGAGAATTAAGCTGGTTTTGACGTGGTCTACAACCTCAGCAGAATGAATAGGCTTAGAAAGGCACCTGCTAAATCAAGATGTGTGTGTATGTGTGAGAAAACTTGTAAAGCGGTAACAAGTTCAGAAGGGAGACAAAACAAGAATTACTTCATCACTGAGCAAGTTCATCCTTGCCCAATGTTCATCTCTGGCTCTGCCTACCTCTAGACCTCTTTCAAGACAGCATCATGTTTTAGGAGTTGCACATGGTAGGAAGGAATGAAAGACACCTCTTTATCCACCACCTTTTTGAGAGCTGGGGGGGGGCGTTTGGGAAAGGGAGCTTTGAAAAATAAAACTGAAAAATATATATTTTCCTGAGGGCTATTATCAGTGGGGTTTGAGCAAGGGGGGGGAGGAGTATTCCCCCCCCCCCTTTGAATCTTTAATCTGAACTGAAGAATAATTTGAGGGTTCAAAACCATCTTTGATGGGTCGCTTAATAAATCCAGTTTGTATTTGGTGGGAATGTGGAAGACTTCTGTGAAACGTCGGTTGACAATATTCAATGAACTAATTTACTGGCTATTATCTGCCAGGTACTTAAAGTTTTATCTCAGCCCAGCGATGCCTAGCAGACAGACATTCCAGGCAAGGTTTCCCACTGACTGTTTTAAAAAGAGATCTGATTGCCACAAAGATGATCTGTATTACCCATCTGCATTATTTAAGAAAACCCACCTGACACATCCTAATCTGATATTTTCAAAGTCCTTCCAGGACTCGTTATGTGTGCTTGAAATATTCGTGGTGTTTCTGCATCCTAAAGTCCCTGACACACAACGAATGAAAGTAATACACGTGAGCCATTTTTAAGCATCTCATTCCCTCTTTCTCTTGTTCCCTTTCATCACACAGGGAATAAAGAGCGCAAAAGTAAAATTATAAGCCTCACTATATGGAATTTTAATAAGACGGGGAAAGGTGTCAGAATCACTTCTAATGAGAATCCCAGGCCTGTGAAATTTTCAACAGCCAAAGTCCTTGTGTTCGGGAGAGATTTGCCTGTTCGAAAACTATTCTGTCTTTCAATAAATAATTTTATGCCAGAAACATCACTTCTGAAAACCTCATTTGAAAAGGAGGAAGCTAGTTACCAATACTTTCATGATTTCAAAAAGCTTCTTATAATATAAATATTATTGGGGAAGACTAGAGAGAATGGAAGGTGTGCCAAATGAGCGTGAAGTAGATATTTAATCAAAAAATGGTTGGTTTCCACAATCGGTCAAAGACCTCATATTCATGGTGGAGGGATGGACAAACCAGCCTCTCTATAACTGATAACATTATTGTCCCCATGAACATCAGGAGAAGGTGTCAGAAATTCAAAACTGTGGTCCCAATTAGTCCACTGAAGCTCCATCCTGTCATTTATATGCTTCTCAGCCGCCATCTTGAATCTTCCCCTTCTTCCTTCCAGTTGCTTCTGATCAGCATCTGTGTTTCATTTCAAGACACATGGAAGCCTTGGTCTCAAACATCATCCCATAGATCTTGTTCTGCTCAGATGTAGAGGTGACATCCTTGACTGAGTCAAGCAAAATGTATCATGGTTTGATACGTGAATCTCTGGGTTTACCTGTTTGGGAGAAACTGAAGAATAGTGCCATAGTTTGTTTTAGTTTCTTAGTAGATTCCTTTTCTAGATTTTTGAGAGTGTTTGCATCTTATAATAAGTAAAAAAAAAAGGAAAGGAGTCCCTGCAGACTGTACTCTGCTAGGCTTTGCTGACTCTAGGGAGCTGTGCTCAACTCCGCTTCAAGGGCACTGTCCAAAGACATTTCTGCGGTCATATGGCCAGCATGATATCATGGAGTGCTGTTACCTTCCCACTGAAGTGGTACCTATTATCTACTCACTTTTGCATGCTTTCAAACTGCTAGGTTGGTAAGAGCTGAGCCAAGGATGGGAGCTCATGCCGTTGGTGGTACTCGGGTCTCAAACCTGGGCTGCTGACTTTCCAACTGACAAGCCCAGCATCTTAACCACTGAGCCACCACACCACCTCTTGTAATACGTGTAATGTGCTAAAAGCAACCTTAAGGAACAGGAGGAAGAGGCGTCGAAGTCCAACATTTTCAAGTTTGAGAAACACTAGCGTAGACCAATTGTCTCTTGAATTTTCAGCTCAACTTAAACTGGGGGTCTGCCACAAGATTCTGAAGAGAGAGAAGAGTGAAGGCATTAGATGCCATTTGAAGACCTTTCTCTTAGAAAAATTAGGGGGAAAGAAAAAAATCAAAAACACATTCATTAAACCCACCCCTCTCTGTATCAAGACAATGCCTTGGTAAGGCCACACTTGGAATACTGCATTCAGTTTTGGTCGCCACGATGTAGAAAGGATGTTGAGACTCTGGAAAGAGTGCAGAGAAGAGCAACAAAGATGATTAGGGGACTGGAGGCTAAAACATATGAAGAACGGTTGCAGAAACTGGGTATGTCTAGCTTAATGAAAAGAAGGACCAGGGGAGACATGATAGCAGTGTTCCAATATCTCAGGGGTTGCCACAAAGAAGAGGGAGTCAAACTATTCTCCAAAGCACCTGAAGGTAGAACAAGAAGCAATGGGTGGAAACTAAACAAGAAGAGAAGCAACTTAGAACTAAGGAGAAATTTCCTGACAGTTAGAACAATTAATCAGTGGAACAACTTGCCTCCAGAAGTTGTGAATGCTCCAACACTGGACGTTTTTAAGAAGATGTTGGATAACCATTTGTCTGAAGTAGTGTAGGGTTTCCTGCGTAAGCAGGGGGTTGGACTAGAAGACCTCCAAGGTCCCTTCCAACTCTGTTGTTATTATTATTATTATTATTATTATTATTATTATTATTATTATTATTATTATTATTATTATTATTATTATTATTATTATTATTATTATTATTATTATTATTATTATTATTATTATATGAATAATTTACAGTGGACTTTTTTTTTTAATCTTAGTTGTCCCCAAAGAATCTTGAATTGCTTCTTTGTCCATTCTGGCTTCTTGCTTTTAATACTTCTGACTTTTAATAGTTCTGATTGTCAAAACGTTGAAGGCAAACTTTGAAAGTATGCCTTCAACTGCGTTCTGCATCCTTTCTTCTTTTCATCTCACCAATAACTCTACAGGCTCATTTAAGCAAGATTTAGTTCCGGTTTCCTCAAACTTCTCCAGTCTGGATTAGATTACTGGCACTCTTGATTTCATCTGGATGGCTTTGTGTTCAAATGGTCACTTTGTACAACGTGTCCTGAACTTGGGGCAGAGCAAATGCTGGAGAACTGCCCTAAAAATTAAAATATATATATATATAAAATAAATAAGCAATTTAAAGCTCTGTCTGTGTCCTAAAACAAAGTCAATGAACAATTGGCAATGTAAAAGATAGCAAATGAAGTGTTCTTGATCTGATTGATTCAGAAGTCATCAATGCTGTTCATCAACCAAGAGACAAAAATCAATAAATGCTATCAGTGTGTTATTGTTGTCCAAACAAAATAACTTAGTATTCACTCAGCAACAAAGATGATTAGGGTGCTGGAGGCTAAAACATAGGAAGAACGGTTGCAGGAATAGGGTATGTCTAGTCTAGAGAAAAGAAGGACTAGGGGTGACATGATAGCAGTATTCCTGTATCTAAGGGGCTGCCACAAAGAAGAGGGGGTCAAGTTATTTATCCAAAGCACCAGAAGGCAGGACAAGAAACAATGGATGGAAACTAATCAAGGAGAGAAGCAACCTGGAATTAAGGAGAAACTTCCCAACAGTGAGGACAATTAACCGGTGGAACAGCTTGCCACCAGAAGTTGTGGGTGCTTCATCACTGGAGGTTTTTAAGAAGAGACTGGGCAGCCACTTGTCTGAAATGGTATAGTGTCTCCTGCTTAAGCAGAGGGTTGGACTAGAAGACCTCCAAAGTCCCTTCCAGCTCTCCTCTGATTAATCGCCTGACCTTGCCAAGGATGGAACAGAAGGTCCACCTCGGCTGCTTGAATTCAAACTGCTCGTCAAAAACCTCCCATATTTTCGTCATGCTCCCATCGAGCAGTTGGTGCAAAATTTGGGGGGAAATTTGGCCTGAGCTGCTTTAGATGCCTTGCAGATGTCCAGTCAATTTTGTTTGTTTGTTTTGGAGGTGGGGGGGGTGACAACGGCCCTTTTAATGACTTCCCTGAGGGGCTAACTCTGTAGTCATGCTTCTGAAAGCTGTCCTCTTTGCTTATTTATGGCAGCTCCCCCCCCCCCCCCGGTTATCAGAAACCTGGCGGTCCAATTAGCTTAACAATGCAGGGCTCCGGCAGTTACATTATGCTGTCTGAGAGCAATGTAATCCCTTCTTAATGATATGGTACATTCCAAACTGGCTATATTAATTTCAAAGGGAAATGTCTGTATGGTACATGGCAAAGGAATCAGCATGCATTCGCTCCGCAGGCCTTCAAGTCATTTAACAGTCCCATTTCTCGTGAAAAAGGTGTAGGAGAAGAGTAGCTCATTTCTCCTTGCTTCTGTGGATCCTTGTAACAAAACATTTGCCTGCACAGCCATCCATAGCTCAGTGGTAAGTCAATAGTTTCATGCAGAACTTCTCCTGTTCAGTCTCCAGCATTGGTGTGTAGGTGGGATAAGGATGGAACAGAACAGGGGCGGGTTCCTAATTTTTTTACTACCACTCTGTGGGCGTGGCTTATTTTGTGGGTGTGGCTTGCCGGTCATGTGACTGGGTGGGCATGGCTTCTCGGACTGCTGAAGGGAGGGGAACTGAGATAGGTCCTGCCGCACATTCCCCCTCCCCTCAGCAGCTTGAGAAGCCTCGAACGTGCAAAAATGCCTAGGATCATCACCGCGCATTCGTGGCTTCTCGGACTGCTGAAGGGAGGGGAATGGAGATAGCTCTTGCCGCCCATTCTTTCAGCGTCTCACACGCTCCCTCAGCCATCCTCCCCTGCTTGGACTCACTGTGGGGTAGGAAAGCAGCGCATGCGCAGTGCCGGAAGCTCGGCTTCTGGGCATGCGCAGAAGAAATTTTTTAAAAAAAATTAAAAAACATTTTTTAAAAATGGTGGCGCTCAGGCACCGGCAACCGACCGCACCGGTACTGTGACATCACCAGCGGGCCACTACCGGTGCTATAGAGTGGACCGCACCTGTAGGAACCCACCACTGGAACAGAAGCTAGGAAAGAGTGGCATCTTCTCAGAGTTCCCTGGTTTTCTATGGGACCAATGTTCTCCAACTCACCATTTTTAAGGGGTTTGGACTTCATGTTAGCTGGGGAATACTGGGAGTTGAAGTCCAAACATCTTAAAGTTGGTGAGGTGGAGAAATATCACTCAGGATATTTGAGTGGCTCCTTCAGTCCTGGGTTTTAGGAAGCCCATCAAACGTGGTCTTTTTTCCCATCAGGCTGGGGCTGTTACGATCTCTTCCCTCTTGCGATTGGGGAATTGTGTTGTGTATTTTGCCTTAAAGATGAGGACAATCAACTCAGTTGAGTGGCACATAGATTTCAACAGTGGCCAATATAAGAAAGTGCCACAGTCATCAGATACAAGCCACAAGGATGCCAGCTGACATAAGTTATTTATTTTGTATCGTTTGGATGATGTCATCACGATGCTTATCACATATCCCCCTTGCCCTTCCCAGATGGTCCCAGATGAACGATGGGACAAATTACAAAATGGCGTAATCACACAAATGATATGAGTTACCCCTCTTGCAACACATGTCCTCATGCAAACACATTGGCAACTTTATATCACTGTATACATGTTGTCATTTTGGCATCGTCACAGTTGGCTGCAGACACCACAGGCACCTGTCTCCTCACAACAGTCTGGAACAACGTCTGGTTATTATCGTTCTAGTCGCCTCCATTCCTCTCAATATGGACATTGCTTTTTCAAACTTGACATTATTCTTTGCATTCTCCGTAGATTGGTTTTGTTATCAAAAACCGCCGCTTGGAACCTTCTTGAGATGTTCACCAGCTGGCTTCAGCCATTCCTTCCTTCCTTCCTTCGCATGCTGAAGTGGATTCTATAAATCTAAGCCTCTTGCTATAGTAGCAAATTCGACGTAGTACATACAAGACAAGTTAATTAAATATACAAGAAAGCTGGTACCGATTTCAAACACGATCTTTTTGCAACCCTGCCTAGAAATAGTAGGTATTCTACCTTATGCAGGAGAACCTTCTCAGTCCATCCTATTTATGATTGTTGGCCATTTTCATTTTGTATTCTGAAAGTATTATTTCTGGTCTTCTGTTTGTGGATACCAGTTATGTAAATGAGCGCAAACTGCAACCCTTATGGAAGATACTGTCAATAGTTTTTTTTTAATTTACTTATTTATTTCATTGTAATGTACCGAAGAATTTGTTTTGTCCTTGAGGGGTAAAACTCTGACAATAATCACAGCCTCTTGGTGGAATTTTCTCCTGGGAAAAGTCTTAATCTGCCACTAGCTGATTCTGATCTGATCGGGCAAGTCTACACCATGAAAAATCTGCAAATCACAAACCTTCCATGCCATGCAGTTACTTTCAAAGAATTTATTGCGTAAGGATTTATTGTTGAGTCTGTGCAGGGGTAGAAGACAAAGTTCCGTGCACAGCTAATAATATTTGCCTATTTTGGGGGGGGATTCCCCCCCTTAAATTAGCTGGATTTATCTTCTCCATACGTAGAAGACCTACATTCACAGAGGGAAAGGGATCTATAGAAGGAATATCTTATGAAATGCTACCCAGGCTCCCTTGTTGAGATGGGTGGCTGTAGAAATTCAATAAATAAAAATTTACACTCATAGATTTGTCTTTTCCCCTTTTGAAAAAAAGAAATAAAGGATGAACCAGCAACACCCACCTTCTATGCTTTGCTTTCAAACACTCTACGAGAGAGAGAGAGAGAGAGAGAGAGAGAGAGAGAGAGAGAGAGAGAGAGAGAGAGAGAGAGAGAGAGAGAGAGAGAGAGAGAGAGAGAGATTTCATCACCTTAAGCAAACATAATCTGTATAGATTAATTTTTGAGAAAGGTTTGTTCATTTGTTATTCTGTCTGGTTACTCAGCAGTAAAGACACAAGGGACTCCTATTAAAATTCACTTCAGCTCCTCTTTCAAATTGTGTTAATGCTGAATTTATGCTTTCACAGGGGGTAATGATGGTTGTTTAGCACTTTATCCCCATAGGAAATGGTTGCCTGTAAAATTCAGGTAGTGTGCGGCCATGAGTGTGTATTGTGTACCTGGATAGAGAGGCACACATATGCATGCACTTACATCCCCATTATGTGTATTTCTGTACATACCGCAGAACACATTTAAGCTGCTCAAAAAAATGCAGAAAAAGGAGGAGGAATTTATCAAACCATAAGGATAGCCTGCTTCTCTGCTTTGTCTTTTCTCCAATCTAGTCTTAAGACTAGATAAAAGAAGATATAGTTTTCAAAACCTTTCTTTCGATTTGAGCATATCATACAGGTAATTCTCCATTTACCATCATTCTTTTAGTGACTGCTCAAAATCTTAACAGCACTCAAAACAGCGACTTATTTTCAGGCTTCTTCAAAATCAGAATTATTTGCCAGCCTATGCAGAGGTGGGTTCCTACCGGTTTGGATCGGTTCTATAGAACTGTTAGTAACTTGGCAGCCTGGGTCGCTGGAACCGGCAGTGACCCAGGCCTGCCACGCCCCTGAGCCGGTTCTCTCAGCAGCGCCGTAGGCACCGCCATCTTGTTTTTTAGTACTGCGCATGCATGTGCATGTGGCGCGTCCCTGAGTGAACCAGCAGTAGAAGAATCCAGAACCCACCCCTGATCCTATGGTGAAAAATAACACAATATTAAAATCCCATCAAACAATAACGAAAAGCTGGAGTGGCAGTAGCAGTTGAATTGAATGTATCAATTTTTTTAATATGGTAAACATCGGTAAATATAATCCCTACAAACAACCACATATCAGTAAATATAACCCAAACAAACAAAAGCTGTTTTGGGGTTCTTCTATAATTTTTTGGAATGGGAAAGCTTTCTGAGATTAAAAAAAAGTCTAAGAAACGCTATTTTAATGGAACGTTTGCGGCTATATTAATTGATGTTTTTTGCAATGGGTAGCCACTAATCTGGTGGTGGTGGTGGGAAACCTTTTGTAGAATCAGAGCCACTAAAAAATTAATATTCATTTCTAGAGTTATGTTTCTGCTTCGCTAACAGCCAACACACCTGCGCTCTCTCTCCTTCCATCGTATTTCCCCTGTGGGAATAGACTGTTGGTTATGTATATGCATGATTTATGAAGTAAGGAATCTATTTCTTTTAAAAAAAAACAATAATTATTTAATATTTCTATAGGTGTTTCCATCAACCCACCGCAGATGTTTAGAAAGGAGGTATCATGAAAAAGAGACGATTGCGAAGAGCCCTTGTTATATATTTAGATAGAATAATAAGGAAAAAGCTCCTAGTTACTCAAGGGTTGGTTGTAAATCGCTTTTTTCCCAGTGCTGTTGTAACTTTGAACCGTCACTAAATGAACTGTTGTAATTTGAGGACTACCTGCATTGCAGCCACCAAATAAAGCAGCATTTTTGCAGATCAATGCATATAGAGAGACGGTTATCCTGTCACACTGAAATGAGAGAGCCTGTGTGCAGATGTGTCTGCATGCATATATGGAGATAAGTGCATTTATAGTCCGTTTTCACACTCCGGTTGACCCAATGCCTATAATTTGAAAAGGAAACGAGACTCTCCTGAAACATAACTGTGATTTGTAGAAACAAGACTTCATTTCTAACTACATTGCTTGAATAAGCTCCACTGAAATTAGTGGTATAGCCACTTATCTGAAATGGTATAGGGTCACCTGCCAGAGCAGGGGGCTGGACTAGAAGACCTCCTAGGTCCCTTCCAGCTCCTATTCTATTCTATTCTATTCTATTCTATTCTATTCTATTCTATTCTATTCTATTCTATTCTATTCTATTCTATTCTATTCTTCTATATTCTATTCTATTCCATTCCATTCTATATTCTATTCTATTCTATTCTATTCTATTCTATTCTATTCTATTCTATTCTATTCTATTCTATTCTATTCTATTCCATTCTATATTTTATTCCATTCTATATTCTTCTATTCTATATTCTATTCTATTCTATTCCATTCCATTCCATTCCATTCCATTCCATTCCATTCCATTCCATTCTATATTCTATTCTATTCTATTCTATTCTATTCTATTCTATTCTATTCTATTCTATTCTATTCTATTCTATTCTATTCTATTCTATTCTATTCTATTCCATTCCATTCCATTCCATATTCTTCTATTCTATATTCTATTCTATTCTATTCTATTCTATTCTATTCTATTCTATTCTATTCTATTCTATTCTATTCTACTCTACTCTACTCTACTCTACTCTACTCTACTCTACTCTACTCTACTCTATATCATATCCCATCCTATTATCTATCTTACCCTACCCTACCCTACCCTACCCTACCCTACCCTACTCTACTCTACTCTCTCTATATAATTCTCAGCCTACGCATCGCATCTTGATAAATCCTAGGGACTAAATCATCCAACTTTTGAGGGTTAGCCATCTCATGAAAACCTCCACTGGTTACAAACAGGCATTCATATCTCTGATCAAAATTTCTCTGAGTTCCCCGAAGAGGAATGCAACACATTTAAGGAATTTTCTGCGTATTAATGCCTCTACTATTTTTCTGGATAAGGACACGATATCCCTGACAGGTCAATTCATCTCGGTGGCCCTGGATATTATCATCTGTCAGCGTTCTGTCCTCAAATAGAGACAGAGGGAAAACCATGGTCCTTCACGAGACAGTAGACATACCTTGCTGGGGGGCTGGTGCTTCATGAGCGAGACGCTAAACGAATCTACTGAACGGGACTAGAAGTTGTCACAAGGAATTTCCAGGGTACGGTTGATACGTTTTGATAAAACCCAACTTAGCTTATTTAGCCTAATGTGAGCTGAGCATCTGCGATTGTTAGACTGAGATTTTCCTGCCACCTGATTTTTTTATTTTTTAAAAAAGGAGAATTTGAGACTGAAGCTTGCCTTTGCTACGTGCAAAATTCTTGTTATGCCACTGAGCTCTCAGGCTGTACTGACATAAGATTGGAAGCTGCATTCAGACAACCATCTATGCAACAGTGTGAAGGACTGGTAATTACGAGGATTAACAAGCTTGGATTAACACAGCTCTTGCTCACCTTCCATTCTTCCTCTGGGCATCCGCGTCTAATGTTCGGAAGGAGATTTAAGGCTGACTTGCCACGACACTTGCCTGATGCCACTTGCAAATTAATGTCAGTGGGGCTGATCATTCGGGGGCATCTCATGAGCTTTGCATGGAACAGAGGAAAGGTTTAATCCCAGATTCTCCAAATTAAAATTAAAAAAAATAAAAAAATCAGGTAGCCAAATAATGGGAATAAGCCTATCCTAACAACATGTAGGCCACTGATGCCATTTCTTCTGCAAATCAGCCTCTTTTATAATGTTCCAAGATTAGTTTATGTCCTGGTTTGCTGATGCTTTTGCAAATCATTATTTGTCACAATGAGACACAATGATGGTGAAATGCCCCAGCAGGATTGGTTTAATTAGTTCTTTGTTGAGAGATTTCTCCTTCTCTTTCTCCTCCTCCTCCTTCTCCTCCTCCTCCTTCTCCTCCTCCTCCTCCTCCTCCTCCTCCTCCTCCTCCTCCTCCTCCTCCTCCTCCTCCTCCTCCTCCTCTCTTCATTCTCCTCCTCCTTCTCTTTCTCCATGACTCCATCTCTCTTCCTCCTCCTTCCTCCTCCTCCTCCTCCTCCTCCTCCTTCTCCTCCCTCTCCTTCTCCTCCCTCTCCTTCTCCTTCTCCTTCTCCTTCTCCTTCCTCTCCCTCTCCTCCTCCTCTTCCTCCTCCTCCTTCTCCTCCTTCTCCTCCCTCTCTTTCTCCTCCTTTTCCTTTTCCTTTTCCTTCTCCTTCTCCTTCTCCTTCTCCCCCTCTCCCTCTCCCTCTCCCACACCCTCTCCTCCTCCTCCTCCTCCTCCTCCTCCTCCTCCTCCTCCTCCTCCTCCTCCTCCTCCTCCTCCTCTCAACTTTGAGGAGATCCAAGGCATGCTAGAAGTTGTAGTTTAGGAATTCTTGGAAGATTGCAGTTTCCGCCTCCCTCCTTTAAGCCATAATTCCCCCTCCGCCCCAATAATTTTTCCATATCATCTAGGAGAGCAGATCTGCTCAATGACAGCCTCAAGACTGGACGAAGTGTTTGTGCATGTTGATATAGAAAAGGAAAATTTCTGAACCATCCTTTTGGTCTTCTCAGAAGCTCAAACCGAGAGGGAATTTCCTTGGGTTGTACCTGCAATGTACCGATGTCTCAAGAGGAGTTTTAGCTTGACATGAATACTGCTGTGTTTCTAATTTAGTGTAAGTAAGGTTTGAGAGATTTGGTCTGAAAGACTTGGCCATTGATAACGTTCTGGTCTCTGGAATTTTGAAAGGGGAAACCACTGCTTCTTGAATACTCAGGTTCTAAAAGTTAATCCTGTAGTGCAGTGTTTCCCAACCTTGGCAACTTGAAGATGTCTGGACTTCAACTCCCAGAATTCCCCAGCCAGCAAAGCTGGCTGGGGAATTCTGGGAGTTGAAGTCCAGACATCTTCAAGCTGCCAAGGTTGGGAAACACTGCTGTAGTGAAATACTCTGACTTACCTTTGGCTTCTCCTCCCATGACTAACTTTAAAATTTGAAGAGTTTTTGGACCCAGAGAAGATGTAGTAGCTACTCACTAAATATGATGTATAAGGATCTAAGCCCTGGCCCAGCCTTCTGATTGCTGTTATAACCCTGTAATTTTCAGGAGTTGATAAATCATTCTATAAAGACACTTCCTCATGGCTGAAACGAGGTGTACAAATACAGAGGGATATTTTCTTTAAAATAAAATCTGTTTTGACATGAGGTTTATAGGACTGGTGCGTTACAAATAAAAGACAGCAAGGTTTTGTTGTTGAACGGGAAGTTGCTTTCTAAGCTGATAAATTACCTGTTTCTGGCCTATTCAACAAGAAGCAAAGCTTCTAAGCAGGGCTGGGATAGCATTTAGCATTCTTAATATTTCTGCCTTTGATAACAATGTAAGTTCTATTCTTTCCAAGTTGTTAGACAATATTTATGTGACAGCTAGTATTACCAAGAAGTTCTTAACCTCTGTGGAAGGCGGATTCCTCAGGTCGTAAACTGTTCATTAGATCTCATTGTTTGAACCTTTCTTATCTGATTTTTCCTCCTGATTTTAGGACAGGAACTGCCTCAGTTGCCCTGGGGGAGAACTTTCATTAAGAAGATGTAACCTGTTCATTCTCTTCTAGCCCTCTGCCTCCTCTGTTCCTAGTCCAAGTGGAGAGGGGGAAAAAACAACATTGAACAATGTAGGCCTCCTCAGCTCTTCAAAGATCTATTGTAGTAAGAGACAAGAGAAAAGAAAGGATTACAAAACTCAAGAGCTGCAAATGAAAGAAGACATTGTCACAGTAAAATCCCATGAATGTTGAACAGTTGTTGTTCAGAAACCTTTTATGTGCTCGGGAAGCTCTTAAGAACCTCGCAGTGATGAATGGTTCTTATTCGTTAGGCCAGCGGTTCCCAACCTGGGGGTCGCGACCCCTTTGGGCGTCGAACGACCATTTCCTAGGCGTTGCCCCGGCATCCTCAGCTCCCCCCCCCACTGCCACAAGCCTGGCCATATTGCGCCCCACAACCCGCGCTCTCACCGCGACCCACCCCGCCGCCGTCATTTGGGTTCTTTTACCCTCTGCACATGCGCAAAGTGTTCTGTGCATGCACAGAGGGTAAAAGTACCCAAATGGCGGCGTTTGGGTGAAGTCTCCAGATCCGGGCAAGATCTCCTCTCGCTTTGCATGTTGCCTCTGGGAGCTTTTCGAGCCCCGTCGCGAAAGGCGTGCACGACTTCGGCGGGGCCGGGACAGGCAGCTGCCCAGAGAGAGCCATCCCCTTCGCCCCGAACGCTACAGGTAAACTGGAGAGACTCTGCGAAGGGGATGGCTCTCTCTGGGCAGCTGCATGCGCAGGAAGCAAAAAAACCCCAAAAATTCCAGAAAAAAGTTGGTGCCGCGCGACGGACCAGCGATGACGGCACCGGAGCCGTCGCGCACAAATTGTGCAATCGGCGGGCCACTACCGGGACGGCAGAGTGGACTGCACCAATAGGAACCCACCCCTGAACTGGTAGTAAAAAAATGTTGAATCCCACCCACTGATTGACTTGCGGAGTGTTTGAGGGGAACAACTAATTCTTCAACCCAACTTGGTAACTGTTGGGTGTTGCCTTCAGAGTAGCTGGTATCTGCACAAGCAAACTTATTGAAACAACATGTGAAATTGAAGAGCTGAGAAAGAGAAATGAGCAACCAGATCTTTTTCATGCCGACATTAACCCGGTCAAAGATATCCATCTGCAGTTTTGTTTTTGTTGACTGAGATCATAAATCACACAACTGGATGGGATGACCAGAATGCCAGCGTTAAATGTTAGCTCTGCCACAATGCAAACTCCTATATAAAGAAAGAACACAGCGTACTTCCCATGCCAGCTGTGCCAGAAGCAGCATCCAATTGGGGAAGAACTTGGCTTAAGGAGCTTGAAATGGCTCACCCAGAACCAAACAGAAAGGTTGGAAGGAGAAGAAGGAAAGAGTCTTTGGTAGCAAACCCGTTTTTTAGAGTTTGTTAGCAAGGCTGACATTTGGAAGCAACACCATGTTCGCCTTTTCCCATAAACCACTAACTGGAGTTTTTATTTGTGTCCTGCCAGTGAAGCATGGCCTTGAAATGCAGAGATTTATATGGATTTTTTTTTAAAAAAATGCGGTTGTTTTTGTAAAGGAAAACCCAAATACACACAACCCCAAATGCATATTTATCACATATTTATGTCCATTTTGATTTTACTCACACCAACCCATCTACAAATATATCAGTGATTATGCTTGGGCATGGCAATGTTATCCCCAAATAGTTGTAATTGGGGATTTATTGAGTCCCGGTGGCGCAGTGGTTAGAGTGCAGTACTGCAGGCTACTGCTGCTGACTGCCGGCTGTCTGCAATTTAACAGTTCGAATCTCACCAGGCTCAAGGTTGACTCAGCCTTCCATCCTAGTAAAATGAGGACCCAGATTGTTGGGGGCAAGAGGCTGACTCTGTAAACCGCTTAGAGAGGGCAGTAAAGCACTGTAAAGCGGTATATAAGTCTAAGGGCTATTGCTATTGCTATTATACTTATTATATGGACTTTTCTTGTATTAGCATCAAGGCAAACCATTCCCCTTCTTTTCAGATTAAACCCAAATCCGGTGTTCCTTTGCCAAAGATGTAGGACACAGCTACCAGCTTTGGCCTCCAAAACCCCAGAGGACTAGTAGCTCATCAACTCTATCTTTCTCTTATGCTGAGTATGGTGAGCAAGCATTTTATTTTGAGTAACTGATGAGTTATGATATAAAAGAAGAGCTTTACAGACCATGGTAGGACTTAGGCTGAGTCAAGGGAATTATGTGGGGAGGTCCAGATAAGGGCTCTCTTACCTGGTGCTATTAGTTCTTCGGTGACAATGGATATTACAGTAGAAATATTTTTTTCTCCCCCCGAGGACTCCTTGCCATTTAGATTACACTGAATCCTGATAGCTGTCTTCAAACTCCTGAGAAGCAAAGATCATGAAATGTTGCTCTCTAACAATTGCTTGAGGCTAGCAGTAAGTTGAGATAATTTTGCAGACAGAAGAGTAATCCAAGCTTCAACTCCATCTATTATCTCTGGGAGGGAAGTGCAATGCTTCTGAACTACCTTGGGGATCTTTGTTGTGAGACCTTTTGAGACCCACAAATACCTCCACAGCATTGCTTCGGTCACACAAAGAAGAACAGGCATGAGACCGGAGTTCACTACTCTATCCTTGCGGCTGCTGATGGAAAGGTTCAAGAGAATCCCTTACATGGAGTATCTTTGTATTTGCTCAGAGGTGGTTGTTGAGTTAATTGCTCATGCTACACTCTCTCTTTAGATTTTAGATTTATTATTAGAGTTGGAAGGGACCTTGTAGGTCATCTAGTCCAACCCCCTGCTCAAGCAGGAGTCCCTACACCATTTGAGACAGATGGCAGTCCAGTCTCCCCTTGAAGGTCGCAAGTGTTGGGGCTCTCACAACCTCCGCTGGCAAGCTGTTCCACTGGTTGATCGCTCTCACCGTCAGAAAGTTTCTCCTCACTTCCAGGTTGAATCTCTCCTTGGTCAGCTTCCACCCATTATTCCTTGTTTGGCTTTCTGGTGCCATAGAGAACAGCCTGACCCCCTCCTCTCTGTTGAAGGGGTAAAAATGCAATTTTATACAAAGATGGAGTGCTTAGAGTAGCCCTGTTTTGGAGACCCGTATCTAGGACATTGTACTAATCATGGATATTGGAAGGGACAGTTAATCCTCCAACAATTTGGGGTTTTTTTTGACTCAGGAAGAAGTCAGCTTAACTGCAAACAAATGGAATTTATTTGAGTTTGTGTGGCATTCTCATCCACTTCATGACCCATTTAAACATGCTGTGTAAACAGAGCCAGTGTTCAAAACACATACTATTACTGTACGATCAGTTCCAATAAAATGATAAATGGAAGATCAGCCAAACAGCGAAAGAAAAGAAACATAAAAACATAACAACGAGAAGTTATTGTCTCAAATTGTTTGTTTTGTCAATCGATTCATTCTTTTATTGGTGTGTGTGTGTGTGTGTGTGTGTGTGTGTGTGTGTGCGCGCACTCAGATCTAGAATACAGCAAAAGAGTCAGATCAAGATAATCTTAAAGAAAGAAAACCTGGAATTTTATTATGGTGATTTTCCATGAAAAAGTGTGGAAGAAGTTGCTTAAGTTTATAGGGCCCTAAAATCTTTTTGCAAGTGAAGTCAAATTATGAAAACAGTGTGCTTAGTTCAAACAACATGGTAAATGTGTATTTCATAGCTGTATAACCTATGAAAAAGGGACATTTCAAAAATAAGATGTTCTAGACTCCAACTTCTTATTCTTTTTAAAGTGTATCATCCAAAACTAAGGTACCGATCTTGTCAACCCATCAATGCATTAATTCTTTTTTTTTCCTGTTCAAAACTATGCTACTTCTATTACAAGCATCTTGTGAAATTGTCTATAGCCCAGTCTTGTGGGCTTCCTTTCTCTTTCTCTTTCTCTTTCTCTTTCTTTCTCTTTCTCTCCCCCTCTTTCCAAAACTGTGTCTGTAGCCAGTGGTAAGACTCTGGATTGTTCTTCCTTTGATGTGTGCATGTAAAACATGCCATAGGAGTGAGGTGGTTAGCAAAAGATGCATTTTGAGGTCTCTGCGGTGACCACATATCATTTTTGGAGCTTCTGAGCTCTGTGTCCACTGCACAGATGACATTTTTATAGCAGCCTATGAGACTGGAAATAGACATTATCAAAAAAGCAGCCAATGATATAACCTTAGGTCAGACAGAAGATGTGGAATGATCAGATTGGAATGGCTCCCTAAATATTTTTCAAATGTTTTGGTTCTAATTCAGCTTTGTTCTGAATCTGGGAACAGGAACAGACCTTGAAAAACCATCTTGGGATGGGTGCTGTTTATTTGAGAGTTAAAAACATTTCATCCTTCTACCCAATCTCAATAGAAGTCATGTTAGCCTTCCTAGGGAGTTTTCTGATCTGGTCTAACTAGTAGGGCTGACACACGAACAGCATGTTTTAACAAATAAGCTAGCAGCTTTCCTCTGACTTCACATATGTTTTGAATTAGGATGAATTAGAACGTTGCGTGTCATGGCTAGGGTTTTTTAAAAACAAAAACATAAACATGATAAATTTGCTAACCTGTCACGCCTTGAAGGAACGAGTTAGACTTTTTTATACTTCCTGCATTCATGTAGTGACATTTAACTCTTGCAAAATACCTTGAATCATAAATTAACTAAACGAGTCGCCCAAAGGATTATTATCATTATATACTTTATTCGTTAAACATGAAACTCAGTCAACTGAACATTCAAAAATGCATCACAAATACGATTGACTGATGCTAATGGTTGATACGGGTTTATTTAATCAATCTTATTTAATCAATCTTGTTGCCAGTGTCCTAGGTATCAACCAAGTATCTTCTTAAAATATATGATGTTCCGAGTAGCACAGTTTTTTGCAGTTCCGCTGGTGTTATTGCAGGAAGCTGCAATTTCTTGATGTGTTTTGTAAAATTCTTGGACATGTTCAGGGGTAAAATGTTACCGGTTCAGCCCGGTTCGGGTGTACCGGTAGCAGTGGCCGCCTGTGGTTCGGAGAACCGGTAGCGACGGCAGTGCGAGGCTCCGCCCACCCACCCGGACATCGCCATTTTCTTTTTTTTAACCCTCTGCACATGCGCAAGGCCTTCTGCGCATGCGCAGAGGATGAAAAGGCGTGTGCGACAGTGGCGCGCACGCTTGCGCTTCCGAACCGGTAGGGAAGGTAGGTAGATTACACCACTGGACATAGTATCAAGTGCCCCCATGACAATGGGTATCACTGTTGTTGTTGTTGTTGTTGTTGTTGTTGTTGTTGTTGTTATTATTATTATTATTATTATTATTATTATTATTATTATTATTATTATTATTATTATTATTATTATTATTATTATTATTATTATATACACAAAAAACAGTAATACACAGCAAACGAAATTTATATGCTGGATTTCGTATCACTATATCACAAGTCGAACACTTCCCAAGCGTCTAGGACTGTGTGATGTATTTTCGTATGATGCGCGCAGATCCAAGTACGGTGGCCTTTTGCAACTGACAGATCACGATTTTGTCAATGTTTATTGTTTTCAAATGCCGGCTGAGGTCTTACCACTGGGACCACCTGTACTGGTTTATGCCAGAGTTGTTGTAATTCGATTTTAAGATCCTGATATCGGTTAAGTTTTTCTTGTTGTTTTTCATCAATTCGGCTGTCACCTGGTATGGCGACATCAACGATCCACACTTTTTTCTTTTCCACCATCGTGAGGTCTGGTGTATTATGTTCCAAAACCTTGTCAGTCTGAATTCGAAAGTCCCAAAGTATTTTGGCATGTTTGTTTTCAACTACTTTCTCAGGTTTATGATCCCACCAGTTCTTTACCACTGGTACGTGGTAGTTGTGGCACAGGTTCCAATGAAGCATCTGGGCCAATTATTATTATTATTATTATTATTATTATTATTATTATTATTATTATTATTATTATTATTATTATTATTATTATTATTATTATTATTATTATTATTATTATTATTTTATTTATTTATTTATTTACTTATTTACTTATTTATTATTTATTATTATTTTGTGTGAATGCATCTACTACAGTAGCTCCAACAGAAGAGAATATTTGTAGCTTAGGGTTGAACAGTAGGGTCCTGGGTGCTCTCTGAGCTAAGTGGTTTTCTTGCAGACATTTCATGACCCAACTAGATAACAACTCCAGGGCACCTAGACGGGTAAGGAAACATCTGCAAGAAAACCACCAAGCTCAGGGAGCCCCAAGGAGTCTAGATCTTCTTCCTCTTGAATTGGTGACTTTTGCAAAGAAAATTCCTAGCTGGGATTTTCCAGCAAGATTTGGATATAGTAGAGTATAAATGTGGGAATAATACTAAACCCATGCTTACGAAGTAATCCCTCCAGCAGTTTTATCCCTTTTTCTGCATTTTATTACAGAGGAATTTGGAAAAATTGTAAGTGTTTCTTTGCCTTCCCTTCCTGTTTCACAGCTCAATCCCTTTTACATCTGTGTTGAGTTTTTGCAGTAGCAATGAAAGATAGACTTGGATTACTCTAGAGCAAAGCATTCAGAAACCAAATCTGGATGCCAGTGGTACATTACCTGGGGAATCCCGAAAGTTGTTTTCCAATTCAACTTTCAATTCCAATTGAATTTAACAAGTTAAGAAAGAAAGAAAAAATCAGTTCAAAAAAGCGATTTAAAGAGAGCTCTTTGTCCTTTGAATTTATGTGCATGTACATATTATCTCAGGAATATTTGTAAATTCCAAGGGTGGTGGCTGAGACAAGGAAGAATGTGTGCGTGTATACCTCACCAAAACCAGAAGAAAAAAAAATTAAACTCGTCTTCAGGGGAAAAAAAAGATTGATGAAGTAATCCACTGGTGTAACATTTGCAGACAACTAATTTATATGTCACACTGCAAATGTGGAAACAATAACTATTAACTGAAGTAGAAATAGGATAAATTTCCCTATTATGGGGTGTGGGGGGAACTAAATTGAAATCTGAAGCCTAGATATGATGGGTAAATGGGCAACTTTCTGGATTTTGCCTTTGTAAGATTTTCATTTAAAAAAAAGCATAGTCTTGTTTGAGTGGTGTCTTTAATGGACAATGGATTTAATCTTGCTTGGATGCCATATGTTTGCTGAATGGTTTATAAGCTAAGCCTGTATGTGTACATTTACCTATATATCTACAAATATCAGATATAGGCTAGCACTGATGATGTTATCTAGTTGGATACTGAAACTTCTGCAAGAAAACAACCAAGCTCAGAGACAACCAAGGACCCTCCAGAATAGGCTGTATTTGACATTGTAGCCCAATTTACACTAAATTTTAAAGTGTACTCATCATGCGTGCTAATAACCCAATGCAATCCATTAGATGGATGTCTGAAGTGGATCATACATGCTAAACCACATTAAAAATCATCATGGGGTTGGTTGAGTTTTGATGAATGAATGCTATGGTTTGCAAGCCATGGTGTACGTCTTAGTATGAGGTGTGAACCCAAATCATTGAGGTTTATTCAACAAGTCATTGATAAATTATTTTAATGAAGTAGTCCATATATGAATCTATCTGCAGGATCTGACCACTGTATCAGAGGTGTAATCTTGAAATGCAGTAATTATTATTGGGTCATCCAGAAGTGACAATCGGCCTGACTTTTCTGGCAACTTCCCAAATTGTCTTGATTTCTACAGATGAAACCACAAAAACTAATCTTTCTTACCATGGTTAACACTGTATATCATATTTGGTAAAAGCTTCCTTGACTTCTGGGGAGAGAGAATCTCATGGGGATATCATAGCACCGCTTGGTTTACCAAAGGAATAGAAGGAAGAAAATAACGTTTGATGTAGGCGCCAACAGTTCAGAACCGATTTGGACTAAGTGAAATTACTCTAAGTGAAAGAGACCAAGCTTAATGTAATAACTCGAGTATCTTAATGATACAGAAGCTCTGACATGGTTCCAATTATCGGCCTTTTTAACTTGACCATCTTTCCAGTGGAGGTGACAGATAATAGAAAGAAATCCGATGTGTTAAAAATATACTTAGTTTTAATGGCAACGAGACACTTAACTTGTCAGCCAACCAATTATTAATCAGTTTAATGGGCTTTCTCTCATCCTCTCCATCCTGTGGACAATTGATTTAATTTACATCTAATGCATACTGAGTAAGGTTTGTACATGCTGTGGGATCCTAAATACAAATGAGAATTGAAAAAAAAAAGAATAACCCAAGATGACCATAGCAATATATCACTAAGGAGTTGGGTGCTGTCAAGATTCAAGTGGGTTTAGGGTTAGGCTTGTGGTTTCTGGTCTGCAAATGGTCATCTAAGAGAACTAGAGGAACCATCTGTAGCTTAGCATGGGCAAAAGTCAAAAGCTGGAACATTAAAGCAAGGTCCCACAAATGAGAGATGGCTTATAGCAAGGTAGGGAAGCTACCATATGCTAGGTGGGACATAAGATCCACCATTAATATGGATCTACCATGGTTGAGAATGTTTACAGCTCTACTAGAAAATCCAAGGATTGATCTGGATCTTCTGGATGCAACATATGTTTTTTACTCATTAAGATACAGCCAATCTTATAGGCAGAGTCAGACCAGAAGAACATAGTTGGAAGGGATCTTGGAGGTCTTCTAGTCCAACCCCCTGCTTCAGCAGGAAACCTGATACCATTTCACACAAATGGCTGTCCAATCTCTTCTTAAAAACCTTCAGTGTTGGAGTAGCCACAACTTTTGGAGGCAAACCGTTCCACTGATTAATTGTTCTAACTGTCAGGAAATTCCTCCTTAGCTCTAGGTTGCTTCTTGGTTAGTTTCCATCAGTTGCTTCTTGTCCTGCCCTCAGGTGCTTTGGAGAATAGGTTGAACCCCTCTTCTTTGTGGCAACCCCTGAGATATTGGAAGACTTCTATCACGTCATCCCTAGTCCTTCTTTTCATTAAACTAGACATACCTAATTCCTGCAGTCGGTGTTCATATGCTTTAGCTTCCAGTTCCCAAATCATATTTGTTGGTCTTTTCTGCATTCTTTCTTTCTAGATTTCGTGTGTGTGTGTGTGTGTGTGTGTGTGTGTGTGTGTGTGTGTGTGTGTGTGTGTGTGTGTGTGTGTAAAAGACAATAGATCCAAATATAATGGCCATTCCCAACAACAACAACAACTACTACTACTACTACAATTATGAGGTAGCTGGAGGTAGTTACAAGAGGTTTTTTTTAACATCAGGATTCTATTTATTTTTTGGAAGTCCTGAACCTTAAGCACAAACTCTATTTTAATGTGCATCAAGCCAGAATCTAATCCTGGGTGGACCTTTTTAATGCACATTTTAGAATACATAAATCTCTGTCATTTGAAGATTTGTTTGTGACTGTCTCTATTTTTTTTTTTTTAAACGGGAGGGAAGAACCAGATCAAGCCACCTTTTTAAAGAAAAGCATTCTAGGTTTCCAGATAACATTCTATGCGTTCATGAGAAATTCATTTCAAGTAGTACAAATAAGTTCTTTAGTAATACCCAGGAGTCATAATGTCTGTGCCATAACGAACCCTTCTAAATTACAGCCTACACTAATTAGATCAGCCATTGCTGCATTCCTGTCTCTGAAACAATTTGCTCAAAGTAGTAGTTACCTTTAATGAAAAGGCACATAACCGAAAATGTCAGCAACTTTTGCAATTCGTCATGACTGATTAGAAGGAATCGGTTGTGTCCACGTACACTGTAGCCACATTGTTGCGTCCAAATGGGACTGATCTTCCCATCAAAAAGGACAAAATGGTTTGTGTGTGTGGGGGGGTCAAAACTGCACAATATTTATTTTATTGTGTTAAGCTTATAGGCCGCCCATCTCCCTGAGAAGTGACTCTGGACAGCCGATCCATTTTCCAGATGTAACTGTTTCTTCGCTGTGCCATATTTTAAGTACTCCCATTAGTAATTTTTTCTTTCACTTTAATTTTGACATTCCCTTGAACCCATTTGAAAGGAATTTCCTTTTAGGTCATCAACAGTCTCTTTGCTTTCCTTCCATTAACGTTTCATGTCCTTCCTTCCTTCCTTCCTTCCTTCCTTCCTTCCTTCCTTCCTTCCTTCCTTCCTTCCTTCCTTCCTTCCTCTCTCCTTCCTCCCTCCCTTCCTCCCTCTCCTCCCTCCCTTCCCCTTCCTTCCCTCTCTTTTCCTTCCTTCCTTCCTCCTTCCCTCACTCACTCACTTTCCTCTCTCCCTCCCCCCTTCCTTCCTTCCCTCTCCTCCCTCCCTGCCCCTTCCTTCCTTCCTTCCCTCTCCTCCCTCCCTTCCCCTTCCTTCCTTCCTTCCTTCCTTCCTTCCTTCCTTCCTTCCTTCCTTCCTTCCTTCCTTCCTTCCTTCCTTCCTCTCTCCTTCCTCCCTCCCTTCCTCCCTCTCCTCCCTCCCTTCCCCTTCCTTCCCTCTCTTTTCCTTCCTTCCTTCCTTCCTTCCTTCCTTCCTTCCTTCCTTCCTTCCTTCCTTCCTTCCTTCCTTCCTCTCTCCTCCCTCCCTCCCTTCCTCCCTCTCCTCCCTCCCTTCCCCTTCCTTCCCTCTCTTTTCCTTCCTTCCTTCCTCCTTCCCTCACTCACTCACTCTCCTCTCTCCCTCCCCCCTTCCTTCCTTCCCTCTCCTCCCTCCCTGCCCCTTCCTTCCTTCCTTCCCTCTCCTCCCTCCCTTCCCCTTCCTTCCCTCTCTTTTTCTTCCTTCCTCCTTCTCCTTCCTTCCTTCCTTCCTTCCTTCCTTCCTTCCTCCTTCCCTCACTCACTCACTCTCCTCTCTCCCTCCCCCCTTCCTTCCTTCCCTCTCCTCCCTCCCTGCCCCTTCCTTCCTTCCTTCCCTCTCCTCCCTCCCTTCCCCTTCCTTCCTTCCTTCCTCTCTCCTTCCTCCCTCCCTCCCTCCCTCCCTTCCTCCCTCTCCTCCCTCCCTTCCCCTTCCTTCCCTCTTTTCCTTCCTTCCTTCCTTCCTTCCTTCCTTCCTTCCTTCCTTCCTTCCTTCCTCCTTCCCTCCCTCACTCACTCTCCTCTCTCCCTTCCCCTTCCTTCCTTCCCTCTCCTCCCTCCCTTCCCCTTCCTTCCTTCCTTCCGTCTCTTTTCCTTCACCAAAAGAACGTTCAATAGTCCTATTTAGCTTTAGCCAAGAAAGCCCCTCCCCCCAAATTTATCATAATTTGATGCATACCTCAAATTAGTTTGGAACTCCTGGATGATAAAGCCAAATTCTTATTCACTGAAATAGAAATACGTTCATAAATACATTAGAATCACGCAACGGTGATTTATTACATCCCTCTAGCCTCTAGCCACCGAAGTGAACCGGGCTGCTTTCCCTTGGAAAATAACGGAAGCAACGCTTGGCAGAGGATGCCACTAGAGTGAGTCATCTGATGGATGGAAGGGTACAACCGCTTCTGTACATGCCATCTTCCCACCTATTGTTTTGGCTGGTGGCTCCAGATCTGCTAGAACAGGTTGTGTCATGACGACGGCTGCTGAAATGTGCAGGAGTGAGTGGAAAAGAATTCCAAACTTAGTACATCTTAGCCCCATGAGGCTTTCCAGGGAGATACTTCAGAAGTTTTCCAAAGCTAAAATATGGAGGCGTTTCTGCCACTGGACTCCTACGCTCTTCTGAACTGCCAGGAATCCAGTTGACTGATCACAGACATGGGCTTCCCTGCAGGTAAGAATGTTCAAATATTCAGGATGAGAGGTGTTACGTCGGGACGTCGAGCATGTGGCCAAGAGAAGCACCTGATTGGTTCCGGCTGCCGGCAACCAGCTGGCGGGAGAATAATGCCCCCTGATTGGTCCAGCCACTGACAGCTCAGTATAAAAGAGCTGTCAGCCCGTCAGAAGCCGCTTGCTCTCCCAGACTGTTAGCGAACTGAGCGAGTCACTGTTAGCGCATGTTGTTAGCTATTTATTTATTTATTTATTTATTTATTTATTTATTTATTTATTTATTTATTTATTTATTTATTTATTTATTTATTTATTTATTTATTTATTTTTTTATTATTTTTTATTATTTTTTATTTTTTATTTTTTATTATTTTTTATTTATTTATTTATTTATTTATTTATTTATTTATTTATTTATTTATTTATTTATTTATTTATTTATTTATTTATTTATTTATTTATTTATTTATTTATTTATTTGTAAAATTTCTGTGCTGCCCAACTCCCAGGGGACTCTGGGCAGCTCACAACAAGTAGAAATACATATTCAAATTAAAAAAAAACAATTTAAAAACATATTTAAAATACAATCCATTCACACATACATACATGGGCCGGTCTGAAAAGACCTCAACGAAGGGTCATTGGCCCCAGGCCTGCCGGAAAAGCCAGGTCTTAACGGCTTTCCAGAAGGCCAGTAAGGTGGGGGTAATACGGATCTTGGGAGGTAGTTGGTTCCAAAGAGTCAGAGCAGCTACAAAGAAGGCCCTCCCCCGCGGGGCCGCCAGCCGACATTGTCTGGCGGACGGGACCTAAAGAAGGCCAACCCTGTGCGATCTCACTGGTCATTGGGAGGAATGCGGTAGAAGGCGGTCACGCAGATAAATGGGTACTGAGCCATGTAGGGCTTTAAAGGTAAGAACCAACACCTTAAATTGCGTCCGGAGACCAATCGGAAGCCAGTGCAGCTGGCGAAGGATGGGATTAGTGTGGGTGTATCTTGGGATAAATAAACGGTTGTAAACTGTTACCCTGCCTCGCCTCCTTCCATTGCCTTGTTCAGCAAATAGAACAAGAGGGTAAAGGGAGTTCTGTGTATTTTACTCCACTAGTTGTTGCCGACTGTAGAGGGCAGTGCTCATTTCCGTTTCAAGCCCATTGAGCCAGCCCTATCCAAAGATTTTTCGGTGGTCATGTGGCCAGCGTGACATCACAGAACACTGTTACCTTCCCACCAAAGTGGTACCTATTTATCTACTCATAGTTGCATGCTTACCGACTGCTAGGTTGACAGGAGCTGAGGTGAGAACGGGGGCTCACTCGTGACGGGGTGCTCGGGTCTCGAACCTAGGCTGTCAGCTTCCCAGTCGACAAGCTCAGTGTCTTAACCACTGAGCCACCATGCTGCCCATTCAGGATGGGACCAAGCACACAAATAAAATTTCTTATGGATTCATGGCTGACATTGGGATGCAGAGAGAGAGAGAGGTGATGACATGATTGGGTGCCTTTTATTTATTTATTAAACTTATAGAACCACCCATCTCATTTTGGGGGGGGGACAATTAAAGCAAAGTAAAGCGGTCAATATAATTTATCCCTTAAAAGGTTGAAAAACAATTAAACTCTAATAACAGAAAGACAGAGAAGAGGACAACCAAGTAATAGCAATAGCACTTAGACTTATATACCGCTTGTACAGTGCTTTACAGCCCTCTCTAAGCGGTTTACAGAGTCACCCAACAATCCGGGTCCTCATTTTACCCACCTCGGAAGGATGGGAGGCTGAGTCAACCTTGAGCCTGGGGAGATTCGAACTGCCAAATTGCAGGCAGCCGGCAGTCAGCAGAAGTAGCCTGCAGTACTCCACTCTAACCACTGCGCCACTGAGGTAATACCATTGAATAGGATACATCCTTCCATGGGATCCTCAGGCCTGATGACCAAACCAGATTTTGAGGGTCTTCCAGAAAGCCAACATGGGACCAACTCACCTGGGAGAAATGATGTTCCATAGGGCAGGGGCCACGGGGAGAAAAGGCTCATCTCCTGGGTCCTGTTTGATGGAGCTTCTTAGCAGGTGGGATCCATAACATGTCTCCTGCTGGACCTGATGGGATGAGTAGTTGTAACCATGGAGAGGAGGTACTTCAAATAATTTGGCCCCATGCTTATACAGGGCTCTAAATTGGACTCAGAAGCAAACTGATAACCAATGTAGCTTGCAGTGGAAAGACGTAATGTGTGCCATTCTTGGGGCACAGTGAACTGTCTGCACTGCCATATTTCACACAGCTTCCAGGTAGTCTCCTAGGGCAGCCCCATGTAGTGCGCCTTATACAGTAGTCCACTCAGGAGGTGATTAGGACATAAGTGACTGAGAGTAGGCATGTTGGCTTCATTGAAATTTAAAGTGGACACCACTGATTCGAGATATAGGCGATGATCCAAGAGAATGTTTTTATACGGATGTGCTAAATGTTAGTGGAAAAAGCCTAGCAGATATTCAGATATTCCAAATTCCAGCATGGAAAATACTCCAAAGTGCATTTTTGATGCACAAAACCTTTTTTTGGGGGGGGAACGGTGGCTATGGATTGGGGGAAGAGACGCTGGAAGGAAAATCTCTGAAAAGAGCCTTCTGCTGTAGATTTTATTTTAAGAGTACATTTTTTTTCAAGTCCCTTCTTCTTCCTGATTGATCCATTCCTGTGGAGACCCACGGTGAAAAAACAATAGGAAACAGAGAACAAAGGAAAGACAATATACAGTTATATTCTCAACATGCAGTGCATTCATGTTTGCCAGTGGTGGCAAACCTGTTTTGGTTTGTGTGCCAAAAGGGGGGAGCGCGGGGGATCATGCACACGCATGCCCACACCCATAATTCCATGCGAGCCCCCCCATGCATGCGTGTGTGATGCTCCCCCCCACTCCCGCACGCCCGTTTTTGCTCACCCCAGGCTTCAGAGCCTTTCTAGGAGCCCGGGGAGGGTGAAAATGGCCTTCCCCACCCCCCAGAGGCCCTTCGGAAGCAGAAAATGGCCTGTTTCCCAACTCCCAGTGGGTCCAGAAGGCCCAAAAATCAGCTGGCCAGCTCGCATGCCCACCAATATGGCTCCGCGTGCCACTTGTGGCACGCATGCCATAGGTTTGCAATCACTGCTCTAGGCTTTTTGTTGGAAGAGTGGCTAAAATTTTATAAATGTTTCCTCTTTTCTTTTTGAGACAAAGTAAGACGAAAGAAGAAATAAATAAATAAATAAATAAATAGAGAAAGAGAGAGAGAGAGAAAGAAAGAAAGGAAAAGAGAAAGAAAGAAAGGAAAGAGAGAGAAAGAAAGAAAGAGAAAGAAAAAAGAGAGAGAGAGAGAAAGAGAAAAAGAAAGAATGAAAGAGGAAGGAAGGAAAGAAAGAAAGAAAGAGAGAGAGAGAGAAAGAGAGAGGAAGAAAGAAAAAGAGGAAGAAAAGAGGAAGAAAGGAAGAAAGGAAAGAAAGAAAGAGAAAAAAAGAGAGAAAGAAAGAGAAAAAGAGAAAAAGAAAGAATGAAAGAGGAAGGAAAGAAAGAGAGAGAGGGGAAAAGAGAGGGAGAGAAAGAAAGAGAGGGAGGAAGGAAGGAAGGAAAGAAAGAAAGAAAGAAAGAAAGAAAGAAAGAAAGAAAGAAAGAAAGAAAGAAAGAAAGAAAGAAAGAAAGAAAGATGAGAGGGTGGAACTGTGAAGCTCTTTCTTAGGGTAAGAAAGGCTGAGTGGTCTAGGTCTGCCAAGGGTTCTGATTGAATATCCTTTGAAGTTAGGACAGCTGTAATTTAAAACAACAGTTACCATATTTTTATCTCTCTACTCCTTCCCATGACAGCCCTTTACTGTTGAAAAAGACAAAAACTTTAAACCTCCTGAAAAATAATCCTGGCTAGGGCTTTAACATTCAAGAAAAAACCTTTAGAGGTTCTGCCTCTAATTGCCGTCATATGTAGCTAATATTGCAAACATAACTGGCTAATGAGAAGGTTACTCTACAACATTTCTTGACAGACAAAAGGTAAATTAAGAAAGAGATTCACTGAAGTGCCCTTTCTGGGCTCCTGTGTTGTTTCCTGACACAAATCTTTTGAAAAAAAAAAGGTGTTTCTAATTAACGTCATTTTTCTTCCCCCAAAATAATGATTCTTGAGGCCTGGCATCAGAAGAACATAAATTACAAGCGTGTGGAGGTTCCAGAAAGTTCTGGATTGTGAAATTCATTGGTTATCGTTCTTGCACAGTGCAATTTTGGCCTGTGGGATGTGTGTTGTCTCCAAATCTTCTTCTCTGGTAATATTGTACTTTTAACTAGAGCATATAAAACATTTGCCAGATCAATTCTCGAATACAGCTCATCTGTCTGGAACCCGCACTACATATCGGACATTAATACAATTGAGAATGTTTAGAGATATTTCACGAGAAGAGTCCTCCACTCCTCTGTTCGCAACAGAATACCTTATGCCACCAGACTTGAAAATTTTGGCTTAGACAATTTAGAACTACGCTGCTTTTGGTATGACCTAAGCGTAGTTCATAAAATCATCTACCACAATGTCCTACCTGTCAATGAATACTTCAGCTTCAACCGCAATAATACATGAGCACACAATAGATACAAATTTAACGTAAATCGCTCCAAACTCGATTGCAGAAAATACGACTTCAGCAACAGAGTGGTCAATGCCTGGAATACACTACCTGACTCTGTAGTTTCTTCCCCAAACCCCCAAAACTTTAACCTTAAACTGTCTACCATGGACCTCACCCCATTCCTAAGAGGTCTGTAAGGGGGCATGCATAAGTGCACCAGCGTGCCTATCATCCCTCCCCTAATGTCCCCATGTATTCATAACAATTTCATGTATTTATAACCATGTTTATACATTTTATGTATTCACAATCATGTTTATACTTGTTTCTGTAATCTTATATATGCTTGACAAAATAAAATCTGTTTGTGTGGCATTGGAAGCTCTCAAATTTGTGTTCTGATAGGCTCGCTGAAGTTGTGGGTGCCCCATCACTGGAGGTTTTTAAGAAAAGATTGGACAACCATTTGTCCAGATGGAATAAGGATTCCTATTGTGGGCAGGGTGTTGGATCCGAAGACCTCCAAGACCCTTCCAGCCCTAAGATTCTATGATTGACTCTATGATTGACTCTATGATTGACTCTATGACTGAATTTATGATTCCATGATTCTAGGATTCCATGATTGATTCTATGATTGAATCTACTGTCTTTCCCCGAAAATAAGACCTTGTCTTATATTTTTTTGAACCCTGAAATAAGCGCTTGGCCTTATTGCCATACACTCAAAAGCCCAATTGGGCTTATTATCAGGGGATGTCCTATTTTGGGGGAAACAGGATAAGATTGAATCTATGATTCCATGGTTCTATGATTTCATGACTGATTCTATGATTGAATCTATGATTCCATGATTCTGATTTAATTTATGATTCTATGATTGAATCTATGATTCTATGATTGAATCTATGATTCCATGATTCTATGATTGATTCTATGATTCTATGATTGAATCTATGATTCCATTATTCTATGATTCTGATTGAATCTATGATTCTATGATTGAATCTATGATTCCATGATTCTAGGATTTCATGACTGATTCTAGGATTGAATCTAGGATTCCATGATTCTAGGATTCCATGATTCTAGGATTTCATGATTGAATCTAGGATTCTAAGATTGAATCTGGGATTCCATGAGTCTAGGATTCTAGAATTCTATTCCAGTTCTATTCCAGGACCAGTTGGAGAATTCAGTGATTCAGTGGTTATCGCTCCCCTCTGCCACTCCACAAATATACAATCTTCATACAGCCATACCTCTTCCTCAAAATGGGACCATGATTGAAGGAGGAGGAAGAGCAGGCCCTTCTCTTGGCAAGGAGGTTGAACATTCATAAGGATATAAATCATGGAGTCATTCATCAGATGCATGTCGAGGGCTGGTTTAAGTTAATTATCCCGAAATGCCTGCATACACAAGCTACTTTCTCTCTCTTCCCCCCCCCTAAAAGCCTGTCTCATTAGACTGAAAATGTCTTTATAGCATAATTAGATTTTTATTTAACTGGTGAATAACATTTATATATGCATGTAAGTTTTAACACTTCCCAGAATCTTAGAGGCCACACGAATCAGCTCGGAGTTGCTCCAGGAAAAAAGAGCTGCAAAGACTTGTTTCATTGTGTTTTGTTAGTAAAGATACAGCCTTGTGGCAAATTGGCAGACTCCTTCAACTTCTCTGCATTCAAGAAACTCTACAATAAATGCATTAGCTAATAGTCCTTGGCTGAAGTCATCCTAGCTCTCTGTTCCATAACTATAAACAGTCTGCGTCAGTTATATCTTACACTGCTGTTTTCTCTGCCTAAGAAGAACTGTTGCACAGAAGCTGCACAATCGGTCCTCACCATCCCTTCAGAAGTTAAGGTGATCACAATTTTCCCATTGCTGCCCCATGAACAAGAGACCCAAAGGTGTTTTTCCAAAAGGCAACTGGACTTTCTTGGGGTTTTTGTTATTTATTTATTTATTTGTTTGTTTGTTTGTCAAACATGTACAAGATAGTAGGTATTGGTATAAACATAAACATTAGCAAAGTAGGTACAGGTAAATGAGGACAGTAGGACAGTAGGACAGGGACGGTAGGCACAGTGGTGCGCTTATGCACGCCCCTTACAGACCTCTTAGAAACGGGGAGAGGTCGACTGTAGACAGTCTAAGGTTAAAGTTTTTGGGGTTTGGGGAAGAAACCACAGAGTCAGGTAGTGCATTCCAGGCATTGACCACTCTGTTGCTGAAGTCGTATTTTCTGCAGTCGAGTTTGGAGCGGTTTACATTAAGTTTGAATCTATTGTGTGTGCGTGTGTTGTTGCGGCTGAAGCTGAAGTAATAATTGACAGGTAGGACATTGTGGTAGATGACTTTATAAACTACATTCAAGGTTTTTCCTTGAAAATGTTTCACTTCTCTTCCAAGAAGCTCCTTCAGTGAGAACTGAAGGGGTTGGGGGAACAAGTAAAACCCACTTGCCTTTTGAAAAAGCACCTTTGGGACAACCATGACCTGGATGATTGAGAATCTCCATAGACACTAACAAGAGAGGGCTTCCAAACTAGATGGAACAGCAAAGACGAGGAAGTAACCATCAGCACATTTCTTCTCTGTTGACTTTAGATAAAGTTCGATCCGTCCGAATGCTACCATGTTGGGAATGAGAATAAAATCTGATAGAGGCGATTTGGATCTTTACTTGGAATTCAGACAGTTAGAAATAAAACCGAGATTAAAAGTCTAATAGAAAATATTTATTTCAGTACAAAAACAATAAATCCTGAATAATTACATCTTTGCTAAGAAACGCGACCGTACAGGTCAAGAGCCACGTCAGAAGGGATTAATGGTGGATCAGGAATGTGGACATGCGTAGAAGATCATATCACGTGTTCTGCTTGTATTGGAATGTACCATAATATTAGGATAGGGTGCATCACCCTGCATAGACATACAACTGACAATATTCACGCCGTGACATTCTCGGACATCCATTTGTCTGGAATGGCATGGGATCTACTTGCTTGAGCAGGAGGTTGGACTAGAAGACCTCCAAGGTCCCTTCCAACTTTCTTATTCCGCTAAACGATTCAGGTAGACCCAACTCTCCCTACGAGGTTCCTCCTTCCCTTTCCAATGGATCAGTTGCAAGAATCTCGGTAGGGCTAGGATCAAGTGGAGACAAACGAAACAAAACAAAACTCATTCTGGGACAAATCTCCCCCATTTTTGTTCAGACCCATCTCACGGAGCAGCTGAGATGGCAGCCCAGTCAAGACACCGTTCTGCCTTTGGAAAGCAACACCTAGCGATGAGGTCAGCCCCAGGAGGAAAGCCAAACATGAAAGCCCTTCCCTCTTGGCAATTCACTGCTTGGCTCCATCAAAAGCTGGGTTGTTTCTCTTCCCAGCCCTCCCTCCCTTCCTCTTGAAGCTGTCTGCAAAGAATTCCGGAACGTGAGACCTTTCACTTCGGGGCACAGACCTTATCAAGAAGGATCGCAGCCTTCCTGGCCCGAAGGGTTGACTTATTGCATCAAGCTGTTGTTGGAGACCCCACCTGGAATGGGAGCTGGTGCACTGAAGTGCTCTGGGGCCTTCACCTGTGGAAGTTGGCAAAGAGGGCCCGTCCTTCCCATGAACGACACAAACAAGCCCAAATCGAGGCTCTGGGCAGGATTTCAACATCCACGGAGAAGCACGTAGACTTCATCCTGACTCGTAGGCTCTGAAGATCTGCTCCTTGTTCCCGTCCGCCATCTTAAAAGCTCAAACACAGTGATTCTTTCTGTCCTGCTGTCCCTTCCTTGATGTCCTCTCCTAGAAATTAAGCCTGTGCCAATTCCTATAGCAGAGCTCTTCAAACTTGGCAACTTTAAGACTTGTGGACTTCAGCTCCCAGAATTATCCAGCCAGCTATGCTGGCTGGAGAATTCTGGCAGTTGAAGTCCACAAGTCTTAAAGTTGCCAAGTTTGAGGACTTCTGTCCTACAGTAATCCAGGGGAATGCTGGAAGGACAGGTAGTCCTCGACTTATGACAACGATGAAGCCCAACATTTCTGTTCTTAAGTGAGCTTTGCCCCATTTTACGACCTTTCTCGCCACCGTTGTTAAGCGAATCTCCGCAGCTGTTAAGTTAGTAACACGGTTGCGAAGTCATTCTAGCTTCCCCCGTTGACGTGGCTTGTCAGAAGGTCACAAAAGAGGATCACGTGAGCCCGGGACACCGCCACCGTCATAAATACGAGTCAGTTGCCAAGCGTCTCTGAATGTTGATCAGGTGACCACGGGGAGGCTGTAACGGTCGTAAGTGTGAAAATAGTCATAAGGCGCTTTTTTCAGTGCCGTTGTTAACTTTGAACAGTCGCTAAACAAACCGTTGTAAGTCCGGGACTACCTGCATTTTCATTCTCTCTACCATTGGATATCTCACAATGCAAGAGCCCCAACTCTTCAATGGTTCAAATCCCTGTTTGGTGGATTTTAATATATATTAAACTGGAGATTGCTTTATAATAAATATACATACGCAACATATACTATGTATGTATATGTCACCATAACACGATGGGTATATGACAAATACTTGAAATAAATTAAATATGATTTCCCCCCTCCTTTTCCCCCTCCTTTTAAATGCTTGGGGGGAAAATTGATTCGTGAAATTTTAAAAACTTTCCCTTCTTTTAGAATAGAATAGAATATGGAATTCTTTATGGGTCAAGTGTGATTGGACACACAAGGAATTTCTCTTGGTGCATATGCTCTCAGTGTACATAAAAGATATGTTCATCAAGAATCATAAGGTACAACACTTAATGATAGTCCAGGTACAAATAAGCAATCAAATCACATTAGCAACCAGTCAATATAAATCGTAAGGATACAAGCAATAGAGTTACAGTCATACAGTCATTAGTGGGAGGAGATGGGTGATGGGAACGATGAGAAGATTAATAGTAGTGCAGACTTAGGAAATAGTTTGACAGTGGTGAGGGAATTATTTGTTTAGCAGAGTGATGGCGTTCGGGAAAAAACTGTCCTTGTGTCTAGTTGTCTTGGTGTGCAGTGCTCTATAGCGTCGTTTTGAGGGTAGGAGTTGAAACAATTTATGTCCAGGATGCGAGGGGTCAGTAAATATTTTCACATATTTTTTCAGAGTTGTAATATAGATTCCTTCCCCCCCTCCCCCCTCCTAGCTTTTGGCTATTTACCCTATGCTTTGAACCTTTCTATCTGTTTGTTTGGGGGTCTGTGGCCTTCTCTAGAGATTTTTTAGAAGAATTTAGCTACTTCTGCCACTTCGTATTCTTCGGGAAGGCTGAATGCAGTCTTTTTCACCGGCTGCTCCGAGATTCTGAATGGCTGCGCTAAATAATAGATGAAGGTGTGAAAAAAACATCGTTCTGTTTACTTGGTTGACCTGGACTGCAAAGAGGAAAAAAATAGCCAAGTGTTTATCTGAAGGAAGCCTCAATCAGTCAATTCCATTGGCTCATACATAAATCATTAGCTTTTCTTTCAGACAAAATTATGTTAAAAATTCTACCCCCACACTTCCAGAATTTATCAAACAGTTCCATCATTAAAAACAATATATCAGGAAGTAAACTATCATGGGCCAGCATGGATGGAAGTCCAGGTAGTTCTTGACTTTTTTTACTACCACTCTGTGGGCGTGGCTTATTTTGTGGGTGTGGCTTGCCAGCCATGTGACCGGGTGGGTGTGGCTTCTCGGACTGCTGAAGGGAGGGGAACTGAGATAGGTCCTGCTGCCCATTCCCCCTCCCCTCAGCAGCTCGAGAGGCCTCAAACGTGCAAAAATGCCTAGGATCATCACCGTGCGTTCGTGGCTTCTCGGACTGCTGAGGGGAGGGGAACTGAGATAGTCCTGCCGCCCATTCCCTCTCCCCTCAGCAGCTTGAGAAGCCTCAAACGTGCGAAAATGCCTAGAATCACCACCGCGCGTTCGTGGCTTCTTGGACTGCTGAAGGGAGGGGAATGGAGATAGCTCCTGCTGCCTGTTCTTTCAGCGTCTGACGCGCTCCCTCAGCCATCCTCCCCTGCTTGGACTCACTGTGGGGTAGGAAGGCAGCGCATGCGCAGTGCCGGAAGCTCGGCTTCTGGGCATGCGCAGAAGAATTTTTTTAAAAAAAATTAATTTTTTTTTTAAAAAAATGGCAGCGCGCAGGCACCAGCAAGTGACCACACCGGTACACTGAGACAAATTCTGCACCAAAGACAAATTCCTTGTGTGTCCAATCACACTTGGCCAATAAAGAATTCTATTCTATTCTATTCTATAACCATGGAGGTTTTTAAGAAAAGACTTGACAGCCACTTATCTGAAATGGTATAGGGCCGTGATGGCGAACCTATGGCACGCGTGCCGGAAGTGGCACGCAAAGCCATCTCTCTGGGCACGCGAACCATCGCCCGTTCCTCTTTCGGGTTCCAGCACGCCGGCCAGCTGATCTTCAAGCACACGGGAGCATGAGAAACTGGAAGAGCAGCCACCCAGTGCGCATGCGGATGCCGGGAAGATGATCTTCCAGTTTCTGGCATGAATATGCGCACCAGCCAGCTGGTCTTCCCGCGCGCATGTATGCCAGAAAACGGAGGACCAGGTGGCAGGTACACACACATGCGGCACACACACTCACGCGCACCCCCATTTCGGCACTCAGTGCCGAAAAGTTTCGCCAACACTATAGAGTCTCCTGCTTGAGCAGGTGGCTAGACTAGAGGACCTCCAAGGTTCCTTCCAGCTCGATTCTGATTGATTCTGATTTATTTTGCCCTTGCTTGGATTACTACTTGAAGCCGTCATAGACCAAATGTGGCAATCATTGGATTCTTCAGAGATACCAAGAGAAGAGAAGAGAAGAGAAGAGAAGAGAAGAGAAGAGAAGAGAAGAGAAGAGAAGAGAAGAGAAGAGAAGAGAAGAGAAGAGAAGAGAAGAGAGCTGGAAGGGACCTTGGAGGTCTTCTAGTCCAGCCCCCTGCTCAAGCAGGAGAACCTATACATTCTCAGACAAATGACTGTTCAGTCTCTTCTTCAAAACCTCCAGTGATGGAGCACCCACAACTTCTGGAAGCAATTCATTCCACTGATTAATTGTCCTCACTGTTAGGAAGTTTCTCCTTAATTCCAGGTGGCTTCTCTCCTTGATTAGTTTCATCATCAAATCATTCCTCTTATCGACTAGTAGGTCCTCCGGATGGAAGAGAAAGGATGCCTTGTCTCTCCGGCCTTCGGTTCTTTATTTTTTATTTATTTTTAGTGAAGAAATCACATCCTTCACCTGAGCCGTTTTGCTTAAAAACAGAATTTAATTTTGAGGCGTGAAAAGGTGGCAGCAAAGGTGGCGTAGAACATCCGGTAATTGTAAACCCATTTTTGCAAGCTGGCCTACTGACACTCATTTCCACCGCTTCTAAAAAAATAATGAGGAATTAAAATGGTTCTCCTGATGGCTCCGAGTCCCATCCCTTTCCTTGACCTAATTGATCGGAGCTCTGCACCCCTGGAGTGTTTTGCATAACCAGCCGAGACAGCGGGAACATTTCCAAGCTTATTGATTGACATATTTTATTTCTAACGTTAAGCTTAATCACGTAGGAAGAAATGATTCATTTACACCTTACAGATTTTTGGAACTTGACACAACAGGAACCGGTCTTGCGCGCGCCTTTTGCCGAACAAGACAAGGTTCCTTTGGTACAAAGCTGTAAATATAGATATTATATGCAATGTTAAATTGAGTTTATTTGACTTATTGAATCTGTTGGGGGGGGGGGAGGATGAACGTAAAGAGATTCATTAAGGAGCAGCCAAAATCTCTTCCCATTATAAGAGACCAAGAGGTTAACCAAGTTTCTCTACAACATAGCAACATTAAACTTCCAGAACTTCATCTGAGCATTTTATTGCATCAAATATATCCAATGTTCCTCCTCACTGCTATTCTCAAAGATGATTAGGGAACTGGAGGCTAAAACATATAAAGAACGGTTGCTGGAACTGGGTATGTCTAGTCTGATGAAAAGAAGGACCAGGGGTGACATGATAACAGTGTTCCAATATCTCAGGGGCTGCCACAAAGAAGAGGGAATCAAACTATTCTCCAAAGCACCTGAGGGCCTGATAAGAAGCAATGGGTGGAAACTAATCAAGGAGAGAAGCAACTTAGAACTAAGGAGAAATTTCCTGACTGTTAGAACAATTAATCAGTGGAACAGCTTGCTTCCAGAAGTTGTAAATGCTCCAACACTGGAAGTTTTTAAGAAGAGATTGGATAACCATTTGTCTGAAGTGGTGTAGGGTTTCCTGCCTAAGTAGGGGATTGGACTAGAAGACCTCCAAGGTCCCTTCTAACTCTGTTATTCTATTCTATTCATCCCTGAAATGGATGAAATTAAGAAGAAGAAACATAGAGTGTGTACAGAGTAGACTGGCTTCTGATAGGCTTCTAAAAAGTCTAAAACAATAAGTTTTTTTAATAAAATTTGTTGTTGGGAAAAGTGACTAAAACTTCTGATTTTTGGCACCACAGATTAACATGGTCTAAACCAGCGGTCACCAACTGGTGGTCCGTGGATCACCGGTGGTCTGCAAGAAAATTTTACAAGAAAATCTAAGCCTGTCCTTTAGCACTTTGCAACCCTATCCTCTGGTGTGCAGAGGGAGGCTGAGGCAGAGCATTCAACATGGCTGGGAGCGAAGGGAGGAAGTGAAAGAGGGAGGCTGATTATTCGCCATTAGCCACAAGGACATTCACTTAACAGGTGAATAAATAAATGGCAGCCTATCCTAATGGGAATGGCCTCCCTGTACCTTAAAGCGGAAAGAGAGGGGGAAACGAGGCTTAATATCCCTCATTTATTGAATAGCTAAAGAGGGTCTTGGACTTTCATGGGTAGATATTAACAAAAGCCATTCTCTGTTGGGCTCCATCCTCCAAAGACCCAGTTCCCCAAAAAGTAAATATTTTGCTCACATTGCACTATGGAATGTGACTTTTATTTTGGTTTGGTTTGGTTTTTATTATTTTATTTTATTTTATTATTTTATTATTTTATTTTATTTTTTATTTTATTTTATTATATTTTATTTATTTTATTATTTATTTTTTCTTTTCTTTTCTTTTTTCTTTCTTTTCTTTTCTTTTAATTATTTTATTTTATTATTTGTTTTTTGTTTTGTTTTGTTTTATTTTATTTTTTATTTATTTTATTATTATTATTTTATTTTATTTTATTATTTTATTTTATTATTTTATTATTTTATTTTATTTTATTTTATTTTATTATTTTATTTTATTTTATTTTATTTTATTTTATTTTATTTATTTTATTTTATTTTATTTTATTTTATTTTATTTTATTTTATTATATTTTATTTTATTTTATTATTTTATTTTATTTTATTTTATTTTATTATTTTATTTTATTTTATTTTATTTTATTTTATTTTATTTTATTTATTTTATTTTAATTTATTTTATTTTATTTTATTTTATTTTATTTTATTTTATTTTATTTATTTTATTTTATTATTTATTTTATTTTATTTTATTTTGTTTTTTTATTTTATTTTATTTTATTTTATTTTATTTTATTTTATTTTATTTTATTTTATTTTATTTTATTTTATTTTATTTTATTTTATTTTATTTTATTTTATTTTATTTTATTTTATTTTATTTTATTTTATTTTATTTTATTTTAATTTAATTTAATTTAATTTAATTTATTTTTATTATTGTAAAGAGAAGGGTTAATATCTTTGCAATTTAAGAGTAGCTAGATTGAAGTCTCAGTTTAAACAGGCAAGGACAGGGAATCCTCAATTTAAAACCGTTCATTTAGTGATTGTTCAAAGTTACAACGGCACTGAAAAAAAGTGACATATGATTGTTTTTCACACTTACAACCATCGCCACATCCCCAGGGTCCCATGATCAAAATTCGGACGTTCGGCAACGGGTTCATGTTTATGACGGCTGTAGCGTCTCGGGGTCACGTGATCCCCTTTTGCAACCTTTGGACGAGCGAAGTCCATGGGGAAGTCAGATTCACTTAACAACCAGGTTGCTCACTGAACAACCGCAGTAATTCACTTAACCACTGCGGCAAGAAAAGTCGTAAAAACAGGACAAATCTCGCTTCACCGACGTCTCACTTAGCGACATAAATTTGGGGGCTCGGCTGTGGTCGTACATCGAGGACCTCCTGTGTCTCATTTCCCCCCCCCCACTTGGCATTCAAAGCATTCAGCAAAAAAGAACCCTTGATATCTTGATTGGTTTTCCTTAGATTAAAAAGCAATCAGACTATAATCCTTAATTTTCTTATAGCTGTTTGTTAACAGGGAGAGATAAGGCATTGCAAATCACTTGATTAACAGGGACTGCCTTTGTAATATCTTGGGTATGGTTTGAGGTGCCTGCATTTCATTATTAGATTTATCATTGTTCATTTGTAACATCTATTATTGTTCCTGATTGAAATCACACTCTTATTTTGTGATTTCAAGCCCCAAACTTAAACTGAAAGCCATTTGGCACAAAAAAATGTACATTATTTAAAGGGTATTTTCCATATGGTCACCCCTGGCTATGTCTTTTTTTCTCTCTCCCCTTTTGGAGACATACATAAAATATGTTTTGGAAACACAAATCAAGGCTCATAGTCATATTCAGATATACTATTAATTGAAGTGCTAATCATAAAAAAAAAATCTCGAATGGCAGAAAGTGAGAATTATGTGGGGCCACTTGAGTCCAGCCAGACCAACCCCAGGAAGGTAAATTAAAGCTTTCTGACCTGGTCTTCACTTGAAGGCATTTAATGAAGGAGAACCCGTCAACTGCTGGATTAAGTGGCTCCACTTTTGAGTTGCTCTTAATTTAAGGATATTTTCTTCTGCATTCAGAAAGAATCTGGGTTCCAATCTCTTTACAATAATCCATGCTTCCATGTCTTGCATTCTAGAACCAAGGAAATTGGGGTGTAGGTCTTGACTTTCTTCTGGGTGACATCCATTTGGGTGGTCGGAGAGGCTGTTGTCCACTTCTCTCCTCCTCCTCCTCTTCTTCTCAAGGCTCCATGCTCACTTCTCGATCTTTCCATATTATCCTGTAAATCACTCAGGTTGATCCTAGGTAGAGGCAGATATGGGGTGTCCTGCTTGGGCAGGGGGTTGGACTAGATGACCTGCAAGGTCCCTTCTAACTCTGTTAATCTGTTAAACACAATCAATTTTGCACTCAGCATAATAACCAGAAGCAATTGCTTCACTAAATATGACATGGTTCTGGCATGTGTGAGTCACACAACACAGTCACAACAGTGACACCCTGTAGTTTATGAAGAAACATCTGGGGAGATTACATGTTTCTACCCACCAATGAACCGCCACAGAAAACTGACTTTCACTCCCAGGCAAACTCGTAGACCAGAAATATTCCCAAACAGAGCACAATAAATTCCAGCTTATCATAATAATAGCAGCAAGTGAATTTGCTTTCTTGTCTTCTGTTGGGTACTTTCCTTTTTCCCTTCATGCTATGAATAAATAAATAACAAGAGGGTGTTCAGAATTAAGAGGATGCAGGTAGTTCTTGACCACCATGGAGCCCAAATTTTGTGTTGCTAAGCGAGACAGTGGTTAAGTGAATTTTGCCCCAACAACGTGAAGACAGCCATTTCTCAAATGCCCAAATAAATTATAATGGGAAGGTTGGTTCCACATAATGTGCTAAAATTGTACATTACCCAAATGACTTGCCTCCAGAAGTTGTAAATGCTCCAACACTGGAAGTTTTTAAGAAGAGATTGGATAACCATTTGTCTGAAGTGGTGTAGGGTTTCCTGGCTAAGCAGGGGGTTGGACTGGAAGACCTCCAAGGTCCCTTCCAACTCTGTTATTCTATTCTATTCTGTTCTGTTCTGTTCTGTTCTGTTCTGTTCTGTTCTGTTCTGTTCTGTTCTGTTCTGTTCTGTACTGTTATTCTATTCTATTCTGTTCTGTTCTGTACTGTACTGTTATTCTATTCTATTCTATTCTATTCTATTCTATTCTATTCTATTCTATTCTATTCTATTCTATTCCGTATTCTATTCTATTCCGTATTCTATTCTATTCCGTATTCTATTCTATTCTGTTCTGTACTGTTTCTATTCTATTCTATTCTATTCTATTCTATTCTATTCTATTCTATTCTATTCTATTCTATTCTATTCTATTCTATTCTATTCTATTCTATTCATCAGTGGAACAGCTTCCATCCAGAAGTTGTCAGTGCTCCATCAATGGAGGCTTTTAAGAAGAGATTGGACAACCATTTGTCAATAATGGGTTAGAGTCTCCTGCTTGAGCATGTGGTTGGACTAGATGACCTCCAAGGTCCCTTCCAACTGTGCTATCCTGTTATTCTAACCCAACCCTATTTTACCCTAAGCTGGCATATTATAAGAACACAGCCAAAGAAGACCGAGCAGGCCCCATTGGCCACAAAACGATGGGGATGGGAAGATGAATAAATATCTTTAGCAAAGCATAGGAAGAAGAGATAACGAGAAAGGAATGGTTCTGAATTGAAGACCTGTAGATACAGTATATTAATCTCTAGTTCCCATCAACCCCATATCCAATCACTATCATAGTTGGGGGTGAGGTGAGTTGTGTTCTGATGTACCTGAAGAAAAAGAGTTTGGAAAATTGAGTGTTCTCAAAGAAGTGAAGACGGATTGGTTTGAACCACGGTTGGGATCTTCTCACCCAGCGAGGTCTCCCGATTTCATTCTATATTCCTCCAACATATCTTGCTTTACTATGTTTTTAGGGGTTCCCCCACCTTCTCGGTTTAATTGCATTTTTTAAATAAATGTTCTCAGAGAAGAACCGATGAAGACCCACTGATATCCCAAACGGAACCCATAGGTCGCCAAATAAATGAGAGAAGGTGGTGACAATGGGCTGTGAACCTTGTCATTTTTAGCTTCTTGACCTTAGCTGTGGACCTCTATTTTGACCAAGCTGAAGAAACTCCTGGCTTGTCAATCTGAAGGTCTCAATCCCTCACTAGTCCTCTCCTGCCTTCATCCTCGTTCTTCCTCTTTCTCTCCAAGAGCTTCATGTGGGCAGGGAGATGATTGCATCAATCAGTGTCAAGTCCAGCTTCTGTGATTTATGAATATGCATAATGAGCTCTCACCTTTGAAAAGAACCAGCTAGGAAAATAATTGATTGGACAGGGAAAGAGCAGCCAAGAAAACAAGGTAAGGGAGGCAGGTGAGGCTAAAAGCTTTTTTTTCTCCCTAGTTAGCTAGGGCTAACCATCAACCTGGCCTGTCTTCTGAAAGAGAGAATTCCAAATTCTCACACTTGAA